>CP053156.1:13001614-13322126 GCA_014607495.2 Carposina sasakii
AGTATTGATCCCATATTGCCAGACCAACTTGTTTCTTTCAAGGCGTTACAAGATTCAAACTGTCAAAATAATTCACACCTTTACTCCTATGCTGTCACGGAGTTGTTGAGATAAAATATGCGTTACTTTACCTCACGACCGTCATTAGGTATGACAGCCGAAAGCGATGGCCTACCATGGAACCCAGACTTCAAATTAAGTAATAACGTACGCTCTGTCGCCCTCACGTAAATTCATGCACGCACACGACCGTTAAGGCATTCGTCTTACTAGGATACCAACTGGTGTTTATGGTTGTGCTACGAGTACTATAAGTGTAGTGTTCGCAAACACATGTTTCACCTAGTATAAACATACATAAACATTAACGCACATTATCCCCCATAGAGGTTGGGCAAAAGTGTGCAAATTACAAACCCACTTTTCACCAGTTAGTCTATTAAGTCCCACGTTGTAACGGGTGAGGCTACCGCCGCTTTCCGTGCACAAAAACAATAATCTAGCGACCTATAACGAATAGCATAAACACCATAAGAAAATCCCATTATTGTAGATACAAGCTGAATCATGTAATATTCTTTAACTTTATTCTTTTTTGGTTTCTGTAGGTATACACATTGTAAATTATGTTGGACCATAAACTATTATGTTGATATGACTCGCTGGTTGCGTCACCAATCATATCCTAATGTGTAATCGCATTAAGGTGACGCGATAATTAACTCTTCATGAAAGCGCTCTATGATTAATGTATCGCCACCATATACGAGACTTAAATCACTTTTGTTTGAATCTAATTGAGGTGGAATTCAAGTTTGGAAACTGTTTACAAATTATTTTTAAAGGTTCAAAATATAGTTTATCGTCTCTGAAATATTATTTTAACGATCTTTCTAACTAGGCTATATTCCTACTCAAGGGGTGCAAAGATTGATATGGTAAATATCGATGTTTTTTATCTAGTCATGGGTATTTCTATACCCTATACCTTTATGTATACAGGGAGATTTTTGGTCGTCAACGTTCCCGAAAACTACGGAATCTCCTCATCATCACGATCATTTTTCTCCATGGAAACATATCTGGGAAGTGTCCGGTTCCCAAGATATTAGGGTCCAAAGTTGAGTAAATAGACTGCGTTTTTCTACATAAATGCACATTGACGCGCGTAGCAAGATTTTTTTCACAATAAATAATTAATATCTATCTATGAAAAAACTAGTATCAACACTAGATACTATAAATTTCACCAGATCAAGTAATTTTTTTTTTTCAAAAAAATTTACATCGTTTCCTAGCATTTTTTTTGGCATATACTTACTTTATTTGATGTATAGAGTACGTACCCTTCGTTAAGGGTGGCAACGAAAAACACCTGTATATCGTTATTTAATACCCACAACACTAGAACTCAGGAATCTTACTGACTAAGGACTAGGTTAATGTGTTGTGAAATGTGTAGAAAAAAATCATAATTAGGTATCCATGACTCGGTAACTATATTTATTTTGACAATCATTTACTTGGTGCATTATTAGTAAATCCTGCCAGAAGTTTGGGCAACACTATTAATAAATTAGGTACATTAAAATCGGTCTTTAGAATTTCAACTCAAATAAATCCGAATGCAACTAGCGCCATGATTCAAGCTAAGTTTTTAGTGAAACGCAATCTAATTTCATTCGATACATATATGGTATATACCTGACACTAGATACCTGCACGCGAAGGTATCGATTATTCATTAGCAGCAAGCCTGCTTATCAGAGATGAACGTTATCCGAAAACAGGTCATAGCCGTACGAAGATGAGATAATAATTTCTTAGATAATCACGAACGCGTAACTAATATTCTATACTGAAGCTTCATAATTTTTGTGATTAGATTATTTAATTATTATTTGATTAGATTATAAACTGAAAATTGATCAGTCAAACAAATGCTTATGCTCTATTTACCAGACTGCGCCAGAAGGAGGGTTATATTTTTCTAGGGTATTTTTGTATGTGTACATATTTCTTTGGCACCCTGAGAGGTATCATTAAATTCATCTTAGTCGTGAGAGTGACACTGGATCAAAATTTTTACACAGTCGGGTGCAGAGGTGGCTCGTCCTAAGTAGCGCCAGTGCAGTGCACTCCCACCCACGAAGATTACATAGGCAATCTATATTTCTCTATATTTATAATTCTCTTTCAATTCTACTATATTTATACAATAGTGTCTACGCGTTCGTCTCAAGTAAGTTGTAATCTTATGTATCGAGTGGAGCGCTAGTGATCGCGCTCCAAGGAAACGAAATTTGGTACGATTCCCAGTACTGTATTCAATGAGTGCGAAAGAGAGATACCGACATAGGTCAGCGCGTGAAACAGAAGATGTCGTACGAAAATTTAGCCTAATCTGGAGCGCCGCTCACATTAATTCGTAGTATGCGTTTGCTTAATATCAGTTAGAAGGCGATATGGTTATCCTTAATGTGTTTCGTTAGGTAATCTGAATTTTAATAAGAGTGAGGTCATCATTTCATTCAGTAAGGGAGTGAACTCGCGCGGCGTTGCCAAACTGTAATTTTGCATGCGCTCATTTAAAAAAAATGTGAAACTCCATCTAAAAATATCACGAGCCGCCCCTGGTCAGGTGTATTTCTTAAAATAATTTAGTCTATTTTGTCACCCTAAACTTAAATTATTCTAAATAATGCATTGACTATTATGTTCATTAATCGGTACACACCCATCCACTGCTGGGTTTTACTTTTTCTCTACTATTATATTGCAGTTACGTGTCAGCTATAACGAACGCTCTTTGAGAAATACCTACCGAAAATCCCAAAAATACCGAAGCAATTTTAACCGATCTCTCGTTGTTCACTGGACGGTGACATTCCTAACATCGGCTACTTTTTATCTCGGCAAAATAAATCGTTGGCCTGGGAACGCAATAACACCGTAACTCGAAAAATCCTAATTTTAGTAGTAGGAAACGCTATTAGTAGGTTCTGTAACCTATTTCGAAAATCATCATCATCATCATTTACAGCCCTATGTTGGAAACAACCTCCATTTCGACCGGTGGAAGCAGCCTAAACCGACGCCCGCAACCTCCAGGTTCCGTCCACCTCGCGGGTGGCCTCCCACGCTGGCTATACCCATTTTTCCGACTCCAATCGGTTCTTCGATATGTGCCCTGCCCATTGCCACTTCAGCTTGCTGGACCGTCCTTATCTTTGTACGTCTGCGGATCTCCTCATTTCTGATTCGATCACGCAGAGAGATCCCAAGCATAGCTCTCTCCATCGCTCGCTGTGCGATCCTGATATGAGGCACATAGTTAGAGACCACGTCTCGGCACCGTATCGTCTAAGGAGGCATAAGCTTCGTAGTTTCCCGAACGCTGCCCAGCCGAGTTGGATTCGCCGAGTTACCTCCTTCTCAAAGTTGGACTTACCTAGTTTGACCGTCTGTCCCAGGTAAACATACTCGTCAACAAATGGACGGCATATAAATTCTGCTGGACGGCATACGGAAAGGTTTACGTAAGAAAATATGAAAGCTCGCCAATAATAACCATCACTCCTGTTAACCGCCTATGTGTAACAGATTGTAATAGTGGACAAAAATTTTTAGTGGACACAGGTGCGAACATTTCAGTGATACCGGTTTCATCAAGTGTGAGAACTATAAACTGTACGCCGCTAACGGAACCGAAATAAAGACTTATGGTACTAAAACGTTAGATCTAAACTTTATGTTGCGTAGACCATACCGGTGGTCATTCTTTATAGCGGACGTTAAACAACCCATCCTCGGAGCGGATTTTTTAAATTACCACAAACTATTAGTGGACGTGCATAAGAAAAAAATCATAGATTCTACCACCAACCTGTACAGTGTTGCGTCAATGACTTTATGCAATCAATTCTCTGTGCGAACTATAGACAGTAAAAACGAATATAGTGACCTATTGTCAGAATTTCCAGAAATCACGAAGCCCATGAATTTTAAGGAAACTCCACGGCATTCTATCGTCCATCACATAGAGACTACTAGCACTCCCGTCTACGCGCGACCAAGACCGTTACCCCCGGACAAATACAATAGAGTCAAGGCCGAATTTCAACGAATGCAAGATATGGGTATATGTCGACCATCGAAGAGTTGTTGGGCAAGCCCTCTTCACGTGGTCAACAAGAAGAATGGTGATATCCGACCTTGTGGCGACTATCGCCAGCTCAATGCGATAACAATACCCGATAGATACCCTATACCGCGAATTCAAGATTGTACATATTTGTTATACGGAAATACAATATTTTCACGTATAGACCTACAAAGAGCCTACCATAACATAGGCATTGCAGAAGACCGCCATTACGCCTCCGTTTGGACTATACGAATTTATTAGGATGACCTTTGGATTAAAAAAACGCAGGACAGACATTCCAAAGATTTCTCAATTATGAAGTACTACGAGGCATGCGGGATATCTTTATTTATCTCGATGACGTAATAATAGCATCTTCATTGGAGCATCAACATAGGCTGCAACTAAGACAAATTTTCGAACGCCTGAACAAATATGGAATTACCATACATTTTGCGAAATGTGAATTTGGAAAGAGTGAGTTGAGCTTTTTGGGTTTTCACGTCTCAAGAGAGGGTGATGAACAACTAAAAGTCATTTCCGAATACCCAAAACCAAAAAGTGTAGACGAATTACAACGTTTTCTGGGAATGGTGAACTTTTACCGTCGTCATTTACCAAGAGCAGCCGAAATTCACAGTAAGCTTAATATATTTTTACACAATGCCAAAAAGAAGGATAAATCTATAATACCATGGACGGATGAGAGCTCTGAGGCCTTTGAGCAATGTAAACAAAGCCTAAAAAGCGCAATTACGTTGTCATACCCATCAGCAGACGCAGATATCGCTCTTATGACTGATTGTTCCAATACATGTACCGGCGCCGCATTGCAACAGAAGGAAGGTGACACATGGAAACCCTTAGGATTTTTTTCCAACAAGCTCAGCGAAGCTCAACAGCGCTACAGTACATTTGATCGGGAATTGCTAGCGATATACATGGCTATTCAGCACTTCAGACCACTTATTGAAGGTCGACCCCTTATAGTTTATACGGTTCATAAGCCCTTGGTCTATGCCATGATGAAAAATTTCATAAACAAAAACGATACGCCGAGACGAACAAGACACTTAGATTTTGTTATGCAATTTTGTACATCAGTACAACACATAAGCGGCTCAGATAACATAGTAGCCGATGCTTTATCTCGTATAGCATCTATAGATATACCATCACCTATAGACTATGAGAAGTTAGCGATAGCTCAGAATAATGACGAGGAGTTAAACAATCTGATGCAATCTCATACTACAGTTTAAAGAGATATATATGCCAAGATGTAGTAAACCTATATATTGCGAAGTATCGAAACAAAGAGCTCGGCCATATTTACCAGAGGAATTTCGAGTGTCAGCTTACAAAGCCATACACGGAATCAGCCATCCGAGTATTCGTACAAAACGTAAAATGATGCAAGAGAGATACATTTGGAGAGAGATGAACAAAGATGTTACTAACTGGACGAAGTCATGTCTCGAATGTCAAAAGCCAAAGTCCATCGACATAATATATCTCCATTTGGAAAGTTCATGAACAGCCAGAGATTCTGTAAATACAACTACGGTCGATACATGAGAAGAGAGCTGCAAGAGTTGACGGCTGTTACGGATCTTGAGAAACGTTGCAGATAAATTTTTACTGAACCAACTTTACATTACTCTAGCTCAGTCAATTATGGGATATTGTATCACTATTTGGGGTGGTGCGGCTAAGTCTAGGTTTTTGGAGGTGGAAAATAGGACAGCGATACTACTTGTTTACGCGCCAGCTAAAGGTTATGTATTCGGCGAAACTAAACCGCGTAGATTTTCCACAAGTGAACTATACAATATTTGTAAGCTTCTATCAATGAGAAGACTTTATATTTTAACATCAATCTTAAAATTACACAAGACTTTGCCGTATAACCCAATCATTTTGAGTCGCCGCAGAAATCATGAGGTGGCTTTTCAACCTCAACGAAGGTCACTATACGCTATAGAGACAATACACCACACAAGCTCCTCATATGTATGACAAAATTAATAAGATTCTTGAAACATCAGAAAACCGTACCGTTCCCCAAATTTGCCGCCCCCAAAATCTGCCGCCCTAGGCTAGCCTACTCACTGCTTAAGTCACTGAAAACAAGCTACTAATCGTTACAAAATTGATTGGAAACGCTTAACACTTTAAGAAAACAACTGGTCTAAGTTACGAAGAAACGGAGGCACTCCTTTACTTTGGAGACTAATGCTTGGAGATTGAAATTGAGTATGATATTTATAATTATATGCACACATACACTCATGCACACACACGCACACACACACACACACACACACACACACACGCACACACACACTCATACACATACCCTTGCATGCATTTCTTCTATTTTATTTTTAATTTAATTAGACCTAGTAACCCAATATTTGCCTGCTGTTTTTTCAACGAATGCATTTCTAAAGCTCCTCATTGTAATATTAATTGGTATGGAGGAGGGGAGTTTCCTGGCGCAAGTTATCTTTAACTTAATAGGAAATTCCATAAACTGTATTATGTGCGATGCTTGTGTTAAAGAATAAAACAATTTTTCATTTTCAAATTATTAAGTCAAAGCCTCGTTCTAAACGCTTTAGCACCAGAATCTCCTCCGTCACATAACAGGGTGCAAGCAGGTCCACCACGGGCAGGTGTGATGGACTTAAGGTCCTTAAGTATTAATCGAAGCTACTAATACCCGTTAATCAAGCATTCGATATAAATAGATCGAAGTTCTGTGTAAATAAAACCACGTAAGAAAACCACATTCTGTAAGCGTTCCCTCAATACACTGTTTGACTGTTCTCGCCTGAGATTATTGTTCTCGAAGTCCTTATTCGAAATGTTCCTTTGAGTTCGGAATTTCTTTCGTCTCCATTATTAATTGTTAGGATGAAAACAAATAAGACAAATAAGTTCTTATTTCGTATTTTATTTCAGCACCGGAGAGCTTTGTTGTTTGATGTCGAGATATATTGAAAAATACATGGAACATTAAATTTTCTAATTAGGTATTTAATTATTTTTATGAGCAGTGACTAGTCGTGATCAAAAGCCTGTAAAAATCAAATAAAGTAGGATTTTTTTTTCTTCATAATTCTGGCATAGAATATATATATATATATATATATAGTGTTTAACATGGCTGTATTTATTTAGCTTAAATTCCTTCGTAGCTCTGCAGCTTATGAATAGTCTATGGGTCTAACTATTCTTATTCGGAAACACAGCTGTGTGTATATAATAGCTTCTGCCATAATCTGGGAGCACGATATCGCTTCACGGAACTTACTTTATTTTCAAAATA
Organism: Carposina sasakii; assembly: GCA_014607495.2. Classification (NCBI taxonomy): domain Eukaryota; kingdom Metazoa; phylum Arthropoda; class Insecta; order Lepidoptera; family Carposinidae; genus Carposina; species Carposina sasakii. The sequence continues at coordinate 13,009,096 of CP053156.1, forward strand.
ATCGTGGTACTAATTCGGGTACAAATTACTGATGGTACTAAACGTAGCCGTAACGTAAACGTGGCTACCCCATTTCGAGAACACAGCCGTGTCTATATTATAGTCTAAGAGACGCGGAAGATCGACCTTCACCGATCTGACAACTCGATGAGACATATTTCTTATAAAATACGAGTATGATTTACAAACAAATATGCCTATGATGACTTGCCTATCGAAAAGTGTTCATAGCTATTTTTGTTTTAATTAATATTCTTTCATCATCTTCACTCTTTTGATAACCGAATGAGTTTTATCTTAACTGATAGTTTTTAACACACAGAGTATGCCTTTTTCTGTGCATGGCTATCTAGCAAGGATGTAAATAGGTAACTACACCGATCTGTTAACCAATGGAAATTGATATCATAGGTAAGATATTTTAATTACAATCATATAGGCTTGGCTGCAAATGCAGGTGATGAAAAAAAAATTAAAATGATTAAATCAAAAATAGCTATGAACGCTTTTCAATAGGCAAGTCACAATAGGCAAGTTTGTTGATAAATTATATTTGATAAAACATATGTCTCATCGAGTTATCGGTGAAGGTCGATCTTCACAGTCTCCTCTACTAATGTATGTATGTAATATGCTATTTTGCCCGGTCGACAGACGAGTGACAGTTGAGGCGCGTCCCGCGGTGAGCGAGCACAATGAATACGAAACGACACGGAAAAGTTGGTGGCAATGAACAGTTTATGAAAGCTTTAGTTAGTAAAACTCTAGTTACCCCTATAGAGTATTATGAAAATTTTAACCTCGTAATTAAGTAATGCTGATGAACGTACAAAAGTTAATCCAAAAAATGTGCATGTTTATAGGAGGAAAATGCTCGCCATTGTACATTATCTACTTTATGTTATTCACTGTTACCTGAGATTATTACGTTTATAAATACTTTCTTTCTATGACATTTGTACGTAATACCCTGCTAAAAGTATGCAGCAATGACGGTGCGGATATATAAGCGTTTTTTTTTTTATTGAACTCTCAGCAGCAAATATCACCTAAATATAACCATATTATAACCAGTAAAGTTCTGGTAGCTCTGAAGTGTTGTACGCCTGGTGGCTGGTTTTATGGCCGTCGTTTGCGACTATGTGTGTTTTGAATGAAACGTTTCATATTTAATAGTCGAGATTGCGTCGTAAAAAGAGTACTTGCGTCCATTTTTAAGGCTGTAACGTCGATATGAACGACAAGTGAGATCATATTTGTTATCCTCTCCCTTACATTATGGTTTCTTGTTGCGAATATTAACTATTTTATGCAGAGGCCTGCGCATCTCTATAATGTCTGCATAAGTTACAGTGGTTTACCCTAATGCAGACAATATTTACTAATGCTCAATGCAGAAACTCTTTGGCATCCTGACTTATGCAACCATTTTTTATATTATAGACCAGCGGGACGCCAAGCACTACATCCGCGTAAACAGTGGGCATTTCGGAAAATTCTTTCTTATATGAAGTTTAGTGCCTACGTCATTCAAAGAATCATACATAGCCTTCAAATGTCGTCTCCAAGATCAGATTTAAGGCTCGAGCACACCGGATTCGTATGCGTGCACGTAAGCGTAGACGTACACGTACCTTTGAGTTTAATGTATAGAACTTTCACCGCTTGACGTCTATGCTTACGTCTACGCATACGCATCCGGTCTGCCCGTGCCTATACAGTTCCATACATTACAACTCAGAGGTACGTATACGTCTACGCTTACGTGCACGCACACGCATCCGGTGTGCTCGAGCCTTAAGGTTGTGCCTTGATCCATCAGTTATCTCCAAAGCATTTTATGTGTATAGACGTCAAAGACCTTCAAAATATCTTCAAACAAATAAAATTATTCTCAAAACAATTTCAACAAGGCCTACAGAACCAAGGTGTCTATTCTTTGTTCCTTGATAATTTTGCTAGACACGGGATATACCACGCGCATTACTTTACCGCGTGCATCAATAAAACGTAGAGTTAAGTTTTATAGAAAATAACTTATAAGTGATCTAACTAGTACCGTTTATATAAAATTGACTATGTGATTACCTTGTACTCTTGAAACTTTCTAAAACAATAAACGAGGGTCGATTTTGAAACAGAAAGTTAGAGGTACCTTTATTACAAAGAAACTAAATTCTTTACCAATTAGGTTAAGGATACAGATAGAAAGTGAACAATTTAAAACATTTGCAAGTTTTGAATTGGCCAAGTTCTCTCAAAGAGACCCTTTACGGAGTATTCAGGGTTGCTTAAATATATTTGGCCTTCAAAATGCTTAGATTTTTTTAGAATACTTGTGGCCGCCCGCGACTCCATTTGTTTGGTGTCGTGGACTGCAGAAAAAAACAAAATGTCGATTTTATTCGGGTAAAAAATATTTTCCCGACATAAAAATATTTTCGCGGGAAAAAAAGGTGCCAATGTTTAGACTTTCTCTCTAGACTTTACACTACCTAAGTACCAAATTTCATTTCAATCGGTTAAGTAGTTTTGGCGTGATATCCGGACAGACAGAGTTATATTTGCATTTATAATATTAGTAAGGATTCCCGTGTTGTTATGTATTCAAATAAATAAATTTTATAGGCCTAAGCTAGCGTCGTCGTTTAAAGTAAATATTTAGTGCAATGCACTATAAAGTAGCCCATGGTTTAGGTCATTAAGTATTTTAGGATCCTTACTTGTATTCAAAATACTTCGTTCCAATACCAAATGTGTTACCATACCCACTGATACCTTTACTTCCCAGGGGAAGTCCCCGAGCTGAGAAACTTGAATTAGACCATGTGTCCAAGATTGCGTATGGTACGGTAACGATCCCATAACTTAGCATATGTTATGTTCGAGATTTTGGATTTGGTAAAGGCCTATGTTCAGTACTGGACTCTTCTTGCTGAATGATAATGCATGTTACTATATTATGTCAATGGAAATTAGCTTTATTAGTATCCACGCAAAATACAAAGAAATAGCGCACAAGTGTATGCAAACACAGGTGTACTCTCTGTATCCTCACTTTCACAATCCAATGGGATCCGAAATGAAAGGATGGAAATCCGAAGTGATAGGAGAAAGACTAGGCGCTGGACTAATGACTTTACATGCTTTCCAGGGAACTAAGACTGATTGATTTCCAATAATATCATGCATGAGCGTGGTCCGGCGTCGTCAGGCACTCACAAGCTCGTTGATACGATGACGTGTGCAGACAATCCAATGGACACACGCTCATACCTATAACTGAGTCCCCAACAACCTGGGAGACAATCGTTAATTAGTTATCGTGTTATTAGCTTTTCTATCATAGAGGTGATACATAGATAAGCTTATGATTGGAATCCCTCTGGAAAGGATTCATGAAACATATACGTTCGTGTAACATACACGTTACTAAATCAGGGCAGGCTTTAGGAGACAATGTCGGCGCTAGTGTATATATCCTAATTCTAACCGCAACACATCATTACATATTCTACCTTTAAAATCGGCTGACCTTAGAGACCTGAAACTTTGTATGACGTAGGCATCCGATAAGAAAAGATTTTCCGATATTGAACATAAATAAGAGATAGGCTGGTCACGTACAAAAACTTATGTACTTATTAATATATCCAGCCGATTATTTAAGTCAAAGGGAATAACCAAGCATCTAAATAATGCACCGAAGGTCACCAGAACCATTCACTGATGAAATTACTGAGTAATACTATCGACGTTGATAACAGGATAATCGAGCTCAAAGGGAATACGATGCTAGGTAAAGGTAAAATTCTGTTCATACTGGAGTAATCCTAGCTTAGCACTCTCTAATGAACTCATTGAGTTGAGAAGCATCTGTGTGTTTTCCACAAACTTACCTATGTCCAGTTATTAATAATTTTATAATATGTACAGTTCTTCAAGATAAATAAAGGGCTGCGAAAAACACCGGAAACCATCAAACATCAAAATAATTTCAAAAGTATATTCAAATACATGTACAACAGAAAATATTTTTTGAATCCGGAAAAAAAATTGTTAACACTCAACAAAATTTGATATAATACTTATGATAATTTAATTATTGTACTAATGATAAGTTTTATATAAGAGATTCAACATTTGTAGGTCAACATTGATTCCCACTAGACCAAAAAGGCACATTCATGTAGACAGATACAAGATATTTAAGGTGACATATACGAAATATATCTTTATTCTCATATTATCATATGATTTCGATAGAGATATGAATATAAAAAGGTCACGTAAAATATAGATGGTGACAAACGGAATATAGTTTACAAACCTCCTGGGGATAAAGCTGGCATATTTTTTATCGAACCCGCTTTTAAAACTAGTAAACTTTACGACTTTTATAAGATGCAAGAGAAAAACTTTTAAATGGCACCTAAAGTTAAAGCGGAGTAGTCGATACAGTTTCTTCTATGAATTAATTTATAGTGTGCAAACTACAGCTTTTTAAATGGAATAGAGTTGTCATTAAGTTTGGTAAATTTTAATTTGAAAAAAGCCGACAAGTAAACTCGCGCGATGATGTTATATTGTTTTTTTAAATGGTGGTACGCACAAATGGTAAATGTTATTTTAATATCATTTTGTTTAGGAGAAAACTTAGTATTTTTTTCAAATTTTAGGTTCAAGTTTCGGAATAAGGGGGGGGAATGGTCAATATTTTCTTGAATAACATGGAAACATTTATTTTTAAATTACATACATTTAAGCTAACAAGACCTTTCATTTGCTTGCGCAACATTTGATTTGATTTGTGTTTGGGTCATTTATGTGTAAACTAATATATACTGTAAGCGAACGGACAGACACACGAGTATCCTAAGTTCCGTTATGACGTACAACCCAAAAAGTTAACAAAATGGTAAACATTTTGTTTAGGTTAGTAAACAAAATGTTTACCGCATCATGCTATGCTTGCGCAACATTTGATTTGATTTGATTTAAAATAATATATACTCAATAAAGTTTTATGCTATACATGTACATGTAACATATCTATGCCGCCGTAAACAAATTTATTCGATCACAAAATGGATTCCCGCGGGTCCGAAACCCGTTCTAGTGGCAAATATCAATATATTTACGGTACAAGCAAAATAGTAGCATATCTTTTCCTGACTTGCCCTGTTGTCTGTGCTGATGCGGGTCTTCACTAGAATACATCAGCTACATCTTCTTCCGTGAATGTCGCGAAAGAAGATAATACATACATACATAGTACAGACACGGCTTTGTTCCCAATAATTAGGTAGCCGGAATTGAAGGTTCGCGAATGAGTTCAGTGACAAGTTGCTAGCTTATCGCCTGAGGTTTCTCAGGCGACTCTTTCGATAGACCAGAGAGCAATATGTTAGGTATGTTCATTTATAAATCCTCATTTGCTGCAATTGGGCTGAAAATGAGACGGAGTGAATTTAGCGACACATACACAGCGATCTGCGGGGTAAGCACGAACCTTTTTACGCGGCGTAACGCCAGCGACTCGCTAGCAAAATCTATGGGAATTGACAGTTTGACGATAGCGTTACGGACTATCGAGAGGTTCGTGCTTACCCCTCTGAAAAGGCCATGTAAGCGAATAGTAAGCATAAAATTATGCGACTACCTCATGAACTACGTACATCAAACTACTTCCTTGTTTATGCCATGACTACGGTAGATACCCAAACGGAAGCGGGCAGAACATCCCTTACGTATCGCTGTGAATATTAAATGAACACGTCCCTCAAATAAAAAGATACATGCTTTCCATACATACATCAGAAAGTTAATTTTAGCATTTAAAGACATGTGTCAAAACTAGCTATTTTTAACCGACTTCAAAAAAGGAGGAGGTTCTCAATTCGTCTGTATGTATAATATTTTTATGCCTATATAGGTACCTAGGTTCCTTGTTAGTACCCACTTTTATGATAACTAATGTTGACGGCAGTATTATTTTTTATCTGAATTTTTTGTAAAAACTCTGAGCAGAAAAAAGAAACGCTAGCAAGTAGTCATCTGATCATTAACATCTTTCCCCACTATGCCGCTGTGAGAGTGTGGGATCTCCCTTGTGATCCAGCAGCTCTGGCTATCCTATGTCTGGAACTGTCTATATTTGTAAGTAGGTATGTAAAAGAATGAGACTCTGGTTATTATTCGAACTCCATGCTCTATGCTCTTTATGCCTGACGATCATTGAAGTGCATTTCACAACTATTTACAAATACCAACAAATCTGGATTTTAGCAAAAGTAAAGTGTATAAGCGGTCATAGTTCCTTTGGCTTAGTCAATACCCAACGTCTTAAAACTGATCAATTTTGGAAATGTCTAATTCTAGAAAGCCAAATATCATTCTGCTCAGAAATACAGAGACCGCACAGAGATGACCATGTTGGTTGATACTCTCAGTTCTTAGATAACTTTTTTGGGTACACTTCTAATTTATATAGGCTATTTAAAAGAGACTATCCGAAACAAGTGTCCCTCTTCCGTTACAAAATACACTCAGCCGTTTCTATTGATTCCCTCAAATATATCATTAACAGAGGATGTTGGGGTCTCCTTTGAAACCCGATTTATTAATCCTCCAAACAAATAAGCCAGTGAGCTGTCGTAAAAAGCTTTTATGTAGGTAAATATACGGAGTTCAGGAGCATGCTTATTCTCAGTGTAGATTACAATACCAATCATGTAATCCGTTTCAAGACTCCATATCCAGTTTCGTCGCATACACAGACATAATTATTATTACGAACCTTATAAAACTTTTAATTACGGTTATTTTATACAAATAGTTATGAAACTTAAAATGCCTTAAGTTGAATAAACTATGTTAAATAAAACTTCATTTACCTAAGTATCATGTTATTTATAGATGGTGATATGCCTATTATACTTATTTATACTTATAAAGCACGAATACTTACTTTCGACCGACCGACACCCTAACTTCAATCTTAAGCAAGCAATTTTCTCCTTTTGCATCTCATATAAAAACTAGGATTGTGATCCGATTTAAATTTGTTTCATGAATAAGTCTGGAGGTTTTGATTTCATTCCGCGTAATAATTTTATTAGGTCGGTGGAGATCCGAAGTAAATTGGTGATCCCAAGATACGTGGATTTCGGTGACGTAAATGTTTTCAGGATGAGGACGTTAAAAAGATATTGCAGGCTTGAGTGTGTAGGAGGAAACATATAACCGGAGAAGTAAGATTTTAATAACAATAAAGGTAAACTGACTTCAAGGACTTCGCGCACCTGAAAATATAAAGGGAAGTTTATTTATTGTACTCCCTTTTAACCTGAGAACAGGTATGTCTAATGGACTTTATTGACCAATTTTATTTATAGCTCCTGTGTTGATACAAGATCCGCATCAGTACTAGGATACATCATCTGCATCTCTTTCCGTGCATGTACTATGAGTTGACTAAGGAACTCGGGCATTTTCTCAGGCAATGAACTTATCACTGATCTTTTACATCTGTTCCCCTTATGCTAACTTAACTGAGGGATCTTCTTTATGATTCTGATCTTGCTAAGCGACTGTATCGGGCAACACAGTCACAACACGTGTAAACTAATAATCTAGACACGCGATAGCATGTCAAGCCAAGTTCCAGCTAGCAGAACTGTGTGTAATTTTACACGAACCATTTGGAGCCACTTTTGACACCCTCATAATTCAAAAACTGTTTCACGTAAACTTGTCAAATTTCAGAACTAGCTATCAAATATAAGAACTAGCCAAATCAGGGGGTCTACTCTGAAATGCCGCCTTTTCGAGTCTTTCGGTCCGACCGAAACCCGACCGAATCGAAGCCTTTGACAGCCTTTGACCCTACTACGAAATTGCTTCGGATTCATTCATTTGAGTTCACAACTCATTTGGAACCATAGAGAATAATTCACATTGACTAATATTATAAGCTTTCTATTATCTCTACCTGTCAAATAGAGTTCGATCGGACCGAATGAAAAAACGGCGCGACTGATCCGATCGAAGGAAGTTCGTAGCAGGAAACACCTCGATATTCGACCGATACTTCGTTTATCGTCACTTCAGAGTAGACTTCCAGACCTCAGGCTACAATATTATCCTAAGTAATTAGAAGAAATTTTATTTTATGTTGTTATAAATACATTTCAGGCCTGACCATTGAACTTGGCACCCATTTAGATATCACTTCTTTTGTCTTTCTCATTTTCACATTGATGAGATTATTATATCGTTATACATTTCTAATAACAGATAATTTTCTAATAAATATTGACAGTGAAAAGGCAATAACAAGCTAAGTTATAGTTATAAACTTAAGGTATATAACTAATTTTCGACCATGGTGGCGTTTTTCCAATCCCGGTACGACGTATGTATCGGTAATGTAATAAATACATTACAATAAATATCTGATATTAATATTAAGCAGAAAATGATGAAATAATGATACCTTCTTGAACTTCATCGCCGCCGTGACGGCATAATCGACAATCGATATATTTTCATTCGATGGAAATATTTCACAATAATGTCAAAAATAAGTACAGAAGGTACACTTTGCAATACAACTACTAGCTACTACAACTACTAGGCGTTTGTGGACATAATATAGAATAAAAAATTACATTATTTTCTGCATTAACGCCATAGGTATTTTCATTTTTAACCGACTTCAAAATAGAGAGGTTATCAATTAGTCTATGTTTTTTAACCGACTTCAAAAAGAGTTGTTTTTTTAATTATTTTTTTTGTATGTGTGTTACCTCAGAACTCCGTCATTTATGAACCGATTTCAATTTTTTTTAGTTTGTCATGGTATGCTTCCAAGTTGGTCCCATATTCACCATGTCAGGATCTGATGATAGGATCTTAGAGAAATCGTGGGCAATCCTCAAATATTGTAGGCACATGTAGTATATTTTTATACTTTTACTGAGCGTTTTGATCACTACATATAAAACATAATATCTGATGATAGAATCTCTAAGGAATCTAGGGATATCCTCAAATATAAAAGGCACGAGTAGTCCGTTTTTAGATTTTTATAGAGAATTTTGGTCAGCTACACATCATATAAAGGAAACGAGGGCCTGATGATGAAGCCGCCGAAAAACAGATAGTGGAACTTTTTAGTAACAAAATCCCCATATGGCAGGGGGAGCCCTACGTCCAGTAGTGGACTGCAATAGGCTTATGAAGATCAAGATAATTGTGTTAAGTGGTGAAATTATATGTTGCGTTAAGCCGTGTCCGAAGTAAGATGGTTATAGAGGAAGAGGTAGACATGAGAATAACGAGATGAGGGATAATAGGGATGAATGAAAGAAGAATACCTACATATTGCACCGACCCCAAATGATTGGGAACAGGGCAGGAAGAAGGAGTGTAATTATATGTTGCTTATATTGTCAGACGTAAAGTTTCGAAGCCTACTCATTTCTCTCTTTTGTCATGTGGCCTATTTAATCATTTGCTGGCATATAAATCTGACAATATTATGCCTTCTAAACTTCGTACACGGCTTAACGCAATATATATTTGCCCTTTAGTAAAATTTTACTTTAGTGAGCTCGAGTTTTGGGAGGAAGTAGGTTTTTCGTTTTAAAATAATTATCATGAATTGAAAAACGTAGGTAAACGTAATTTTAGACATATGCTATATATATGCGTGTTAACACGCAGCTTTTTTAAAATTCATCAGCTGCATCTCCTTCCGGGCATATCGTAACTAAGGAGCTCTGTTACATAATCTCAGGCGATGAGCAGAAAACCTATCACTGATCTTGTATAATTACCCCGCTATGGTAAACGTGGCTGCGGGGTCTTCTTCGTGATACTGCAGTTATGGCTATTTTGGGAACACAGCCATGTGTATAGGCGTAAGTATACGTACCAATATTATTTATTCATATATGTTGACTTTCTGTAGTTATCTATTTTATGACAAAATGAAAATCGATTAATGTTTCATGGAAACTATTGACTTCTTGTGATACAATTGTCTTGACTGCAAAGTATTCTTGCCACAAATGATTACTTAATTTACGGTACATTGCATAGAGTGTATTACAATTTGCAGGTCACTGCGTATACTGAGTCATTCCAACTTGCAGCTTTATCGAAGTGACAATAACGAGTCATGTAGTTAGGTATTTCTTTTGCAATTTAGCTGTGCGAAATGCTAAACTAATATAGCTTAAGTACTCTATATTTTCATTGTTAAGTAGGTACATACATACATATAATCACGCCTTTATCTCTTACGAGGTAGGCAGAGTACCAAGGGCCGATAGAACCACATGGTGCCACTTCTGACTAACTTTGAGGATATAGTTGAGATGTACAAGTTCGGTTAGTAGTGACAGGTGGTCAGCCCATCGCCTACAAAACATCAAGACCCTCTTGTCCCACTACTGACTTGTACAGTATGCCCGGGAAGAGAAGCAGCTGTAGTATTATACGTTTTTTGAAAAAACTTTTTTCATTTCCAGAGCAACATAGAAGCATTGTTAAGTTATCAGGCTATATTCGGCTTTACGTACCTATCGTTCTTCATATTTTTGATATGTCATTTATGTCATACTATGATCATTACATGCCTGTACCGGAGTTTTCAATATTTTCTTATGTACGTAATTTTAGTTAGGTAATTTTACCTACTCCGTCAAAAAAAAGGGTTTGTGTTTTTATTCGTGTGCTGATGCGGGGCTTGAATACTAGAATACGTCAACTGCCTCTCCTTTCGTCCATATCGCAAGAATTGACTAAGGAACTCAGTGTTGTTCTCTCAGGCGATGAGCAGGCAAATTGTAACTGATGTTTGACATCTGTCCCCTCTATATAAACGTGGCTGTATGATTACCTTCGTGATTCTGACAATCTTCATGTTATCCACAATCATGAAAACACCCAGTGAAGAAGTGTCTAGGTATTAAAATAAGAGAGATAATTATGCGCTACACCACGGCAGTCTATTGTCAGGTGAGTAAACGTGACGGCATTATGGCGGAGACGCTTTGTTGCGCGAGTGCGAGCGGGAAGAGATAACGAGTGGAGTGTCCAATGCATGAGCGATGTGTGAACTGCTAATTATCACGTATCAGCCTATTGCAGTCCACTGCTGGACATAGACCTCCCCCATAGCCTTTACCCAGTTATTTTTTCAATTTTCGGACTATTCGTCAAATCGGATGGGGCTATTGCCCACCTCTCGGCAACCCGCCAATACCTACGGCGCAGACCTGAAGTGGTGCTATTATATTCTTCTCTGCCGTCATAATACGGCACAATCTAGTTTTAAAATTAGTACTTATAGTATAGAGTCACGCAGCATCAAGTAGCAGATATTGATGACCGTCAATGTAGCCTAGTACGCAGCATAAGCAATAAGGATATACCAAACCATAATCAGTATAGGAACGTGTCAGGCACATTAAGTGTCATTTACGGAACGTAACAGCTACAGGATAAACCTCGACGAGTATAGCAAGCATGGTTGGGGTTGATGGAGATTTCACTTTGGAATATTTTTCACCTATCTGTATTTTGCTCTGTTAATTAAAACAATGTTTACACTATACAATAAAAAAAATACCCTTCTAAATAAGCCCTGAACGTAACGTATTCTGCTATATTTTCCTAGCAGTAGAAGTAGATTTTACTTTTATTTTAGGTGCAATAGAAGTAAAGTTTTCTGAGTCGCTATCTCCTTTGACTCGCATCGCATCCCCGTCTTAATTTCATTCGCTACAATTACTCTTTCATTCACTTTAATTCACTCTTTGCTATTTTATAGCACGTTATAGGATAGAGGCAGCGAACTATAGATAGGTGCTACGATTTATCTGTGTGCTAGGAATACGTTCTGCACAGCTTTTCATAGGTTTCCTGCCAACGCCAGAAGCGTCATACTGTCTGAATATCGAATGTTGTTGTTTCCATGGAAATTGTATTTACTTTTGTACCAGGTCCTGAAATTGTTAAAACCTTGCATATTGCATATGGCTAAATGTCAATTTGCTAGAATAGACCCATCAAAATGTTTGTGTAATTAATTTTCAAATTATATAAGTGGACATCAGATTAAAACTAGAAGATATACTTATTGTGTAAATTTATGTAACTAGATTTTTTTTTAGATTAATGATTGGTCTTCGCTAAAAGCGGAGCGAATTATTATTCTAAGACAAAAATGTTATCTTTAAATTTTATATCAACAGTAACTTAACAAGTTATTTAATCTCGCTATCTCATCTCATCTTAATTTGGGTATATTCTAGCTAGTGGTTCGTTAGTTATTCAGTATCTATGCTCCGTGAGTTGGAGCTACGCTTGTAGTATACTTGTCTGTATGAGCTATATTACCTTTGTCTATTTTGCCTTGTAGATTTAAAAAAGTAAGTGTGGTCGGCCATTTTCCTCTCTCTATTGTTGTGTTAACACGTCCAGAGTTTTAAATAAAATAAATAACATTTCTTTATTAATAATTTTATAATATATAATATCTTGACTAAGATAAATTTATGAAAACACTTCTCCATTAATATAATCCGTTAGGATATGGTTTATCGTTTCATCTTTAAACATTGTGCTGAGGGATTCAGCTTTGTTTGCCGAGATTTGGCTAGTGTATAGCTATCGGGATGAAAAATAACGTTGCCAATATGTAATTTAGAAAAGAGATGGTAAAATTCGTCATCCGAGTAATTGACCCGGTGGCTCAGTGGTGAGAGCGCTGGCACGCGGAATGCAGAGGTCGTGGGTTCGATTCCCACCCGGGTGAGGAGTTTTTTCCATTTCTTTATTAATAATTTTATAATATATAATATCTTGACTCACTTCTCGTTAGGATATGGTTGAAAAACATTGTATTCAGCTTCTTTGGCCTATCGGGATGAAAAATAACGTTGCCAACGTCAAGTAATTGAACAAATATCGTTCGATTCCCACCGGGTGAGGCGCATTTACAAACAAATAACAATACATGGCGCAGTCGGTAGGATATGATGATCTCCGACCGTATTTCGGCCAAGGCAACCAATCTCTACAGAGATTGGCCAGGTACGAAGAGATATTATAGTGCGCAAGTGTGTGCGAGGCACGAGCTAAGTGACAATTTTACAACATTAAAATCTGTACATGAAATAAATTCATTGGTACAGGCCCGTGACTGGGAGCGGTGATAGCCCAGAGGTTAAGACGTGCACCTTCCAAGCGGGACGCGTAAGTTCGATCCCAGTCACGCTATTAATATAGGTACCTGGAATTCTAAACTACCTATATACATATCATCTTCATAATGTAGCTTTTCTTTGTTTTTTTTTTTTATTTTTTATTTTTTTTCGGAAAGTTAACAGCTTACAACTATATATATATATATACATATCAAAACAGAAATAATATGCCAATTACTAACTTCCACTTTCAGTTGCAATATAGCAGGTAACATTAGGTACAAACTACGCTGGTAAAAATTACACTGTGACAAAATTTAAATAATAAAAAATTATTGATAACAGCGAGAATCAACCGTCGCCATCCAGTGCCTCAAAATACGCCTCTGTAACCGATCGCTTAATAGCTGCTATGCTGCTACAGAATAGGTCAAAATTTTGGTCAGAGCTTAACTTATTAAATGTATTGCAGCTACGTAGCAGAAACGAGTTACGTCTGTACTTCGTGCTAGAAAACTCAACATTTAGTATGGGTCTTTGCCGGAGGTTAAGAGTATTTGTTCGGAGTCCTATCTTCGATAATAATTCAGGACTATCAATACTACCATTGGCTAGATATGTTACACTAAGGAAGAAAGTAGAATCATCGGTGTGTCAGACCTTTTGGTTTTGCTATAAAGGAGAACTGTGTAGCAGCTTCCTGGATTTCGTCTTTACGCTTTAACTCTTATTAGCTCCACGTTGGTGGCTAAGCCCCGAATGCTAACTTATGTAGACCGTAAATGCACCTTGGGGTGGTGACCGTTGCCAAAGCAAAAGTTTGCTTATTTATTTTTGGGTTGTTTAAATTCACCTCTTTTTTTTTGGTGCTCATTTTGGGGTGCGAATAGAAAGTAACATATAATTAACGTATAATTAGACCACAAACAAGTTTTTTGGTAAATAAATATGCCTTTTTCGTTTATTTGAAGTTGTTAATGCCATGTCGAAAATTATTTGAATTTGAATTTGAATTAGATATATAAGGAAGGAAACCTAAGAAAAGAAAGTGGTAGAAAATGGTAACTTTAGGCGGTTTAATTTAGTATTTTTTTGCTATCCAAAAACCTAACAAATCTTTTTTGTATTATATACCTCATATTGTGGGTTCTCATATTTGAGAGGCATACTCTAAGTGGTTATTTCTATTACTTAAAATACTTACTTGTTAGGTCCCCTGATATTTCTATACTTTATTTGCATTCATCTGCTCGTCTCTGTGAATACTAGCTTACAGGAGTTTACAGTGGTAGAATGGGAGGTCAAACTAGTTTTTACTCAAGAACCTTACTAAATTACCTAGATATCACTGTCTAATATAATCATTACCTACTTACAATTTATTAGATTTTTTTTTACTATCAATGTATAAGTATATGTAGGTAGGTTCATTTTATTGTGTCTTTTTTTGCATCAAGCACCTAATAGTAGGTACACAAAGTCCCTGTAGATATGTAACCGTCATCGGTGGTATTATAAATATTATCATTTTTTATCTTTTTATATAATCATCAAAGGTTATAAATGAACCCGCACAGTCGCTGTTCTATCTAATTTTCTGGTATTTTGTTTTTTTTAAATAGCGTCCAAAATGTAGCATAATACAATTTATTGAGATTAAACTTTGGAAAGCTTTCACGAAATAATTATGTTTACAAGTTTGAGTTTTTCTTCGTGTAACCTAAGAAATATTTACAAAGTGATTACTTTTTAGAAAGTAATTTAAGTGTATATTAGGATAGAAAATTATGTATCATTATAATAAATAAGTTGTAAAAAGGCAAAAAGAGTTGGACTCTTTCTGCCTTTTTTACAACAGTCCTTAAAAGGACTATAAATACTCTGTTAGTTTGGCATTTTCAAAGCCAAGGTTGTTTTTAACAAGAGCGCTAGTTCCCTAAATCCGGTCAAAAACCAATTTGGCAGGATCGATACTACCGACCATTTGCATCAAAACAAGTAGCTTCTTATCGTAAACAAAGGGAGCAGTGTTTGTCTTGTCCCTTAATACTTGCTAGTGAAGTTCTTTGTCTGGCGTTCTCGTCGATATAATAAGCGTTAAACTCTAGTATACAATAAGTATACCTACATACATAAAACTAGGTTTCTATTTAGTACTTTCCAAGCTTCTTTGCTTTTCGTCTATACTGCGATTTTTTATTATGTAGAGTAAAATGTCATTTGGAGTGGTACTTTAGCGAAATAAAAAAATAGTGTTACTCCAAAATTACTCGAAATTATCGACTGATCTTTTCGATTAATTTCATGTAGCCATATTTTTATTATACTTAATGTTCAGAGGCTAATGTCTGAATTCAGAACTAAACGTACCAAATTGAAATATGATTTTGGTGGAATTTCATTAAATAAAAGAGCTGTTTTAGATAATAAGTTTGTTTGTATTTATCTAAATAGATTAATGAGTGAAATCACAATATCGAAAATAATATCGCGATTCAATTAATCGCTCACAATAAAAAAAAAGAAACAAATATATAATGTACATAATAAAAAAAAAGAAAAAAAAACAAGCACTTAGATGTCCGGTGGTCTAGAATTCTATAATATTATTATGGAATTAATACTATTGAAGAACATAAAATATTTTCTAATGATCGTAACATAACAACTGAACAGCCAGGGTCCATTGAAATAATATTAGCTTAATATTAGTTCAGTTTCTTTTTCATTCATTCAGTTTTTTTTATTATGTACATTATATATTTGGTTCTTTTAAGCAGTCGGGTTTTTGAATTTTTTAAATTATGTTTTTTTATTTTATACTTTTTTGTTATGAGTACCAAGCTACTAATAGATACGCTTCAAGGAACATGCTCGGCAGCAAGAAGTTTTCGTCTTGCTGCTGTCTAAAAACTTATATGTGAGAATGGTTGTTACGCAACTTTCAATTGATATAGATCCTAAACGATTAGTCGAATCGAAAAATCTCGAGAGAAACCTAAAAAATATTTTTAAATACCTATTCAACGATACCCTACTTGATATAGTTTGTCGACTTTAATTTTTTTTCATTTTCACAAAATGGCGTCCAGTAGTCGCCATATTGGATTTTCACTAACGTCATGTCTTTAGACAAACAAACAACCAATTTTAGCTATCATTTTACTCTACATAATTAAAAATCGGAGTATACATCCATCAGTGGGAGACCTGACTTAACCTTATACCTAAATTATGCTATACCTATACACTTAGTAGTGGTCTCTATTTATTGCGCCCAAGACAATAAAAGCCACTAATAAAAAATGAACAAGTAAAGGTCACTAATTTCGTTTCTGGTATTGCTTTTTTCACCCACTTAATCGCGATTCATACATCCTCTCCATACAACTCCATACACATCATCGAAGCTTTTCTCAATTCTTTCGGTATCGAAATCGTTATTCATCTGTTAATGTTTATGTCATAAACTTCATTGTGAATGTATTCTGTAGTACGCACAAAATTAATCGATGGCCCGTTTAAAACGTCTGTTGCGAGGTTTCCGTCCCACAGTCAGAAGCAGGCCGGCCGCAACACAATTCTTCTATTAAACGACTGGAGATAGTGCCCCGATTGTCACAGGCTACTCTACTAACGGTATAGAAACTAAAACTTACCAACTTTGCAGGGTAAATCACGGAACAGGGGGGCTAGCAGCTTAAGTGACGTCACTGGTTAGCACAAACTTTTTTACACTATGTAATGCGATAATTCGCAAGGAAAATCACGATGTGATGATAACGAGACTCTACAGTTTGCCTGTCCTAGTTATCGAATTAGAAATCGACGAGACAGTGACATTTAACAGCAATCTTTTTTTATATCATACATTGGCTAGCTGCCGCCACGCCTCGTCAGTTTAAACGTTAGTAACTATTCTCAATTTGCCTGTTTCAGTTAGAGTTTCATCAGTAAAACCTTTTAAATTCCCAGTAGTTTCGACTGTGTGCAGTCTGTCCGTCAGTCACTCAATATTCCATATCCGAGTTCTTTCCGTAATCTCCCAATATTCATCTCTATATTGGTGATTGATTTTAATTTCCGATTTTCACCAATTCGCATCACGGTGCACTTGTAGTCATGACATAGTTATCGACAGTTTTTAAAGCTGCTCTTTTTCACTGCACAGACTTCATGATAATATACCTATGCAAATATACTATGTAGTTGAAGTTAATACAATAACTGTTTTATTGTTTCCACTTTTTTTTTCTTAATATTTTACAAAAAATAACGTTTAGGTCATAGAAGCAGAAATGAGTGTTTGTTAACAAAATAAAGATACTTCAAGTTTATGTACTGTTACCAATATTCGTGATTTTTTGCAATTGAAGACGTCAGAGCCAGTTCTTTCTTTACTCTTCTGCTGTCGTTTAACACAAAAAACAATTTTACATGAATCTATTGAAGTGCACAACAAGAAATGATTAAATGGGTATTTTGTTAAAGTTAACTCTCTTGTAATTTCTACATTTGTTAGTTTAACTGGCTACTCAAAAATTAAATATTCCTGAAAAATTTTGATTACACCTATCAACATTCGACTCTTTTCGTTAGCTGTATTTTTTATAAAACCCTTTTAAAATTGTACAAAGTCCATCAAAAAAATTATGCATATATCAAAGCTATCACAGCGAAGCCATTCAAAACGAATTTAATGCTAATTTGAACCGACCTGTCCCTTGGCTGTTCTAATAACCAAGTCCCACGGATTTTATTGGAACTAAACTCACACAGTACCAGACAGTAATAATACTTGCGCTTGCAAGAGGGGACTTAATAATTGACACGAAGTGTAGCCGTTTTTCCACGTACCTACATTACGAAACGCGATATGGAAATTACTGCTATAAAATTTAGGTGCGAATCCTCTATTTAAATTTTCGACAAACTCATTCGCACCCAAGCCATGAATCTGTAAGGTTCTGTACTCATTATCAAGCTAAATATAAATAAAATATGTTGTTTGAATAATAAAAATGATACCTAAGATATTGAAAAAAATGGTAACTACTTATTTCTTGAATAAAAAAAATATCAGTCAGAATTTGCACATCTTTGATTTTTACATAATAATTTAACTTATTTAGAATCACACCACGAAATTAAAACTACTTATTTATCCCTTCTTAAAATTACATTCTGCTTTCATGGCCATAATATTTCTTATTATTTTCAAATATTTTTTTATATATAAATTGGCCGCGTGATACCAGCAGAGTAAAATTCGTACCACCCCATGTCTGCCCGTGGGTATCGTACGAGGCGATTAAGGGTTTCCGGGAGGTAGGGCAGCAGCGCCTCCCGTGCTGACAACACAGTCCAAAATACAAACTGCGCTCACCAACCCGCCTGCCCAACGTGGTGACTATGGGCAAATACCCCCCATGGCAGTCTTGTGGCGTGCCCTGAGGGAGGCCTACGTCCAGCAGTGGACTGCAATAGCCAAAACTGCAGGATCGTAAAAGAGATCCCACAGCCATGTTTAGCGTAGCGGAAATAAATCCTAGTAACATATTACTAGCTTATTGCCTTCCGGAGTTCTCAGTTCACTTTTACGTTATGCACGGCAGGAGATGCAGCTGATGTATTCTAGTAAATTGCCACATCAGAACAGGTATAATATACAAATACGACATATAATAATATGTATATTAAATGTGGCACCATGTGGTCCTATCGGCCCTTGGTGTTCTGCCTACCCCGTAAGGGATAAAGGCGTGATTATATGTATGTATGTATATTAAATAGCTAATACGAAAATGGACACCTAGCTTTACCTTACCTTATTCACTACTTCCAAAGCGAGTCGTAATGCTTTGAATTAGAGTCTCGTTCCTCACATATATTTTGAGAGTAACAAATCCCTTTTAAATTGTTCGAATGACAAATAGGTAACCGTAACATTGAGTTTGAAACAATTCACACATAAACACATTCAAAAGTACCTACTTACTTCGCATTGTAAATCATTAATTCTAGACAACAATAAAATTGTATTCACACATAAAAATACTTCTTGAATACATAAAGTGCTATATTTATCTTAATAGAGCAATTTATGATAACAGAAAAACCGGTCTAACCAATTTTTATAAGCTTACCTATGTGCGATGAAAACGGTCCGATTCTGGCAGAAATCATTGCAGACTTGTCTACAACATAAATGCTGAGTCAGGACAGGATCCTTTTGCTATGGTGACACATCGCACATTACTTTTGCTAGATATCAATTTTAGCTTGTACCACCACTGACAATATTTCATTGTCATGTGTAGTGTTTGTGTCATTTTAGCGAATAATATATAAAGATATGTCCTTAACGTCTATAGGTATAACAGAATTAAAAGTCTCACATAATTCTACTAATAGTGACACTTAGTAGAGCCCAAAGGCGGCTTCTTCTTCCTTTCATAAAGATAGGCGTGCATATTACTGGGAGTTAATAACGAGATGAGTGCAAGAAACGGGATTAATAAAAGATAAATCCTTATTACGCTGTCCCCAGATACATGAGTAATAAGGATTTGTTGTTTGATTGATTGTGAAGTTTCCATACACAAAAGCGTGACTTACGTGTATCTTGTTATTACTA
The DNA here is from genome assembly GCA_014607495.2 of Carposina sasakii. Lineage (NCBI taxonomy): Eukaryota > Metazoa > Arthropoda > Insecta > Lepidoptera > Carposinidae > Carposina > Carposina sasakii. The sequence goes on from CP053156.1 coordinate 13,028,953, forward strand.
AACCGCCTCTAAAGTTAGACATTGTTTAAAAATGACATTTGACAGTAAAATATATGGAATTTCTGTCAAATGTAGGCAATGATTAGCTTTCAAATTCAAATTCTTTATTGTGTGCTACATTGGGTACAAAGTATCTTTGCTACGTATCAATGTTTAAATGCTTTTGTAATAACACAGTTAATCTTGAGTATTTTTGATGTACTTTAAATATTATATGTTTAACTACTAATCAAACATTTTGCTCTAAGAGTAAATCATTTAGACAGGTCACATAAAATACGAGTATGCCAGTTGTTCCTAAACTCCATCCAATAAAGTAAATTCAAAGGGCGGAATCAGCAATCTTACAAATACTTTGTGCGCACTCAGCGTGCAAGCTTTAAATAGTTTACATGTAATTGTAATTACAAAAGTTTGCTTTTATAAAAAAAACTTTTCTCATTATGAAAGGGGGTTCAAAAGGCCTTTCATGTGGCTCGTACAGACGGCATTCGCATTCGTTCGCATTTGTTCGCTGTGTGTGGTCCTGTGTAAAAAAGCTCTCTTTGAAAAAGTTACTTTGCTGCACAAGTAGGTGCCTATTAGAAAATGAATCGTATTATTTTCTCAATAATAGATTTTTATGTGAATAAGATTTATGAAAATAACCAATTGTCTTCTAAAACTATCCGTTGTCAGTCAGTCACATTTATATCAGAGACATCTTTTTCAAATTCGGTTAAATTATTATATGCTAAGTAATATTATTTTTTATTTTATTTCAAATTAAATATACATAACAGAACATTATCAATACAAATTATATAAAATTACAAGTAGGTCTTAATCTAGACAATGTTCCAGGGACATGCATACGTACAAGCATTAGACAATGACCGCTTGACGTCTATGCTTACGTCTACGCTTACGCATCCGGTCTGCCCATGTCTATACAGTTCCATACATTACAACTCAGAGGTACGTGTACGTCTACGCTTACGTGCACGCATACGCATCCGGTGTGCTCGAGGCTTCGTACACATTGGTGACTAACTTAATTGAAAATTAAAACAAATTATTACAAGGGTTAGTAAGGGATACAGAGTGGAGTGAGTATGTTGGTAGGTGCATGCAAATCATACATAATCATTTATTGCAATAATACACACATATACACACATATAATCACGCCTTTATCACTTACGAGGAAGGCAGAGCACCAAGGGCCGATAGTACCACATGGTGCAACATCTGACCAATTTTGAGGGTATAGTTGAGATGTACAAGTTTGGTTAGTAGTAACATTGTATTGCAATAATGCCAACAATAAAATAAGTTATAATTAATTACATATACATATAATTACGCCTTTATCCCTTACGTGGTAGGCAGAGCACTAAGGGCCGATAGAACCACATGGTGCCACTTCTGACCAATTTTTAGGGTATAGTTGAGATGTACAAGTAATTAATTAATAAACGGAAACAAATAAATATGAAATCATAGACTAAAGAAAGGAATTAATCATACCAAAATTATACTACGGACATATTTCATAAATTTATCATGATTATAATTAAAAATGTCAAAGGTACCACTTCAATTTGGATGGCATAAGTCATTGTACTGGTACTAATCGCAAACATGGGCTGTCAGACATGAGGATCAGAGGCGAGTGTAGGGCCCAATAGTGGGCGAGCAATAGCTGTAGTTCAGAACGTTATAACACATACATACATGTACGTACACACGGCTGTGTCTCCGAAATAGGGAAGCCACAGTTGCAGGATCATAAAGGGAGATCCTACAGCTACGTTTAGCATAGCCAGGACTTGTAAATTATCAGTGACTCGAGATCTTTAGTCGACTCTTACGGCATCCACGGAAGGAGATATGCAGCTGATGTATACGAGTGAAACAAAAGTAATATGACCCACATTTTTTCTTATAGCACGACGTACCTATTGAATTTTTGTTCGCCTCCCTCAAGTTCGTTGACAATGATGGATGACGGAATAAAAGGACGAGACAAAAACTCTACAATCGTGAATAAATGTTTACACAGCCATGCATAAACGTCACTATATTAACTTTGTCTTTGAATAACGAAAATTAAAAGACATTTTATAATAAACCTAGTGGTGGTACCTACTAGAGCAGTATCTAAGATATTTTGATTGATAATGGACTAACCCGTTTTTTGAGTCTTTCATTCAGAAATAATTTAATATAGCATCTCTTTCCGTGCATGTCGTAAGAGTCGACTAAGGAACTCTGCCATTCTCTCAGGCGATAAGTTAGCAACATGTTACTGATCATTAACATCCGGAATTTCCTTTATGATCTTGCAGTTCTTGGTACACAATTTCATGTCATGTCTGTATCATTATTAGCCTCTTCAAGTTCACTGCCGGACGTAGGCCTCCCCCAGACACTGCCACGAGGCTCGATCTCCCGTTTTTGTCATACAGTTACTACCAGCCGCCTTCTAGAAGTCATCAGTCCATATGTAACTATACTAGTTAGTTAGTAGGGGCTAAGCTATACGCACGCTATAAATTGGTAAATCACAAATAGAACCGGTATCCTTGAACCTAAAACCAAGGCTAACTTGGTACCAATACATCAAACAACCCATTAGGTACGGCCACATTACCGTTGAACTACCGTAGGCAAATATTTGATAACTGATACGCCCAATATGACTCATATCTACATAAACTCTAGGCTGGTAATGAACTACCATGGAGTTTATTCGATGCTTCTTTATAAAAGTAAGCTAATCCCTGGACTGGGAACTCTAATAATCGCGTAAGCAAGACTGCCGCGACGGATGATCATAGTAGAAGCAAAGGACTTGGGCGTAATGAGGCGCAAAAACTGAATGGTGGCTCTCTGTGTCAATTATAGCGATAGAAGTCTGCATACCTATTTGAAAGTAACTGCAGAGAACAGCAGACTATGTAACGCCACCGATACCACTGCTTTCCATATAAGATGTGTAAGTATCCAAATATTATTTAAAAGCATTTTAATAAAACAACATGGCAGGGTTACTCATACGTTTCTTAAAACAGACACAAATGAACATTTAATCGAGATCCCACTATCATTGCCCGGCCTGGACTACATCTAAATCCGTAACAATTTAGCTCTACTTGATCTTTTAAACCGCTGAAACATAAGAGGGGTTTAAAACTAAAATCTGCAACTGTTGGCCGACACCCATTATTTCGGGGTCCCAGGACCCGTAATGAAATACCTACACAAGATGAGAGTTGGATTAGTCGAAATTATCCCACCTGTAGTGAAGAGTCAACTTAGCGTCTAAGCGACAGGGTAGAGTTCTGGTTGGTCTCACTTTTCATTACAAATTTGAGAGACGTCGTGTGATTATATAACCGTAGCTCTGACTTTATCAACGTTGTAACTACTTAGGTACTGAATGAATTACACTAGACCTAACTGTACTTACTAATGTTTCGAATAAATTTAAGCCAAGTACTCGTCTAGATTAACAACATCTATTTGTAATTAATCTATATTTACAATTAATATTTGATAGCTTGAAGCTTGATAAAAGAATATTATAACAGTAGAATATTTTGTAGGTAATAAGTCCACTTTTCACCTTTAATTATTTTCTTACTTTTTTGATTTCCCCATTTTTATAGAAACTTACAACGATATGATGAAATACTCTTTGCCAGCAGAAAGTTTTGCCGGCATCGCTTTTCATTGACAATTGATTTTCTGAAAAAAAATATCCACCAAGAGAATGTTCTATAAAATGTGCTGTCGGCGAAACGTTCTACCGGCGAAGAGTGCTTCGGCAAGTCCTTTTTGTAGTTTTCCCTGTAGAGAATGTATAACTATAACAGGTATACCATGTTGAGTAAAGTATCCGTTTGCCAATATTTGCACAAAAACAGATCAATATGCTAGTCAACTCTTTCAATATCGGTTTGCATCAACTAAACTCAATTTCTTGCATATTGGACAGCTGATAAATATTTATGCCGTGAAAAATACGAACTATTCAGAGTTGATATTTTTAAGAAAAGATGAAGGTCCTTAAATTACGGGCGGCGAGTCACCGCCTGCCACCTCACAATTTTGGGACTAGATTGTTATGGCAGGCGTCCGATAGTCACCCTATATAAAATAGCCCTTATCTAGCCACCCAACATTCAACCTCATAGCCCATGACCCTATTTTTCCATCGCACGACGTAGATCTGCACTACAATAGTCTTTGCACATGGCGGGGACCATCACCGGGTGTATCATATTGTGCGATGGTATTCGCCATGTGCATCCCACACCATATTAAAGTTCTCTAAAAAGGGCCTCTACATCTTGGCTACGGCTCGATGTACGCCTCTCAAAGGACCGGGACTCTGTAGTCCCGAGAATTTCTAAAGAGATACAAAATAAAAATAATAACTATACTGGATTAAAAACAAAAAAATATCCTCATACAATATAGCCCAGTTGAAAAATATTGACGGTAGAAATAGATAAACCAATATGGCGTATTTTACAAAATAAAATGCAGGGAAGGTGTTCTATATGTTAAACAAAAATGTGTTTTAAAAAGGTGCAAAGTAAGATCTTTGGTTTAACCACACGATTGCAGCATCCAATCTCTTCTAGATATTCCAGTTTTAGCTGTCGCTGGGGTTTGTCTTTCAAAAATAATAAGTAAGTACCTGGTTTAAGTGCGAAAATGTGAGTTCATTATGCACATTTACGTAGAGCTAAAGACCTAGCTAGGCTCTAAACTAGAAATCAGTATTGAGCAAGTATTCAGGCACAACAGAACCTTAGAAATATTAGAAACACAAACTCCATTCGCCGCGGACCGCAAAGTGGCGTAACTTTCCAACACCACGACTTAAGCCTCAGTCCCGCACTTTGACGGGATCATGGAGAAATGATAGAGTGGAGGTGACCTATAGTCTGTTTCTTGGAATAAATCTTGTGCATTCGGAATTACATTTTTTGTACGCAGTTACTCGTACACGGATAATGTATCCACATATGGAGCAAATAGCGCCAAGTTTTAAAGGAACTATTTGGTAAATCGCATATTAACTAAGTTTGATCATAGACAATAGTGCCGTGCGTGGGTGTGAGACAAAACTATGGTGGCAGCAAATATTACAGAAAAAATATCGTCGTTGCACTAGTAACAGGCAAGACGAGGGCACTTAACACTTTTGATAGGGTTGCCTTTGCAAGTTTTAACATATTTTTTCATGTAAAAACTATATACACATACATCACCCTATTGCAGTTTACTGCCTGCCCTAAGGCCTAACCTACCCCTGCCCTAAGGCACACCATAAGGCTACTACCATAAGGTGGTTTTCCCATAGTTACCACCAGGGCAGGTGGGTTAGTGACCGCCGTGTGTTTGTGGGACGATTCCACCACCGGAAACCCTTAATCGCTCCTTATGATAGCCACCCAGACATGTGGTGTTCCTATTGTACTCTGCCGACACAACACGGCTAATAATACTATACCGTAATCATCGCAGTTCCTCGCCATTCTTCCTACATGGACGAGACCTCACGAGTTTAATCAAATTGCCCCCAGTTCGTTTTCTGAATCTCAATCAGGACACGGGCTGAGTGAAACGAGTTTGGGCCGCTCTTGTAAGTGTAACATAACATAGCTTAGGAGGTATTTAGGTAATATTTACCACAAAAGCTCACTTCGCCCCTTAGGTTCGCCTATCCTCGACGAATCTATACCAGACTTCGTTGAGGAAAAACTTCAAAATTTTCGTTCGTTTTCGGATAGACTCCAAAAAATTAACATGCATATGACCTACGTAATCCTAAAATATTGCCTTTTTGTCCCTAAATTTACATATGCTTTAAGATGCTGCCAACTTTGAAAGTACCCTAATCTTTTACAACAAGTGGACAGCATCTTGAGGGATACTATCACCACCATCTTCAACATTCCTTTGGACGATCGCACATGGAGCCAAGCAGCACTTCCAATCAGGTTCGGAGGCCTTGGCATCCGCACAATTTCGAGTGTATCGTTGCCAGCATTCATTTCCTCGGTTATGGGCACAGAAAAATTAATAAAAACCATTTAAGCATCGTGCCATAACCACGATGATATCGCTTACATAACCGAGGCCATGAATGCATGGAATTTAGCCTGTCCAAACAACAGCCTGCCCAAGGACCTGTCCTCGCAAAAGCAGTGGGACAACCCTCTCAGTGAGCAGGTACGGAATAATCTACTAGAAACGTCCAGCAACCCCACCGAGAGGGCGCGTCTCCTTGCTGTGTCCCGCTGAGAATCAGGTCTATGACTGCAGGCCCCCCCGTCAAGCAATCTGGGGAGGCTACTGGACAAAAACACATTCCGCGTGGCGGTTTCACTGCGCATCAGTATATGCGCATAGTACCCCAACGATGCGCCTGCGGTGAAATGGTGGAGCGCCTCGGTCACCATGGGCTATCCTGCCGTAGAAGCACTGGCCGCATAGGGCGCCATAGTGCAATTAATGATGTCATCCGTCGGGCCTTAGGAACCGCGAATATAGCCGCGATGCTAGAGCCAAACGGCCTAACGCGCGACGGAAAAAGGCTCGACGGCATGATACTCATTCCATGGAAGATAGGACGGCCTCTAGTGTGGAACGGTACATGCGTAGATATACTGGCGCCGTCCCACCTTCCTGAAACGTGGCAAAAAGCAGGCGGCGCTGCCGAAGCTGCGGAATCCCTCAAACGGCGTAAATATTCCAGCCTCGACAGGGGCTATTTATTTGCGCCGTTTGGCGTGGAGACGCTAGGCCCTTGGGGACCAGCGATGCTCCAATTCTATAAGGACCTGGCCGGGCGGCTCGTGGAGTCCACAAGTGACCAGAATGCTGGCTGCTACTTAGGCCAAAGAATAAGTATAGCAATCCAGCGCGGCAACGCAGCCAACATTTTGGGCACGCTACCTGATAACGGAGATAGGTTGACGAACCTGTGAAACCGGCACAACTGTGAAATCGGACAAACAGACAAAAATTCCAAAAATCATTATTTTGGGTACTATTGCGTTGATAAAGGTCTCGTATAATATTTTTTTTTCTTATATATCTTCCATGTACAGATAGCGATCCGTTACATTTTTACGAGTATTATATGTATATAGATATATAGAAGATGCGTAAGTGAGTTTGTTCATTTGTTTGTTTGTTACATGTTCATGCTTTATTTATTTTACATTACGAGTCCATGAAGACGAAGTCGCGGGTAAAAGATATCCTACTAATATTATAAAGGCGAAAGTTTGAATGTATTTCACGTAATAACGGCTGGAGCGATTTTAATAAAATTTGGTATGGAGTTAGCTGACACCACATAGGCTTCTTTTTATCACGGGGAAATCTTTTTATCCCGGGTAATTTCGATATTTTGTTTTTTCTGCAGTCCACGCGGACGAAGTCGCGGGCGTCCACTAGTATTCCATAAATTCCTATGTAAAACGTATTAAAAACAACTTTTCGCTACCCAATTTCCAAAAACAATACTTTCCACAAACCCCGAAACCTTACAGTAGTAAGCTTTGAAGTGTCGTACAAATTTAGACGGTGACCTTGCCTAGCCTGCCCTGTGATTCGGGTCCAATCAGCCAACCAACTTTGCGCCATTCTGCAGTAGCTTAAGACCCACGTCATGGGACTAGGGTTGGTGTGGTGACTCAACTGTAAAGCACGCAACCAATCGTGACATTTCCACGGGTAAATCGTTCAGATGTCGTCGGAGACCTTCGGGGAACCTTCGAGCGATTTAAAGTGTAACAGGAATCTCAGGGTCAAGTGGAAGCCATGTGTGACCAATATTTGTATATTATTAATAACCTACTAAACGAGGAACTGATGGCTAAGCAAATGGTGTACCTTGGCATTGTAAAAACGATAATGTAGCGCATAAGACTATTTTTCCACCAAAGAATATGTGCTATGCTACGTTTCTATAGAAACGTTTATAAATAAAATAAATAAAATAAAATAAATTTATTTCATTCTCAAAGTATTCACAACAAAACGAAGTTTAAGATCTCCATTTAAGCAATAATTTGCTTGTGCTAGGAGAACTCGCTCTTCCATAACATGGCTTTTACATAGCATGAAAATAAAATTATAGGTAAGTATGTACTTAATTTAGAATTTACAAAAATATGTATGTGGCGGACTATATGTGCATGTGTGTGTATTATTATATTTAATATAGGCATGTACTTATATAATGTATGTAGGTGAGTTTTAACTTTATTGCAACGAAATCGTCTGGACAATATCTTCTACATCGCTATAACTTTTATTCTTTAACCAATTAGTAACTCTCTCTTTAGTTTTAAAATATGACAATGGGTAGATATTAAGTATTTTATTTATTTTATTGTATATGCGAGCTGATTGTCTAGTGTACTGTCTTTTGGCGTAGGTTGATTTTACTCTAGGCACAGGTGCTACACAATGCCTTCTTCTCTTGTTACTATTGTCAGAAAAGGGAAGATTTCTGTGTTTTAAAAGTATGATGTTCAAAATATATAATTTTCTTACAGATAGAAGGTCAGATGTCAGATAAAGCGTCTCTGTGGGAAATCTAAAAGGTCTGCGGTACATAACTTTAAGTAGAGATCTTTGAGATCTCTCTAATTCCAGAAATTTAGTTTTGTTTGCTCCACCCCAAACTGGTAGACAGTATGACAGAATAGATTGAGCTAGTGATACATATATCTGCGTTAAAAGGTTTTTTGAGGCTATATTCCGCAGTCCCTTGAAAGTCCAGATAATTTTTCGAATTCTGCCCATGATAAGCTCTATATGAGAATGCCAAGACAGCCGCTGGTCCAACATTATACCGAGATATTTAGTGTTTTGCACTTTATTTATTGTAATACATCCGCATTTGGCGTCGGAGCGGTTTGTACAGTTATGTATTTTAATTTGATAGCTAGCTGAAGGCTGTGATCGTTCATTCATTGTCATGCACATATAATTTGTTTTAGAGCTATTTAGTGTTAATAAGTGAGAATCCAACCAGGCACCTACTTTAGATAGACCACTCTCTGTGCTTTTACGAACACTGTCCCATGTTTTTCCCGAGAATACTATAGCAGTATCATCTGCATATGAGAAGATGTGGCCATTATCAATTTTCATAGAACAGAGGCTGTTGATGTAGACAAGGAATAATGTCGGACCGAGTACACTCCCCTGGGGTACACCGTAGGTGACAATTTGCTCAGAGCTAATAACATGTCCTATTTTTACCCTCTGTTTTCGTTCATGTAAGTAACTTTTAAGTAGTTTCAGAGGTAGTCTTCTTACACCTATATCCTCTAGCCGGTGTAGAAGAATGGAGACGGATACAGTATCGAAAGCTTTTTTCAGATCCAGAAATACCGCAATACACTTACCTCCATCGTCGACTTTATCAGCGACGGTAGAAGTAAGCGCAATAACCGCATCTTCTGTTGATATTCTAGGCCTAAATCCAAACTGAGAGTTAGATAAAATATGATATTTATTTAGATATTTGAGAAGTCGAACATTTATTAATTTTTCTAATATTTTAGATAGTGCTGGTAAAACTGAAATTGGTCTATAGTTTTTCGGATCATTACAGTTTATGAACATATATGAATACGTGTGATATGGTGTGATTAGTGATGACACAGAACACTATATACTCTAGATTAGTGATGATAACCGTTGGTGCATTTTAATTTGATAACTGGATATCAAACGTAGGTATCCATAACAACGAAAAATACCAATCTCTGGTAAAAAGACAACCTAACAACTAAAAAACACGTCAAATAATAAAGTAGCACTGTAAAAAATAAGTGCCTAAATTTTGAATACTAAATCATAATTAACAGGAACACAAAAATTCCCGTATAGTAGATTAACAGTAATATGATTTACAATTCTTTCGATTCGATTTAGGCATATTTTCGTATTGCGCGTGAAATTCGTGTACCCACGAACAGCGTATTCGGGATTAAAAAGGATATGGAGAATTCAATTTTCGTGCTTATACCTATGTATTCTGGTATTCTATTGATATTTCGTCTGTGTATACAAAACATGAACAAACAATATTATATACACATACATAGACACGGCTAAGTTTGACGGGATTGCAGGATCGTAAAGGAGATCCACAGCCATGTTTAGCACAGCGGGGACAGATGTTAATGATGATGATGATCAGTGACAAGTTGCTAGCTCATCGCCAGAGAGAATGTCCGAGTTCCTTAGTCGACTCTTACGACATACACGGAAGGAAATGCAGTTGATATATTCCAGTAAAGCCCTGCATCAGCAGGGGAATTAATAAATTTAATATGGAAAAATTGTTTAACTAACTTAAAACTTAATATTGAACAAATTTTGAACAATTTGGGCTCGATCAGCGAGTACCTACTTTATTAAATTACACAAAATTAAAGTTAGCTAAAATGTCCCGCAAACTGTTCACGGTACACTGCCATAATCTATTAACTTGAAAAAAAAAGAAATACCTAGTCAAACTTTTTTAATTCCACAGATAACAGTAGACGTGTACAAATAGAGGAATTAGTTAGCAGAGGTACTCCTTGGGCCTGCGGCTTCGGGATTTATCGGTCGAGATTTAGGCTGGATGGCTAAACTTGCTGATAGCCAAAGTTGGTATTAATTAATTTTCATCTACAATTTCAACGATAGACCGTTTGACATAGGACTTTGGGGAAGAACGGAAAATAGCGATTCCAAAAATGTATTCGCCGCGTGGTGCCGGCAATCTTATCAAACTTTAGTGCAATTTAACAATTTTTACGTTTGAAATCAGAGATGCCTTTTAAAAATAATAACATTTGAAATAAATAAATCACGTAGGTATTCTGTTCAGTTGTTTTGTTATATGCCATGTTGAGCGGTCTTAAAGTTGCTCAGAATCAACATAGTAATCTTATTAACTTCCTACATCCAGTATTAATTTCTTACCTACCAACCCATATTCGCATATCCATTTTCCACATGTATAGGTAGCACACTAATCCCGAGCCCTTCAGTTCCACACAAAGCGGTGTGAGATTAGGGTCTCAAAGTATTGAATGATACCATGAATATAAAGGTGTATCTGAATACCTACCCCCAATACCTACCTAAAACCAATCGCTGATTGCCATGTATCTGTCTTACTAGGGTCTCTATTTTGCTGAGGTATTTACGCTCATATTTTTAGAAACGCGGATTAAAGGTAGCAGTACTTTGTTTGTTATATAGAGAGTCCGATCTATTCTGCTATGATCACTCAGTCTCCAAGTTTGCTAGCGCAATATCATGATCGTTTTTGGCTTCAAGTCGGTATTGAAAATGTTGCATCCAGAGATATCTATAAATTCGTGAATGCGACACGCTGTTTGGTGTACACTTATGCATGAGGTGTTTGCTCTTCGTATTGTGGACGACAAATTGTGATCCGCGACGCGAAATAGTTTCCCGAGTGATTTTCAGTATATTACTGTACGAAACTTTGCTGAAATCGTCGGTTGTACTTCATGCTTTGTGTATTGTAAATTGAAATGTGATAGTCATAGAAACGGGAATTTCATGATTTTAGAGTTATTTTGACATAAAAGGTACGACCAAAGAGTTTATAAATCACCCAGAAGAGGTTACTTACACCCAAATACCTTTACACCCATGAGTTATTTTTATTTATCCAATAGCCCAATTATTAAGGTTATTTTATTTCATGTACGAATTGTAATATTATAAAATAGTCACTAAGCAGCTATAGGCACCTACCCGAGGAGGGTAGGAGTTAGACATGCAGCCGGCCGGAAAACAAACAAAATCCTTAGTAATATCAAAGACCTTTGTCTTTGGTAATATGTTAATATGTTTCGAAAATAACCATATTGCGCCGACCCCATAAATAATGGTACGAGTATAAGAGCAGAAAGATGATGATTATGTAATTTTAGATACAATTAATTCACAGCATATAGGCAAATAATTACTTTTTTAAAGTAACAAGTAAGCTCACAAAAAAATGAGCACGAAATGTTTATTTTATGTAAGTACTTTATACATTTACTCACACAGTATTCGGAAATTTGAAAATTTTCCTTTTTGATCATGTAGTTATTTTGTAGCAGACGATTTACAGTACAGTAAAGAGCTATGTAGGCTTCGCCCTGCATATCGGGCAGGTCGTTTAGATATGTGTCGGGAATGTGCTCTGGTTATGACGTGAGCACTCGGAGATGGGGTGATTGGAGACGAGATAGACGGCTTCGAGCATAGATGATGATAGAGAGATAGACGATCTATACCTATGTGTTGTTGGAAAGCTTTAGTGTTCAATTGCCTCGTGGGTTAAATGTTATTTATTGGAATGTTCAATGCTACTGACAATTGATCTCTTTTATGGAGAATCACATTATGCCTCTAATGTATAAAAAAAAACATTATAGGCTCAACAGGCTACAAGATTCTCAAGACTCGAAATCACATATTTATTTCCTTTTCCAGTGGGGTAAGCACGAACATTTTTACGCGGCGTAACGCTAGCGACTCGCTAGCAAAATCTATGTGATTTGACAGTTTGACGCTAGCGTTACGGACTATCGAGAGGATCGTGCTCGCCCCACAGAATTATATTAACATTTCTAACTAATTTACGTATTTGTTCATCTTATGGAGTAGTACCCAGTATATTGTTGAGTACGCACTACACAAAATCGCATCTAGGATGTCTAGGATTCTGTGTTGGATCGTGGTCTAGTTCAATATGATGTATGTATGTATGACGTTTGTGAATATTGTATTTGTAATTCGAATCAAATCCATTCATCAGTTCTACCGTAAAAAGGTTTACAGTGCAGTGGAATGAAAAGAGACGGGGAAAGATAATCTAATCCGGTTTCTAAATAAATCTGGAAAAGATATTTCATCGTCACGTACCGTTCTCATATTGAATTTGGCAGGCCATTTGGCTTAACTTTTAGTAAGCACAAATTTTGGGGTTTCAGAGTCCAGAAAAGATCTGATGGACGCATACATTTATTTGCACGGGCAATAGATTGTTATTTCTAAGCGACATATTAACACGCGTTCTGATAAACTAATTTGTAACTTCTAGTTCTTATTTCTATAATCCGTATTTGTAACGATTTTTTCGTTAGCCTATTGCAGTCCATTGCTGGACGTAGGCCACCCACAGAGCACGCCACAAGGCTCCATCTCCCGTTTTTTCCATCTAGTCACTATAAGCCGCCCACTTTAATTCAGCGGTCCATCTGGCCGGAAGGTGTCCAACGCTACGCTTACCGAGACGCGATCTCCATTCGAGAACCCGCTTACTCCACCGTCCATCGATTCTGTCTACGATACCAAGTACAAATGTACTGGCTAGTGCAGATAATTTACTACCTATACCCGATTTCGATCTACATACCTATACATATCTCACACGGCTATAATATTTCGGTCTACATACCTATACATATCTCACACGGCTATAATATTTCTGTCTACATACCTATACATATCTCACACGGCTATAATATTTCGGTTTACATACCTGTAGGTGACTTTCTGTATTGTTAATATTTATTATCATATTTATTTACAGACTGCACACTAAATCACAATATTTAATTTATTATATTTACATAATTATTATATAACACAATATCAAACACTACACACACATATAATCTACATACAAGCACAATACATAAACATCAACATACAAACATACAAAACGCATTCACAAGCATAGTCGGGCGATATCCGTAGTATGCGGCCGCGGTCCCGAACCTAGGTAGATGCGCGCGCGCACAACCGATACGAAGTGAGGCGCAAGCGCCGCCGGCCGGCTATGCGTTGTCGCTCGGTAACAGGCAGTGGCGATTTATACTCTGTACGCACAACCTGTGTCGAACACCTATGCCCCGCGCTTGTAATTTATTACGCTATTTCTTCCGAACTGTCTTGCTGTGCTTTTTACTTCTTTCTGCTTTATTGTGCTTGTCTTTCTATCCTTCTGACTTTCGTGCTTGTGCTTTGTGCTTTCTTGATTGTATTCGTGTAGTGTGAATGGACATTATACGAAGTTCTAACCAGTGCAGTGTCTTTTGGATTTACGTACAAAACCTACCTCACACGCTTTGGATCACGCAGTGCACACACACCTTCCATAACTGGTGACCCCTCTCAGAACACCTTAGAGACCAACAATTATAATGTCGCAACCGAGTAAGCTTACCAGCAATGACTCAAGCGGGTCAGACACGGCCCACTCTCAGCGCTACGTCGACACACGATCTCGTCGCGCTCGCAGCAAAATGGCGACCCCGGTGAAGACAAATTCTCCTCCGCCACCACAATCTCCGGCAAATATTAGACTTTTACCATTTTGGCCCGAAAAACCGAAGATTTGGTTCGCGCAGATAGAAGGCCAGTTTGCCCTAATGAAAGTGACGGATGACAGGGTAAAGTTTTACCACGTCCTAGGCACGCTTGATCGACAGTGCGCAGCCGAGGTTGAGGATATAATTACCGGTCCTCCAGATTACCAACGACTCAAGGACGAGCTTATTAACCGTCTGTCAGCGTCGCGGGAAAATAAAGTGAAGCAGTTGCTTACCCACGAGCAACTTGGTACGCGTAAGCCGTCACAGTTCCTGCGACACCTGCAGCAGCTCGCTGGACCTAACATCCCTGAGGATTTTGTCAGAACAATTTGGACCAGCCGTCTACCTACCTCCTTGCAGCCGATCGTCGCTTCGCAGTCAACATTACCGCTAAGTCAACTCGCCGAGCTCGCTGACCGCGTCCAGGACATCGCAGTGCCGACACACAACGTTGCAGCTGTGGCGTCATCGTCGCACTCAGCAGCCTCATCCCTGGTTGAGGAGCTTACCCAGCAGGTAGCTCAGTTGACGCGCCAGGTTAGTGCGTTGACTATGCAGTCGCAGCATCGATCCCGGTCAATACAGCGACGTGGACGAGGGCCACGCAGCCGTTCAGCGTCACATCGCTCGCAATCCAGCTACCGCAGATTCCCTGTTTGTTGGTACCACAGCAAATTTGGTACGCAGGCACGGAGATGCGTGAAGCCATGTGACTACAAACAGGGAAACGCCCTAGGCAATCAGTGATGGCGACCGCTGATCGCCAGAGCTCCACCGGTCGCCTCTTCATCGTGGATAAGACTCTAAAAACTAATTTCTTAGTTGATACCGGTAGTGACATATGTGTGTATCCTATTTCCGCTATTAGCGAACGCCGCCGCATGAAAACTGCATATCAACTTAGTGCAGCTAATGGTTCACCCATCGACACCTACGGTTACATACAACTAAATTTAAATCTAGGACGTGCATTTCCTTGGCGTTTCGTTATAGCTGACGTCACGAAAGCTATAATAGGAGTTGACTTCCTAAATCATTACCGACTCATCGTCGATATAGCTAACCGTAGGCTTGTCGATGAGTTAACCAATATTAGCACAGTCGCTTGCATCGCTGCATCTAATACTTTAGTTTCCAGTGTAAAGGTGGCGACATGTGGTTATGACGACAGATACCACGCGATTTTAGCTCAATACCCAGAAATCACGCGTCCAGCCGGTACTCCGGGTATCGTCAAACACCACACTAAACACCATATACGCATCACATCAGGACCCCCAGTATCGTGTCCACCTCGCAGATTGGCTCCAGACAAGCTTAAGATTGCCAAGCTTGAGTTTGAAGCGATGCTAGCCAACGGAACAGCTCGATCATCAGACAGTCCGTGGGCATCCCCACTTCACCTTGTGTCCAAAAAGGACAATGGGTGGCGTCCATGTGGCGACTACAGGTTACTTAATGCACGAACTGTCCCTGATAAATATCCCATTCGCCACATCCATGATTTTTCCCATAACTTATCTGGTTGTAAGTTCTTTTCAACAATTGATCTCGTCAAGGCTTACAACCAGATTCCAGTTTCAGCAGAGGATATCCCAAAAACGGCGATAACCACACCTTTCGGGTTATTTGAGTTCCCGTTTATGACGTTTGGCTTGCGGAACGCGGGACAAACGTTTCAACGTTTTGCGGACGAAATGACCCGAGGTCTCGACTTCGTCTACCCTTACCTGGATGACTATTTAGTTTTCTCCAAAACCCAGGAAGAGCACGAAAACCATTTGCATCAAATCTTTACTCGCATGAGGGAGTATGGCGTTTTGGTAAATGTCGCAAAATGCGTCTTCGGCGTACCAAAGGTGACGTTCCTAGGCTACAGCATCTCTGAAGCCGGAACTAAACCTCTCGACGGTAAAGTTCAGGCCATTGCATGCTTTCCTGTCCCAAGGACAGTTAGAGAGCTTAGGAGATTTTTGGGTATGATCAATTTCTACAGGCGTTTCATACCCAATGCAGCTAAGATCCAAGCTCCCTTGCACACTCTGCTGACTGGATCTGTGAAAGCTTCACACCCCGTCAGTATAGTAGGAGATCTTTTGCTGACATTTGAAAACTGCAAGAATAGTCTTTGCAATGCAACCCTCCTGGCTCATCCTGACTCCAGTGCAAAGCTAGGACTAGTCACTGACGCCTCCGATACAGCGATAGGTGCAGTCCTACAGCAACTGAAAGATGACCATTGGCAGCCCCTTGCATTTTTCTCACGCAAGTTGAGCCCGTCACAAACGAAATATTCCCCGTATGACCGTGAGCTCCTTGCTATATACGAGAGTATCAGATATTTCCGCCATATGCTTGAGGCTACTCAATTTACCATTTACACTGACCATAGGCCATTGTGTTATGCCTTTCATCAACGGAAGAGTAACTGCTCGCCTCGTCAGTACAGGCATCTAGACCTCATCTCCCAATTTTCGACTGACATCCAGCACATCTCGGGAAGAGATAATGTCGTCGCCGACACTCTCTCGCGCATCGACGAACTGCAGAAGCCAGTCGATTTAGAGGTTCTAGCAGAGTCTCAAGCCTCAGATACCGAGCTTGCGGAATACCTGCAAGGTGAAACTGCATTGCGTATTTGCAAAATGAAAATACCTGGAAGTCGTACTGAGTTGTACTGTGATATAAGTACCTCGACTCCCAGGCCTTTCGTCCCCAAAAATCTCCGACAGCAGATTTTTAACTGCCTTCACTCTCTGAGTCACCCTGGTGCCAACGCTTCTGCCAATCTCATTGCACAACGGTATGTTTGGCCACGGATGCGAGCAGACTGCCGAGATTGGGCTAGGGCATGTTTGACCTGCCAGCGTTCGAAGGTGACGCGTCACACTTTTTCCCCTTTGGGAACGCACAACTTACCTTCGGCGCGATTCAAATATGTCCACATAGACCTCATCGGACCTTTACCTCCATCGAACTGTTATAGATATTGTTTGACAGCCGTCGATCGCTTCACGCGATGGCCGGAAGTTGTCCCTCTTATCGACATTACAGCAGAATCCGTGGCCAAAGCTTTTATATTCTGCTGGGTGTCTCGATTCGGTTGTCCTACCGACATCGTAACCGATCAAGGTAGGCAATTTGAGTCGGCACTTTTCCAGCAGTTGTCCAAATTCATTGGTTTTCAGCACCGTCGGACAACAGCATACCATCCGCAATGCAATGGTTTGGTGGAACGTTTCCATCGCCAATTGAAGGCAGCTATCACCTGCCATACCGACCCTCAGTGGACTGAAACTTTGCCACTTGTGCTTCTGGGCATACGAAGCGTGTTCAAGGAAGACCTTCAGGCTTCGTCAGCTGAATTAGTATATGGAGAACCACTTCGACTCCCTGGTGAGTTTTTCGACAGTAATGTGAACTCCTATACCACTGACATCACTGACTACTCAGCCCGCCTAAAGTCTTTCGCGCAGACCGTTCGTCCCATACCAACCCAGCACCATTCCTCGAAAAAGACATTTATTCATAAGAACCTTGCTACATCTAGTCACGTATTTCTCAGGGAAGACGCGCTACGTAGCTCATTTCAGCCTGCATATACTGGTCCACATGAAGTCTTGAGACGAAGAGGAAAGACTTATACACTTCGTGTCAAGGGTAAGGACATGACAGTATCCGTAGACCGTCTTAAGCCAGCCTTCATACTGTCTGACGACACCACTCCAGCACGACATACCACACCAGAACTTCCTCCTCCACAACCACCAGGCGACGTCGTAAAAACCACTCGATCGGGTAGACGGGTACGTTTCCCGGACTATTATCGCCCGTAGACACGGTCTCTGGAGGGGAGTGATGTAGGTGACTTTCTGTATTGTTAATATTTATTATCATATTTATTTACAGACTGCACACTAAATCACAATATTTAATTTATTATATTTACATAATTATTATATAACACAATATCAAACACTACACACACATATAATCTACATACAAGCACAATACATAAACATCAACATACAAACATACAAAACGCATTCACAAGCATAGTCGGGCGATATCCGTAGTATGCGGCCGCGGTCCCGAACCTAGGTAGATGCGCGCGCGCACAACCGATACGAAGTGAGGCGCAAGCGCCGCCGGCCGGCTATGCGTTGTCGCTCGGTAACAGGCAGTGGCGATTTATACTCTGTACGCACAACCTGTGTCGAACACCTATGCCCCGCGCTTGTAATTTATTACGCTATTTCTTCCGAACTGTCTTGCTGTGCTTTTTACTTCTTTCTGCTTTATTGTGCTTGTCTTTCTATCCTTCTGACTTTCGTGCTTGTGCTTTGTGCTTTCTTGATTGTATTCGTGTAGTGTGAATGGACATTATACGAAGTTCTAACCAGTGCAGTGTCTTTTGGTTTACGTACATAACCTATACATATCTCACACGCTTTGGATCACGCAGTGCACACACACCTTCCATATACCTATACATATCTCACACGGCTATAATATTTCGGTCTACATACCTATACATATCTCACACAGCTATAATATTTCGGTCTACATACCTATACATATCTCACACGGCTATAATGTGATAGCCGTAAAGCAGAACCCACAGCCACGTTCAGCATATCGAGGACAGATGTAAATTATCGGTGACAAGTTGCTAGCTTATTGCGTGAGAGGATGCGCGAGTTCCTTAGTCGACTCTTACAACATACACAGAAGGAGATGCAGCTGATATACTCGTATTCCAGTGAAGGCCCGCATCAGCACAGCATTTCGATTTATATACATAGTTTATATTGTTCATGTCAGATGAAACTTTATTGCACCCAGTGTGCTCTTTCCATTGGTATAGTGCGGCAAGGGCCTGGTTTACGACAGGGTTGTGTGACCGTAGTTAAAATTTATCTTACAGTAAACCAATTGAATTATAAATATAAGGTTGCTAGTAAAGTGACCAAGTTAGGTCCGGGTTTAGATCATAAATCTCGTCCATCTTATTTAAGGCAGTATATAGGTAGTCTCTGTGTATTGTCATATAATTTCAGTACGAGTAGGTAGGTAGGATCGGGTATAATTTTTCTAATGTATCTCACCGAACAGTCATAGTTTGGCATTTGTTCTAAATAATAATTGTTATTACAAGTACATAACACGGAAGCTCAAGACGAGAGTGGGTCTGCGTTTGCGCATATGCTCACCCACTATAATATATTAACGCGCTGATGACACCTGGCAGTAACTGGACTCGAATTGTGCAAGCCCTGCGGCGATGGAGCATTGATGGAAGAAACTCGGACTGGTGGGTTCGGTTCCTAGTTGGTTCTCTACAGTGCAACTTATGCAGCCGCACGTTTAAGACCAAGTTCGGTTTCACGAATCATATCCGTGCACACGCCAGGAACTGACAAGGTGTCGCCGTCGACGGACACGTCGTGGAGGACATCATCATCATCATAACACGATTTTTTTATACTAATTAGGCTTACGCTTGACCACAACGCGCCTGATGGTAAGCACCGTTGCAGTCTAAGATGGAGCGCGCTTGCCTAAAAGAAACCGGTTCACTCTCGACTTGAAGACCGCAAGATTATAGTTCATGGAGAACAGGGATTCAGGCAGGGAGTTCCACAGCTTGGCCGTTCGCACTATGAATGTAGAAGCAAAACACTTAGTACGAGTTTTCGGCACTTCAACTGTGAACCGGTGTCGCCTTGACGTTTCCCTGGTCGTCCAGAGATAATGATAAAATCTCACTGGAATCGAAGTATTAGGTACAGTAATAGTTTTAAATACATAATACATATACACAAGGCTGTTGCCTCAAAAATGGGGTACTTAAATAGAACTGCACTGCATAACGGGGTCTGATGAAGAAGATTAGTGACAAGTTGCTAGCTCATCGCCTGAGAGAACGCTCCTAAATTCCTGTTACGATATGCTCGGAAGAAGATCAAGCTGATGTAAGCCCCGCATCAACATAAGTTTAGGATAATACCTTAATACTTCCTATAATTTTATCTGACACTAAAATATTGGTAAAACCAATGACTTCTGATAGTTATCTTGTTCATGTAACTCTATGAAAACTTGCTGTACCTAAGTTATTACAAAATGGAAATTACAGTTTTTCATGCACATATATAGGCATGTGAATGTAATCACTCTCGCTCCGTCAAACAAGTGAAACGAGTGGGTTGACACGTGAAGGCTTTTCGCAGGAGCTTTATAAACAATTTTTGCTAACCCATGTCTTAATAACTTCATCGTCAGCCTATTGCAATCCACTGCTGGACGTAGGCCTCACCCAGAGTACGCCACATGGCTCGATCTCCCGTTTTTGCGATCTATTCACTACCAGCCTATCTCTCAGATAATCTCGTTTCGGACTTTGTCCATTTGTGAGATTCCAAGCATTGACCTTTCCATAGCTCTCTGAGTGACATGCAATCGGTGAGCCAGCCCCACCGTCAGGTTCCACATGTCGGCTCCGTAAGTCGTGGCTGGTAGAACGCACTGATCGAACACCTGCTCTCTCAATATCTACATACCTATAATATACGAGTGATTTCTAATTTGTGATGACAGAATGGTTTACCGACATGAAGACCATACTAACATATATACATACATATACAGACAGCTCTGTTCCTGAAATGGGATAGCCCGAATAGCAGGATCGTAAAGGAGATACCATAGCCACGTTTAACATAGCGAGGACAGATGTTAATGATCACTGAGAAATTTCTAGATTAGCTTGAGAGAATATCCGAGTTTCTTAGTCGATTCTTACGACAGAATCAGTTGAGATCAAAAAAAGACTTATTACTCGTACTCTCCACAGCTCTCTGCTCTAAAAATCGTGTGATATCTCATAATAAAGTAGGATGTTATCGAGCGCAAGCAATCAGGAGCGTGTGCCGAACGCGAGAGAAATATTGGAAAAATATTTACCAGAGTTGCCATGTTAGGAACGCCACCCCAAAATCTCATTCTGCAAGTGTCAATATATTTTATGCACAATGTTATGATAACCATATTGAAATTCAATATACAAATTATATGGTACTTCAAAGATTAGCAGAGTATCAGTTTACTCCTACACCTAAATAAGGTGTGCTCTACGTTAAATTTTTAATACTCACTCATTAACGTTTATTCGTAACTAGTTATTAACTCGTAACTAACTCATTTTATTTTAAACTTTATAACCTTTTTAGTTCATAATATCCCCAATGTGTTAAACGTGACCGTGAGAGCTCCTTTATGATCCTACAGTTCTGAAGTGACGATAAACGAAGTATCGGCCGAATATCGAGGTGTTTCCTACTACGAACTTCCTTCGATCGGATCAGTCGCGCCGTTTTTTCATTCAGTCCGATCGAACTTTATTTGACAGGTATAAGGCTAGATAATAGAAAGCTTATAATAATAGTCAATGTGAATTATTCTCTATGGTTCCGAATGAGTTGTGAACTCAGATGAATGAATCCGAAGCAATTTCGTAGTAGGGTCAAAGGCTGTTAAAGGCTTCGATTCGGTCGGGCTTCGCTCGGACCGAAAGATTCGAAAGCGGCATTTCAGAGTAGACCCCCTGACTACCCCATTTCGGGAACTTAGCCATGTGTAAGAAAAATCTTTTATTACTGAAATCATGATTACATACTAAATAACTAATAAATATAACTATCTTCGAACTAAAATTATTTACAATAGAAACTATACATACGTAAAAAAAAATTAGAGCTACAAAATAAAATATGTATGTATACAGTATGTAACAGAAAGGATATGTTATGCGAAAAGCTATATAAATAGCCCACTATAGAGAACCTATTTCCAAAATTTGAGACTCGAAAATACATGTTTATTTTTCAAGATTGTATGAACATTCCTCAATTCCTCAATTCTCTATACTATATGGAAAAATAAACATCTGATTTCGAGTCTGAAAATGTAGTTAGGTCCTTTTTAGTGGGCTAATCACATAGCTTTTCGCTTAACATATCCCTTTTGCTACACTCCTGTATATGTACTATTTGGAACATACTTATTATTATATTACTATTATACCTAGGAACTTTGATATTCTAACATGGAATATACCGACTATTTTTGCCACAGTCAAATATAAATATGTATGCTTAACTGGTATAAGTAACAAATTATTTAAGATACAAGCAGTTTTTCTAGTAATAACCATGTTCAACATTATAAGGTACATAATTATGGATTTTAATGAGTTTGAAACATTATTATAGCTCGAGTAGCTGTCGATGAACACTCGAGTACTTTGTTTGCGATATCGTACTATCGACCACGGGCTGTACACGCGACGGTACTCACGCCATAGTGCTAAATCAATACTTATATTACGTAATTATTATTAATAATTTGATTTTCACGTTAGAAATGTGTAGTAGAGTCCTCTACTCCTCTTAAATGTAAAGGCAGTAAGCAGTTCGGCCAATAGTTATTCATAATTAGAGATGATTACGCGAGTAGATCGCGCGTCGCTATTTTAACAGACAACTACAGCACCTACTGTAAGTCTGTAATACATAAGCCGCCTTACTACAAAATCGAGTCCAATGTATATTAGACATAATATACAATACACGTATGTATAGTTATATTATGTATACACTTATGTATATGTCGTGGCCATATTATTAAATTATTTATATGAAGAAATGGTCAAAATGCTCTTGACTATATCATGATAATGAATTAATCATTTCATGATACTAAACCTATCCTAACCGACCATTTCATGAAATGACTAATAAAATGATTTGGCTATAGCCGTTTGTCATTCCGTAGCCATAGAATTGCAGGATCATATTTGACATAATTCTTTGGAGTAACCGAACCGAGTAATCAGTTCATAAATAGAGTAGCCAAAACTACACGCTAGCCCTAAGTAGTTTCAAAAGATAGTTATAAAAATTTCTACCCTTCCTGTATTTGTAAATAAAAAAATAAAGTTGCATAGCTGGGTCAGAGGTAAAGTGTAAAGAGGTCAGTGACAAGTTGCTAGCTCATCGCCTGATATAACGCTCCTATACTCTACATAACAATGTAATATACGTCAACGTGATCATTTTTCTCCATGGAAGCATACCTAAGTGTCTGGTTTCCAAAATATTAGGGTCCAAAGTGAAATAGACTGCGTTTTTCTGCATTGCACATAGACGCGCGTAGCAGGATTTTTTCACGAAAAATAATTAATATCTGTCTATAAAAAAACTAACATAAACACTAGACACTATAAATTTCGCACGATCAAGGAATTTAAAAAATTAAAAAAAAAAATTCCCAGTATTTTTTTATGGCATAAACTTACTTTATTTCATGTATAGAATACGTACCCTTCGTTAAAGGTGGCCACAAAAAAACACCCTGTATACGTGCAACCCACCCGAGTGGGAATCGAACCCACGACCATTATGTTGACTTCAGCCCTAAATAAGTGGCACAAACGTGCTAATTGGCCTGGCATGTCCCAGAGTAATAAGAATAAAGTTTCACGGTATGTTTCGAAGGAATTCGTTTGTTTGCATTATATTACTAAATAAGTTGAGTTGACTAGTAGATCATGGTTATCGATTATAAGAGTCAAGGATACTCGTAAAGTGAATATCAACTCGTTAGCATTCAGTACTGTATTCAGATAGATATCATGTCTGTTAAATTGCATTTGGTTTACATATTTTTAATTAGCTGGAAGAGACCCCTTGAGTTCATTTATCTTATGTAT
The DNA here is from genome assembly GCA_014607495.2 of Carposina sasakii. NCBI lineage: Eukaryota > Metazoa > Arthropoda > Insecta > Lepidoptera > Carposinidae > Carposina > Carposina sasakii. The sequence goes on from CP053156.1 coordinate 13,053,148, forward strand.
CATAAAGAATATTTATGAATAAATTGGTAGTTATAATAACTGCATTGCGACTTTGGTACAGTGTAAAAAAACAGAACATCTCTGAAAAATTGGAATATTCACCAACAGGACACAAAAGATTTCACGATTCATACTATATACTTAAAAGAGAAAATTCAGAGAACCTGTTGAAGTTTAAATAAGATTTTGGAGTCAAACTGAAAGTTTAAGTTTAGTCTTGGGCACACTTCGCCACGAATTACCTCCTGCGCTAGATATCTTGGACCTTTTGCACAGAACTACTACCGAAAGGACATCGCAGAATACGCCGCCACGCTCTGGGCTTTATTATTCTGATATAAATAAACTACATAACTGTCAAGTATTTTAAAAAATCCGTTATGTAGCTATTAATCTTTTTCATGTTCAAATTCTCAAAAAAATCATTAATGATATTATATAGTAAGATTTGTTAACATTACTACCTACATATTATAACCTGTTCCTACAAATAAGTTCCTTAATATCTATATAAATTGTGTTGAGAGTAGGTACCTATTGAGCTATATAACATGGATACCTATATACCATCAAACCATAATTAAAAATTTCACTCATTTCATACAGTCAATTTTTCCTTTTTACATAGTAATAAAATAATGTTCTCTACTTATTTTCGTCAATCCTGCTCTTTACTTATTTTCTTCACGCACGCCATTCTCAACGAAAATTTGCCAACTGCGTAGGAGATATTATAGTGCACAAATATGTGCGCAAATGTAGATGCACTCTCTATCCCATCACTTACATAAGCCGATGGAAAGAAAGCCGACACAACGGGAGAAAGGACCAACGTGTTTACGTGCTTTCCGAGGCACGGATTTTAATGCAGTAAAAGTAGTCAGCTAAGTGTCAATACCTAAGTAAGTAAGTACATGGAAATCCGTGCAAATCTACCTATGTGAGGTTTCGGATAGGTACATTAGGTGTCTATTAGGTATCAGGTCTGAGGCTTATAATCTATTGAAACTACAGTAGCTTTTATAACAATGGCTATTGAGTATATTTTAAGAATGTTTTGTTATAATATGCAGGTTAAATGGAACAAGTTTAAGCAAGTGGTAACTATGTAATGAGGTAACCGGCCAAGTTAGCTCAGTGTTAAGTTCTGAAAGCTTTTTAAATTGGTTGAACTAGCCATTACCATTTCCAGTGACTCGGTCAGTTAGTAACAGTAGTAAAGTAAATTTTGATAGTGATTTTCCAAAGGAAATTTTGCCTCAACAGCTTATAATGCATAATACTACTAAATTATTCATAATACTATTAAATTAATTAGACTTTATCCAAATAAAAAAATTGCCGTAAGTATATCACTTTACGGACAGTTTTTAAAACGACATTAAAAATTATTCGTATCTATAGGCAAATGGGCACCTAATACGAATTTTAGCTAAAGAAATCGCGGATAAAGTTAAATAAATTGAAACATATATATAGATGTAGTAAATATACTTGGCTATTTGGACTTTATGTTACTTTAGAGCGAGTAAAGTCTTCTTGTTCCAAACTTTGTAGGTACAAAGAATAATAACATATTAAATTACTGAAATAAAATTATAAATTAACGTAAATAGCTTTTCCTACTTAAACTCATTATAACTTACTCTACATCGTGTTATGTTTGTTACGTTTGACTAAACAGGCACAATGCGATGTTTACGCAGATCTTACTTATGTACGAGTACACGATGGGGAACTTAAGCTGTTAGTTACGGACGTGAGCGACGCACGCCGCAAATCTAGTCATAGTGTAATACTTATAGTACACACATAAGTATACGACACGGCTGTGTTCTTACTTTAGGATCACGAGTTTCTACAACAGGAGTTTCTACAGTCATGGTTACCATTCTTTCTTAAATGTACACTTAAAAACATCAACTGTTCGAAATACTAGACTAAATCCATAATAATAATTAAAAATGCGAAGGTTACTATGTATTTGTCTTTTCCGCTTTCACGCCAACTCTACTGAACAGATTTTACTGAAGTTTGGTACACAGGTGGCTTAAAGCCTGAGTAGGGCCTTACGTTACTTATTATACGGAAAAATAACTTCTCCTACAAAATTTTGACATCTTGTCTACTAAAGGAGATGTATAAAGCCACTTCACTACGCTCCGATATGTATGGTTTGATGCACATAAAACATTGCTAGTCCGTGTTAGGCAACCGCAATTTTCCAAAAGTAATTTTCCTGAATTAAAAAATAATTTATACTGCATCAGCTGTTTTAAGCTATATCATACTGAATACCTAAAAGAAGGGACTGTCATTTTGTGCGGATCCAAGTTTTATATGACAGTGAATCGCATGAGCGATCACATTTTTATGAAATCGACCACGCACGATCGCACTCGTAGCGAAAATCCGGTCCTAAGACGTACCACGTCTTAATCTACTGTGCTCTCCCTGAAGACTCCCTGGCGCGAAATAATAAGGCTTTGTATGTAATGTCAGACTACTTTCAAAGAAATTCTTATAACTTAGCAATAACTTTATCCAGTCTTCTAACCCAGGTGTTCGGGAAGAATTACTATGATTAGCAATATAAAGAAACCTTTGCGCTAAAGACATAGCTGTAGTCCCAGCTATCCTATTACGGGAACATTTCAAAGAGAATGATATACTACAGCCGCAAAAGAGTGTATCTCTTTATGCGTAATAGCGCGCGGCTGAGTGGAGCAAACTAAAATAATGCGAGCACGGCCCATATACGTGGACGAGCAGTTGCGGATCCCAGTACGAGCGACAAGCGATTATAGATTTACACCTTTCGAGTATAGCGCTAAAGACATAGCTAAAGGCTGAAAATGGAACGCCTTTTGTATCTATGTATAGATCTTAAGTGTACTCGTATGAGTACCTACTCTTAGTAGCGTTCTTTACTTAAACGCATGAAATACATTGCTCTACATATACATATCATACATACATTACATATATATACAGCAGCAGGTCATAAGGAAGATCCTACAGTCATGTTAAGCATAGCGGAGCCCAGATAGGAATGTTCAGTGACTAGTTGCTAGCTCATTTCCTGAGAGAACACCACTGAGTTCCATAGTCGACTCTTACGACACGCGCGGAAGGAGTTGCAGTTGATGTATACTAGTGGGTCACTAGTGCATCATCACAGGAGATATTAGGCTATATTCACATTAGAACATATATCAAAATCTTCGAATACCTTAACACATTAGGTATTGACATTGCTTATGAGAAGGGTCCTTTTAATTCCAAATCGCCTATTCAAGCTCTGTTTCCGTACCCGCAACATTTTGGGTTCACGGTATATTGGGTTAGCAGAAAAGGTCTTACATATGTGATAGTACCTATATAATAATAATACTAACTATGCTATGGGTCTACACTATCTAGGTAATGTATAAATAGGTACAACTTTGTACTAATAATGTTATACCTGCTGTAAGATATTCTGTGCTATTGCTCTTGCGAATACTCAATTTCTAATTTCGATTAGCCTCAAGATAATCTAACAGTTCCGAGCATATTATATTGTAAATATTAACCCTATCATCGTGCATTATCACTCGCAATTAACCCTACTAAGAACTATGCCTTTCACTAGTTCATTTTAAATCACCATAATAATACCAAAAAAAGAATATAAACATTACATTAGTATAATAATTAAAAATTCTCTGTAATCCACCTACTTTATTTCCTACTCAACTCTTTCGTTTAAACTTTCCGAACCGCGGGGCTTCAAACCGATCAAACTAGTTGAGCCAAACCGATCTTTCGCTCGATTAATTATCGATTTCGCTGCATTCGAAATGTCGTTGAAGCGCTCTCGAGATGTTCTCGATCTGGACACTAACAGCAGAACTTTCTGGAAAACACCTTCAGTTAAATAAAGCTGGCTGCTATTCTGGAAAATAGTCCAAACTAAACTTTCCTACACTAAGTATATTTCCAATTCCTGTGCTGATGCGGATCTTTACTAGAATACATCAGCAGCATCTCTGTCCGTGCATGTCATAAGAGTCGATTAAGCAACTTTGGCATTTTCTCAGGCGATGAGCAAGTACCTGACTTAGTAAATCACTTTTACATCTGTACCCGCTATAAATGTGACTATGGAATCTCTTTTATGACCCTACAGTTCCGGCTATCCTATTTCGAAAACATTTTAAAGAATGATTTAGGTAACTGGTACTAGTACCTATTGCCCTAAAAGAGTGTATCTCTTTATGCGTAATAGCGCGCGGCTGAGTGGAGCAAACTAAAATAATGCGAGCACGGCCCATATACGTGGACGAGCAGTTGCGGATCCCAGTACGAGCGACAAGCGATTATAGATTTACGCCTTTCGAGACTTGTCATAACGGCCAAGGACGGATCCAGGGGGTAGTGATAGGGGTCATAACCACCCCCTTGGGCCTTAGACCATACGATTTTATGAGCTACAGTGAAAGTTCGCAAAGCTATCGAATTATGACCACACCCTGACTCCAAATCTGGATACGCGCTTGATATCGGCTAAGATGAAGTGATTAACTAACTACTGCATATCAAAACCATACGTGAATTTTATTAATGTTAAGCATAAGTTGCCTTTTCGACTAGAATAGCGATACCTACCACCATTAGCAACTACTTTTCATATCGCTACCTTAAAGTCGATTATCTTTTTGCATTCGTACGTCACCGCTGTCCTAGGAAACTATAAAATGGTATTTGTTGGTGATAGCCCCGCTATGGTAAGCCAGTCCATAAAGAACATGGAGGAATGAATGATACGTTACCCAGATGGAAGATGTCCAAGGAATGATGTTTTTGTACATAATTGGAATTTGACTTCAGCTACTATGAATCTCGTGCTCTGCTCTGCTCGTGCCTCCCCAGAGCACTAGCAGAGTGGACTGCAATAGGCTAATGATGATTAAGACTATGAATACTCGCTAAATCCCCTGCACTTATCCCACACTCCAAAACGCTCTCTACCTTAGCTGACCTAGCAAGGGACATCGATTACCCACGGAGACTGGAAGTTTTCGGAACTGTTGCGATAAAAAAATTCTGTTATTTGCGTTGACAAAACGTAGAGTGAATGCATCATACAGGTACTTTATAATAAAGTGACTGAACGACACGTGGGCGGGCATATAGTTTTGTATGAATTAAATTTTGTACGCATGCCAATGTATCACCAGGTTAAAACTAAAAAGGATGTAGCTATTAAGCCAAGTTAATTTAAATACGTAGATCAAATCTAACCTAAAACTATTATATAAAAGAAGCCTGTGCTAATGCTTCAATCGAGTACATCAGCTGCATCTCCTTGTCGTAAAAGTCTACAAAGGACCTGCCCCACTATGCAAAATGTGGCTGGGGGATCTCCTTTACGACCCTGCAGATTTGGCTACCCCAATTCGGGAACACAGCTGTTTATTCCTAAGTATTATATGTAAAGACGCCCAAATTTTACCGATATTGGAGGTAAAAACTCTGAAAAGTGATTTTTTCTCTAATAAAAGTAAGATATCGTTCTACATATACTACTTGCAGTGGTATTTCACTTTAACAGTGGCAGGAGTCCTGCATAAAAAAATTATGGTATATAATCAAAAGTACAAAACTAGGAATGACGGACGCTGACTGATACTCCCGTAGTTCCTTAAATAAAATTAATTTACAAAACTTTCGTTTTATAGAAAATACAAAAAACTTATACCGAAGCGAAGCGTGGGCGGGTTACTAAAATACGTATAGTTCCTTAGGATAATGGCGCTAGTTACTATGTGTATGATCTATGTCACTTCATACAAAAAGTGTTAGTTCCGAAATCAGGCATAGGATTATTCTATGAAACGAAGTCTAGTGTGTCCTCCAGATATCCGCCTTAGGGCCGTGTCCATATTGAGTCTCAAGCAAACAGACAATGCAAACATGAGACTGTGCTCGCTATGTTACCTTTGCTACTACGAGTAGTTGCTAGAGACTGCGTTTCACTAATAGTTTCATTAAGCGATGGCGCTAGTAACTTTGTCTATAACAACATTATCTGTCACATTGTTGAACATTATCGGGAATTATTCTATGAAACGGACTCTATCTTACTGAGTACTTATGTAAAACTTCATTCGTCGTCGTCAGCCTATCGTAGTCCACTGCTGGACGTAGGCCTCCGCCAGGGCATGCCACAAGGCTACTGACCGCAGTGTGATTTTCGGACTATGTTGTCAGCAAGGGAGGCGCTGCTGGCCACCTTCCGAAAACCCTTAGGGCCTATTCAGTGCGATGCGGACCGTCCTCACGCGGATGAGGTTATGCGTCCGTCGCGGATGAATTCGTCGTTCAGTGCGTTGCGGATCGTGATCGAGAGTGGTACAGTGTCATGGATAAAACTTTGAATTTGGTGATTGCGGCCTATTTATTAAACAACAGAAGACGACGCCATGGTAGAAGATTTAATGTGCATCCACTGGTTGAGAAAAGACTTCTTAAAGGAGAATTTGTATCCTTGTTTTCGGATTTGCAGAATGACGAAATGAAATTCTTCTTATATTTCAAGATGTCCGTTAGGACTTTTGAGGAGTTGCATGCGAAACTGGAGCCCTCTTTAATGCGTTGCGATATATACAAGAAACCCATATGTTCGCGGGAGCGATTGGCTGTCACAATTAGGTAAGTAGGTACTTAAATAAATGAAAATTTTTTTTTAATTACAAAAATGGTTTATTCAATTTAAATTGTAATTATGTAATTAATTACAATGCAGTGTAATCACCGTGTTGCCAGCTTTCTAAAGACTCCTCCACATCATTCCCTGATAAGTGAGGTAAATCGTTGGTAGCGCTAGCGGTTGTTGCAGATGTGCTGGGCGAGTTCATAGTTGGACCTCTGATTTCCATAGCTAGCTCCAGTATTCTAGTTCGGAATAACAATTTTTTATAATTATCGAAATCGCTTATAATGGGTGCTAGGGAATTGAAAAAACTGCAGTCATCGTCTTTAAGAGTCGTGGACGACGCAGAGTTTGTGGTGGAAGTGTTGTTCTTTTCTATTATTTTCAATAATTGTGACTCAAATTCTGTCATACATCTCTTTTTTTTCTCTGCCACGGTTTTGGAGAAGTCCTCACAGGTGTCTGAAATGTTTCTTCTGTTGACGACAAGTCCGGGGTCGTGGCAATAGGTAAAATACTTTGCGAGTTTTGCGATGACGTTGAAGCGACATTTTGGGAGCTGTGCGACGATGTTGAAGCCATACTTTCATGTGTGGGTTCAAAGTCCTTTGTGTCTTCCAAAAACGTCATTATATCGTAAAAAATATACTTCTTTTTGACACCCCCTGCAGAACCGGACTTTGATGTCTTAAGAATTGCTCTACACTTCATGTATGCATCACGGGCGGTCTTCCATCTTAACTGAACAGCTTTTTCTGTAAATAAAATAATATAAATAAATAATAAAACAACACATGCTTATTAACTTATTTAATACACACTTTTTTTGTTGCAGGTACCTGACTACTGGGTCAAGAATGTCTGATTTGCATTTAAGTTATCGATTGGGGCAATCGACAATTAAATACATCATTGAAGAAGTATGTTCATTAATATGGGAAATTTTGAAAAACGAATGTCTGCCTGAACCTGATCCAAATTTTTGGGATAAAATAGCACTTGGCTTTGAAAGGGATGCCAATTTTCCCAATTGCGTAGGTGCCCTTGACGGAAAGCATACCAGAATCACGTGCCCAAAAGGAAGTGGATCCGTATTTTTCAACCATAAGCAATTTTATTCTATTATTTTACTTGCAATGTGTGATGCCAATTACTGTTTCACCTATGTAAATGTAGGGGCTTGTGGCAGCGAAGCTGACGCTAATGTGTTCAAGAAAAGTTCGTTATTTCATAGACTTGAACGAAATGATCTAAATTTGCCACCTCCAAAATTATTACCAGGTACATCTATCAACCCACAGCCACATGTCATTGTAGCAGACGCAGCTTTTGGCATTTCCAATACTATACTTCGCCCATACGCGCGTACAAATTTGACACACACAAAAAAATATTTAATTACAGGTTAAGTCGTGCACGCCGATACATAGAATCGAGTTTTGGTATATTGACAAACAAATTTGCAATATTCCAAAGATCTATCAATGTATCAACATCGTTTGCACAAATTTTAATCAAAGCGTGCTGCATTTTACACAATTTCATTAGAGTACGCGATGGTTATACGGAAGAAGACGCTATGATTGTAGCTGGATTTACAGATTACAATGCTCGCATTAGTACAAGATCGGGCAATACAATAAGAGATAATTTCGCAAATTACTTTGTTTCGAATGAAGGATCTGTACCTTGGCAAAATAGTTACATTTATTAGATAACACAGATGTTTCAATAAACATTACTTACCGATTTGTTTTTTTTCTTCACCTGAACTATCTCCGAAATTCGGACAAACAGCTTGGCAAACATCTATCCATGCCTTTAATTTTGCGTCTCTATTTTTATATAAATTGTCGCGGAGATTCCAAAGACATGGTTGAAGACGTACTTCTTGTATAACCCTCTCGGTTTGCACATTTGACGCAGCCATGACAAAGACTGTACTTTACGTCCGCTCCGCGCGACTGTCCGTTGGGCACTGAACAAATACATTGGGACCAAGTATCGTCCGCCCGCGGGCATCCGCGGCGCGGAGGAGCAGCGCGGAGCGATTTCGACCGAGCGCGGATAGCTCTCCGCGACGCGGACAGCTCCGCGTCTCACTGAACGCGCTGTAAGGTTTCATACATTTTACCGTCCGTCGCGGACGTCCGCGTAGGTCATCCGCGTCGCACTGAATAGGGCCTTAATCGCCTCGTACGATACCCACGAGCAGGCATGGGGTGGTACAAACTCTACTCTGCCGGCACCACGCGGTACTTCATTAAAGTTGCTGTAACTAAACAGCAATTAGATGGATTCAACCAACATAATTATTCAGGAATAACTTAGTTTTTGTGTCAAGTATTTTATCTGCAGATTTGATATTTATTTATTTTGATTATTCTTTACCCTGCGTACATGTCCAATCTAATCTTGTGGTAAATGAAAGTAGATAAATAAAGTCACACACTGCGTTCAAGTATTTTGTGTAGGTAACTCTCAAACTCAAACCAAATTTTATTAAAATATTTGTAACATTGGACTAAGGACCGATTTTTCCAATGTTCGAATAGCCTATCTGAAGGATAAATCTATCTCAATCTTGATCAAGTTTTAAAGAAAGACAGCATCAACTTTAATCCTTCAGATAGGTAGGCAATTTGACCATTAAAAAAATCGTACCTAAATGATACTTCTGCGGCATGCAGACCAATAAAACCCTCTTACCTTCAGGAAAACTTCCTATAAATAGGCCCAGTTTGTCTTCATGCTTATTCCACAGTGGTTTACGGAGGCCGTAAAAATAGGCCGTCGGCATCCCAGCGGAACGCTTCCGAAAGCAATAAAAAATAAAAACGCCTTCCCGCCAACAGGTAGCGCGGGAAATAATCCCGAACAGAGTTTTTTTTTATCTGTAACCTAATGTCCCGCCGAGGATGCCTTGAAAATGTTTTGCGAAGAGTTTAAATTGAAGAAATAAAAGCAAATAGATTGTTATTTTTTGACTTCTCAATGTAAGTAAATGAGTTTTTAGTACGATTTCATTATTAAACATAGATCAAATTGTAATATATTGTATTGCAATACATAAATATATACACACGGCTCTGTTCCCAAAATGGTGTAGCCAGAACTGCAGGACCATAAAGAGGAGGCAGATGTAATATTCATCAGTGAAAAGATGCTAGCTTATCGCCCGAGAGAATGCCCGAGTTTCTTTCAATCAATCAATACTCTAGTGAAGCTTCGCATCAGCATAGAACAATATACTAATATGTTCCATGAGTATAAAAAGGGGCGATACAATAGAAATTTTCATTTTGAAACTGTATTTACAAATCCCTGTACTTTCATCTCAGTCATGGCAGCTCAAGCGATGTTACTTCTGATTAAAAAACCGCATAGTTCTCCCGTCTAGAATGCAACAATAACATCCATACACAATGGACAATATAGTTCACAATAGTTCCATAATAGCTCCACTATAGTTCCAGTTCCATTTCAGCTTTGTGCCGCTCTGCAACGACAATGCGACGCGATTTTATGTTTATACGAAATTTTCAATGTGAAGTCGCACTTTAGTAGGAATCATACAGCTTGGAAAGGAAAATTTGCACAATAAAGACGTTTTAATATTATAAGCAACATTTGTATACACAAAATTGATTATGAGAAGTATCCAATACATCCGTTTTCATTCACAAACAATAGATAGTGACATGGAAACGAAATTATCAGCTGTGAAATTGAGCGTTTTGAATGTTGCGAAAATGATCATCTAACAATTCCCAAAGAGGATTAATATTCGGCCAGGCGGACACAGAACAAATATCAAATCGTTAACAAGGTTAACAATACGAATTTCGCAAAAAAAAAAAAAGATATTATATTGTGGTGACCCCAAAATAATGGGATAATGGTGAGGCTTAATATAGAGTGCTCTAAATATCATGCATTCAAATTAATATAACCGCAATAATGCCGAATATGCCAAAATATGGTCGGTCATACATACCAATACGAAATGGCGTAGAAACCAATACATAAGTATTCATAAGAGGGTTCCTATTAAATCTGGCCTACATAAGGCCAGTAATGAATCCCGTATTTCCGATATCACGTATTATTTTTAGCCAATGGTCTCGGAGCTCAGGTAGACTTGGATTAATTGACGTCCTATAGTTAATATCAGGTCACAGAGTAGTAAATATTGACGTGTGAAGATAATCAATCAACCATTGTAAGTATATGTACTAGAGGAGACCCACGATTTTGTCCGCGTAAACTTTAGAATTACAATTTTTCTTTTTTTAAGAAATTTCAGAAAATATTTTCTTATCAGATGCCTACTTCGTACAATTGTATAAGAACACACCATCTAAGTTTCAGCTCAAAGAAAAGCTCTGTGTTGATCCTTCTGATGAGTCAGGACAAATATGTTACTTTTGATGCCATGCCAGAGTTGCATTCGCAATTTTATTGCCGTTGTTGCTTGAGTGATTATAGACATACTTATTCGTTATTCTAGGCTGTTTTTGCCTAATACTTACAAAGAAATTTTAAACATCATAGACTAGCAAGTGTTAAAAGAAGAGGTTAAATGATAATATTTTTCATAATATCTTAATCCACAGTAAAGTATTACCACCGTTACTTCGTTACACTGCGGTAAATCCACACTCAATGCTGCCAATTTAAGATTTGATCAGGAATACCGCTTCACTTCCTTCAGTGCCTGTCAACCTATCAGGATATTTAATTGACACTTTAGTATTGAGGTCGTAATTGTACATACTCGTGGTGTATGGGGCACTTTTTAAGCTGGTTTTAACAAGGGATTTTGTACCTAATTAGCTCTACTCAGCGATAAAACTCAGAAAATAAAGAATAAACAGGATTTAAACACACAAGAGAGGATTGGGTTGTTTCGTGTAGGCATGCTTTCTTTAAAATGCTCTCTGAAGTCACTAAGTAACTATTGATACTACTTAACTGCAATTTTTTTACCTGTTTTATTAAGCATCTTTAGTTGGATCATATCCGCTTTGCTAAAAGGTGTAAGATCTCCTTCGAGATCCTGTAGTTCTAGCTAACCCATAGGCATGTACGTACATATTATGTCCAATCACATTAAAAAATGAAAAAATAGTAGCAAGTAGAATACTTTCTAACTTTATTACACTTGTGTAAAAGAAGCCTAGCGAATCTAATTGAAAAAAAAACGAATCAATCATCATTATTTTCGTAGACTTGTTCAATTTCACAAAACATTTATCCAGTTCGCGTTTAGCATAAAAAAAATCACCTCGCCAAGTTCCACGGCACCCGCTGGGGGTAATTGCGGGAACTTCGGCCACCGACTACAATATTATAGAATAATTTCGAAGGTATATTTTCAATGTTTCTGTACCTGTATGAAGTATCCCAACTATTTTTTAATTTATCCCGAAGGAAAGGTAAGGGGAACTATGCCCATACAGCCATTGTCTTTTGTAAATGATTTCTGAATTTATGATGGATGTTGAATGGAAACGTCGCGAAAATCCTCAAGAACGAATGCGAAATTTGTCAAAATCAAAAAGACTTGCAGAAACGACTTACATGAGCCCATGAAGAGATCGTATTCCGGCTAAGGTTTAACTCGGCTTACCTGCATATAAAACTATGCACACGCACTAGAATCACATCACAAGTAAACAAAATATAACTTATCTACCAGAAAACATCACGTTACGGACACTTGCAAGCCATTTACAAATAAATTTAGATTTTCACAAGAAAATTACACCCGCTCCCTTCCAGCTTTTCCCGACGAATCCTCCCAACTACTATTATTAGTAAAGGAGATAGGCTACTTTTTATCTCGGAAAAAACACAGAGTTTTTCTACAGTTTTTAAAAAATATGTAATGGAAAACCCGACTGTACTTCTTGTACGTGTATACATACCTCGACGAGATCCTCCACTAAATTTCTTTTGGTTGGTTTTGCCAGATGTAAGATCCCAGAATCCCAGGCCACTAGAACTTGACAGAATGTCACCGTCGATGAATTTGTCTATGACACAGGTCTGGGAGCACATCGTAGTATCGTCGCATTTGAATGGATTCTCCGGCATGCAAATATCAGAACTGTACCTTCTAAAACCGACGCCCTATTAATAGCTGAATCAAAAAGTATATGCCTATAATATGTATATATATCTATTGAATTATACTATTGAACTCTAATACAACCTTTGTACCACAGCATAGGTTGTTAGGACATCGGCATAAAATTATCAACGGAATGGTGTTTTTTAGCTTTAATTTGGCTACTAATCCAAAACTACAAGGACTAAGAGCAATCCCTCTTTGTATGGCCAAGATCATTTATAACTACAATCGTCTTAACTATTTTGAAGGTTAGACTCTATCGTCCCTCTATTCTATGTCTTGAGTTATCGCTGCCCTCTCCTCGCACCGACTGCTCTCAATCGGCGAACATTATTTTTTATATTTTTTCCCCTCCCTTTCGAGTAGTTAATTAACGCTTTCAAACACTTAAGAGAAACTAAAACACTGGCTGAATCAAGTTAAATGTAATTCGTGTTTATGCCTGCACGGGAATTGCGTAACTTGCAAAAGCAAAACCAATGCAATGGCGATCGCAAAAATTGAGATTGTGTGAAGGCGCGGGATGAATTGGAGGCTTGGGAAGATGCCACACATACACTATACCGTATACGTCTCATACGTATGATTTTCGTGATCGCATTGTTTTGGCTTCGCTTTTGCTAGTTACGTAATCGTAATCAGCCTACTGACCGCCACGCAGAGATTCTGGGTATGAATACTGAGCACAATGGGCGCAAACAATAATATGCCGTACAGGCATAAGCGGTGATAGCCCAGTGGTTAAGACGTGCACCTTCCAAGCGGAAGGTATAAGTTCGATCCCAGTCACGGGCCTGTACCAATGAATTTATTTCATGTAAAGGAAAGCACGTAAACCCGTTGCTCCTGCCCCTGATCTCTCTCCGGTCGTGTCGGCTTTCCGTCCCATCGGACTATGAGAGTAACGGAATAGAGAGTGCATCTGTGTTAGCGCACACACTTGTGCACTATAATATCTCCTGCGTACCTGGCCAATCTCCGTAGAGATTGGTCGCCTTGACCGAAATACGGTCGGAGATCATCATTATCATCATATAAATATTCACACACTTCACAACATATTAACCTAGTCCTACACTAAGATCCCTAAGGGTTGTGTCGTGGGTACTAAGCAACGGTACATAAATACATAGATATGATATATAAATACGTAGACTTCACTCGGTTTGTTTAAATGTTACCGCATATTTTACAAGTTAGCCTATGTTTTTCTTGAATTATAGAGAATCATAATATTACATATACCTAGTAGATACCTGAGTGGCGTGCCATGTTGTGTCGGCACAGTAGAATAGTACCACCCCATGTCTGCTCGCAGGTACCCACCTGCCTGCAGCAGCCCCTCACGTGTTGACTACATAGTCCAAAAATCACATTGCGGTCACCAACCCGCCTGGCAGCGCGGTGACTTTGGGCGTCCAGCAAATAAAACAGCAAATACCTTCGTTAAAAATGTTTATAGATGTTAAACTATTTATACAGGTAAAGTTTTGTACTAGCAGCTTATACGAAGTAAACTTAATATCTATCTATCAAATTACCTATACATTGCGGCGTCAAGAGATGTACAAAAAATCTCAGCTCATGAAATAATTTAGCAACGCCCTCATTTTTTTTCTGACAAAATAAATAGAATGATTTTTTTTAATAAGGAACAAACGTAGCGAAACGCTAAGCCTCGGGTGCGAATTAAATTCGGTACGTGTGGTGGCTAATGGAAAACGCCAGTCACAACTCAATCCTCTCGACGCACTCGCCTTTATAATCTGATATGAAAAACCCACGAGGGAATGAGAATGTAAGAGGAGGCGGCATAAAAACGTTACATATGTTTATAAAAATTGTATCATCGCTTGAGCAACTTCACACTAGTATTTGGCCATCTACACTTCTATAGGCTGCCCTTCCACCAGCCCAACGACGTGCGTTCATGAAAAGTAGTACCTTTACGGAAGCGTTTGCCCAGCTACACTCTTTTAGATTGCTTTTCCATCAGAGATGTGCTATGCTACTATGGATGCGTTTGATATCAACCAATCTTATTCATTTACATCATGGACCAATGACTATGAATTATGGACAACGCATCTGTAGTAACGTAACATAGCACATTTCTAGTGAAAAGGCAACTAAAAGGTTATAAATGCACGATGTGATGCATTAGCCACGTTACTGCGATATCATGCACACTCCTACACGAGTATGGGATGGGTGACAAACTTCATATCTCATCATCTACCTATAAATGTCAAATCTAGGTAACGCTTGCTTTTGGTATTTATATCTTACTTATTTCAGTTTTATCGCAGCGATCACCATGCGCATAATGCGTACATGAATGCCGACGTTAAAGAAACTCTAGTATGTAAGCGCTCTAGCAGGAGAAAGGGTTATGACCGGCCAAAATAATTGATTCATATGGCTACATTGACCGTCATAAATGATTATCGCAGTTCCTCGTTGTCCTATTTCCATGACGGTTAAAAGGTACCTGGATCACGCAGCCAGCTTTAAAAAAGTTAAAATGTTTTTCTTATCCAGGTCATTCACATTCTGCAGGATATTTTTTATGCTGTAGGTAGCCTATGGGGTCTCCTTTATGAAACTGCACTTCTTACTACCCCAATAAGTACGTACTAGCCTTGTTTTACGCAGTAAACATGTGAACATTTCCAAATTTCGTTACAGCAGGAGCCGTAGCAAATTCAAGTCTAAAACACCATTAAATGGTCAATTATGGTCAATATACTTATTTTTAAATAGTAATTTTTCTGATACCTACATAACGTACACAACCTATCTATAGAACATCAAAGAACCTACTTTTTTATTTTTTTATTTCAACCATTAATGTTTAAAATAATCAACGCCGTAAAGTAAACGGTGTTTTAATTTACCTATTCTTAATGTGGGTAAACTCACGCCAGAATTTATTAGGTCAGGTCCCGTAATAATTGTACCTACGATAATTTAATTAAGCGAAGACGTGCCGACAGCGGAAATTGTTCGTTCGTCTTTGCATTTACAGTTTTTCTTAATCGGAATTAATTTGTTTATGAATTCTAAATGTTAGGTAATATTTCCTCTTTTAGCAGTAGTTTGATTACGACTGCAACTTTTGAATAGCAATAGTTCGATTGGTACTAAGCATGGAACTATTGCTACTCAAAAGTAGTCCTGCCCCCGTATCGGCTATCTTTTTTGACAGTTCATAGTCATGATCACTCATTGAAACTTATTGAACTGGAAGTGACATGTAATGTGTGTGTTGCTAAAATTTTCTTTAGATAAGGCATTATGCCACTTCCAGTTGTTGCGTTTTAATTGAGTGATGATCACTATGAACTGTCAAAAAAGATAACCAATAGGCCTGCTGGTTCAGTCAACCGAGCCAACAACCAAACTATTACTACTAGAGAGAATACATTATATTCTAAATTTACCTTAAATCCGTACAGGGTTGATACAGGTAGTTTTGAGCTGAAAATTCAATAAAAAAATGACCAACAGTTCTTTCAGTCTTTTGCCACCTTAAATTTCTTGATGGTTTAGTATCATGTATTTATATTAAGATAGCCTAACCTATGGTTTCCTAGAATAGCGGTATAAACGCTTTTAGCGTTAACGTCCATACGAACGCAAAAGAACCGCCGTGTTTGTGGTGCTGACATGTGCAAAGTTCTGTCACTATATCACGGCACGGCGATCCTAGGATACCAAAGCTTTAAACAGCTTTAAAGATTTTATCAAATGAAATATAATTATGGATTTGCTTTTACTTGGTAACACAGCGTAAGAATCTGGAATGAGTGTTTGGGAAGTGTAGGCGAGCGATATCCTTAAATAATATCTTTAAACTATTTTCACCAATAAGTATAATAGAGGCTCTTAGCAGAAATACGAATTCAAAAACTTATTAAATATAATTCCTGATATCAAACAGTATTAGGTCCAGCTGGTTCGTCATCAGTTTCCGGCTTCTGGCACGCAAGGGCTCCACAGCGGTTGCGGCAGCACTTTAGGATTCTGGGACAGTCGGAGTCCACGGTGCAGCGATCTGAACAAGCCCACACGCCGCCTGGGTGTTCAGGGCATTTGCCCTTTTTTACTAGAAAATGATGAAAAAGCTATGTAATTTATGTTCACCTAATTTGTTACGTTGTCGTGTAGTATTGGCAGAGTAGAATGGCACTAACCCATGTCTGCCCGTGGGTGTCGTAGAGGTAGGCAGCACCGCCTCCAGTGTTGACAACATAATCCGTAAATCACACTGCGTTTACCAACCTGCCAGCCCAGCATGGTGACTACGTATATGGGTAAAAAACCCTTATGGCAAGCCTTTTGGCGTGTCGAGGGGGAGGCTTATGTCCAGCAGTGGACTGCAATAGGCTAATGTGTGTATGTATGTATGTATGTAAGCAATCATAAGCTAAAATACCGAGTAATAGTAGGCAATACAAAAACACAATAAACTGCTAACTTTCAGTCAACTTTAACAGAGAAGTAGGTAATTATAAGTCCGATACTCAAGGTCATCGGTAGTTTTCATCGTCCTAATAGTGGACCAGTCTCTTTTTCACTTTTCCCTAAACACTGTAAAATAATGACGTAAATCTCCATATGTTATTCTAATGTAATTACCTAAGTTAACAAAGTGTCTCTTGGTGACAGGATCCACACACATGGATCCCCCAGAGGCGGTGGGGCAGCACAGCTGGGTGGAGTTGCATGGCTTTTCCGTACCACACTCTGCTATCGTGTCCACGGGAATCGAAGGAGGACATGAGCCTTTTTCCGGGGCGAGGCGACAGTGCACTGTGAGCAGGCAGGCTGGAAGGAAAATAAAAACGGTTGGTTAGTGAGAGCTCAAAGTGCCGTGTACAAATTATGATCTAGGGATGATAAAATAGGCTCAGCAATCTACTACCCCGCGAAAAGGTTATTTTGCCTACGCTGTCCATCCGTCCGTCTGTCACCAGGCTACATCTTATGAACCGTGTTCGTAAAGCAATTGAATTTGAAATTTATATAAATGATGTACTCGTATTTGTGTAGCCGCTATAATAACAAATACGAGTACTGTTAAGGTAGTCTGACTCGCACTAGGCTAGTTTTTATTTATAATCTAGAAATCCTAATCACCTTGCCAGACATAGTGAACAGTGGATCCAAGCAAATATTGTGCCAGTGCCAACCACGCACTATTCATAACCATACATAAAGTAACCACATTTAAAGTAGAAGCAGATAAAAAAGAACATACGAGTAGGTGGGTTCCCACGGTGCGTGATTTCGCGGACAGACGCGGACGCACCGACGGCTACGGACGGACGCGTCTATATTACCACGGACGCTCCGTTTCTCTCCGTGGTGCGGGCTGGTGTGCGTCCGTCCGTAATATCACGCACCGTGGGAACCCACTGTAAGAATTACTTGGACCAAGAAGACACCTATGAAACAACTAAGAAGATAGCCATGATAAGAAACACAGTCGGCAACCAGATGAAGTTTACTAAATAACCAGATTATAATAATAAAGAACCATGTTTACTAAATAAATATACATAAATATACGCAGATGTGTTCCCAAAATAAAGTAGCCAGAACTGCAGATATACATACATACATACATATAATCATGCCTTTATCCCTTACGGGGTAGGCAGAGCACCAAGGCCCGATATAACCACATGGTGCCACTTCTGACCAATTATAAGGGTATAGTTGAGATGTACAAGTTCGGTTAGTAGTGACAGGTGGTCAGCCCATCGCCTACAAAACACCAAGACCCTCTTGTCCCTCTACTGACTTGTATAGTATGCCCGGGAAGAAAAGCAGCTGTAGTATTATATTTTTATTATTATCGAATAGTATGAAATTAAACTCGGTTATGCATTTACGTCATAAATGACATATGTTATTAAATATGCACTTACCAACTGTTAAAATATATAACCTTAATATCGTATTCATCCTTTAGTTTACAACTACTAATATAACTTTCACTGAGTTGTATATAAAATATCACTTAATACTGATTTTTCATTAAATAAATATTAAAACTAACTAATGTCGCTATGTTTAAGTTATCTGACTATAGAGAAGTTATAATGTCAAAGGTCCGCGCGTTAACTATCAGAGAGACGCAGAAATAAATAAACTGACATCATTCAACACTAAAAACCCGGTAAAACGGTATTTATTTTCAACTATGTAGTAATACTATTTGTATAGTCTCGTAACGAGCAGTATAAAATTTTATATGTGACCCCGCGTCTACCTATAATCACGTCACTGCTCGCTCATAAGCCTATCAAAACAAACTCCCATTCTTCTACAGATATAATAATGTGGAATTACTGATTTTTGTATGCTGTGGCCTTTCGTACTATCCATCAAATTCACGCATGCGCAGTCGCTGAATTGCATGGCCTTAACTACCTGGCTTCCACAAAATAATAATTTATAGCTATTTGTTTAATTATAGCTAATTGGCAATGTGTCACTAATCATTAACATCTGTCCCCGCTTTACTAAACGTGCCTGTGGTATCTTCCTTATGATCCTGCATTCTGGCTATACATGATATATACATGATGGCTATAATAT
Source organism: Carposina sasakii (assembly GCA_014607495.2). Classification (NCBI taxonomy): domain Eukaryota; kingdom Metazoa; phylum Arthropoda; class Insecta; order Lepidoptera; family Carposinidae; genus Carposina; species Carposina sasakii. The sequence continues at coordinate 13,072,590 of CP053156.1, forward strand.
GGAACACAGCTGTGTATAGAGGTATGTATGAATTTGCAAATGTTTTTTAACATTAGGTACTTCACAAAAATAGTTACACTTATTTTTTATATCCTCTACTCCACTACTATTGTCCTATATTGATCCTCTTAGTAACCATTGTTGAAGTAGTTGCTGTAAACCATTGAAGTACTTGTGTCCATGTAACCTTATAGCCACGCTACCTGATAAATATAGATTTCACCGAGACATTTATAACGAAAAGTCAAGTATGGGCAACGCCAAGTGTAGCTGTACACACTGACAGCCAACTTTAATAACCGATCTTGAGTGATTTTTGCATATCCCTCATTTAATCGTCAATTGTTTTCATACAAGTTGGAATAAAAGGATATGAGATTTAACTTTACGAGTATGTATAGTATTGACCATTAGTCTAGTACTGGTATTTACTTACTTATCTACATTAATGTACAGGACGTGGTCGTCCTTGGCGCAATTGCGGGCCTTGGGGCAACCCCCGTGCCCGGGCAAAATTCCCGGCGCGCGGCAACGTGCCGGTAACTTAAGGGGGCCACATGGGTCAGAGAATCTGACCCATTTGGAAAGGGAAAGATGCGGCTAGCCGGGGGACGCGGGCCGGTCTAGTCGACCCCTGGTATTACCAAGGTGCACCCGACCACTTGAGCTGCCACTCCCGCCGGCCAGTTCGCGAAAGAAGAGGAAGGAGAAGAAAAGGAAGGAAAAATTAAGAAGAATGAAATGATCCTCTCGTACATTAATGTGAGCATTATAGTATTATTTAATTATTATTTAATTAGCACGTCGATAAATTGACTTTTCATAAATTTGAAGCATTTTCCCTACTAACTTAAGACCTCAGCTTAAGACTTATATTTATGTGACAAGGATATTTGCAGGTTTCCCTAAATTAAACTAACTCTTAGACAGATATATTAGGACATGTTCTACATGCAGACGGGCTGGGGCACATTTATTAGAAAGGTAAACTTGAGCGGAGGAAGATTGTGGTTGAGTCCGTTTCATAGAATAAATCCTATGCCTGATTTCGGAACTAACATCTTTCAGGCTTACTGCGCCTGATAATGTGGTCATACACATAGTAACTAGCGCCATCATCCAAAGGTACTATACGGTGAAATGCTCTCTAGCGGTTACATTTAGGGGAGCTAGATGTTTTGATATGTAATATTGAAACAATTGAAACATATTTTGTTTGTTATTACGTAATTTAATCATTGGGCACCTTAAGAATGTACACCTATATTTATTTCATGTAAGGAATAGACTCATTATATAAACTTCATTCACGTATGTTTTGTAATACCCCATTTTATGAAGTTGTCTCCTTTTAGTTAATTTCCGAAACTTATGTAGGTAGTTACTTCGCTTTTCTTTAGGAATGTTTTCAGATAAATACTGGATGGCAACCCTACCTAGTGACATTACATTTACTTACTAAACCTATGTTTACGTCGTCTATTTAAATTAATGTAATGGTTGACCTAGCGTAGACTGCTTCGTCTAGCCTAGGATATGGGTTTGTATGGAACCGAGGCTCGTTTTAATGCTCCTTTGAATAAACACAGACGAGCTTTTCATGGCGATTACGTTCTCTGAGGATTAGCCGTGAGCAACCAGTGTGACAGACCGCGATATTACATTCATATTATAGGAAGATAATACTGTATGCGAAATGAGAAAAACCATATTAGGTATTTCTGTGCATGTCGAAACAAGTCTACATTGTTATTTTTGTAGAATACTATGTCTAACTCTAAATACTTCAAATAAACTTATAAGGGCAGATTTTTCATAGTTCTAACTAATTGATAAATTTGATGCCGCCTTTCTCTAAAACTTGATCAAGGTAGCATCAACTTTATTCTTCGAATAGATGTAAAATCCACTCTTTAGAACGCCTGTCCACCGAAGTGAAGCAAATTTTCGGAGCAGAGAACTGATAAATATTAGTAACCAATAGGATTGTAAGATACTGGTGCTAAATAATAATAAGATTGATGAATACTAAGATAATTAAAACAAATGTTTCTTAACAATTATTTTATAGCAAAAAATACTGAAACTTTTAAATAAACTTATCTTATGTACAATTATTATAATAATAGCATTTATCTTATAATAAAATCACACATTTAATATTTTATATTGTGAGGTAAAGATGAATAATGAATGAAAATGTTGAGGTATTACAAAACAATATTTTCTGGTACCTATCTATAATACTTACCATTTTGTAACACAACATACATACATACATATAATCACGCCTTTATCCCTTACAGGGTAGGCAGAGCACACACAAAATTGCAACACAAAACTAGTTATAATTTTAAAAACCTCAACCTTGACAGTGAGCATCTCTTGAGAATAGTCCTGAAAAAGACTACTGAACAGTGAACTGAACTATTTGGTGAAACGCACTTTACATCCTTGCCAGGATTACTGACTGCTATTCAGTAATCATTCTGTAATAAAGTGATCGTTTTTAATGTTAGCACTAGCTAGATATCCATTCAGCCAAGAGTCGATTACTGGCAGGTTTTCGTCTGACCATTTCGCTTCTTCTCGAATGTTCTTCATCGACTTCTCGATGATGTGCTCAGCGGAAGCAAACTCCCCTTGGTGAGCCACGTAAAGGTTGGAGACCAGTTCGAGTCCCTCCTGCGTCGTGAATTGAGAGGTGGCGGAGGTGATGAGGTTGTCCCAGAGGTTCGTCTTGTTTTGGAATCTGAAAAAACCAAAATTTTATTTAATCGAATACATTTTGATGACTAGGTGACGATTTCCATTCACGTGGAACTCGTAAGTAGAGCTAATCTAGAAACGTGGCTCATATACCTAATTATGTTTCTAAATTAGCTTACGTTTAAGGTACTGTAATAGAATATTTTTATATTTTTCTTGTTATCCGACACATGTATTTAACGAGAAAGAATTCTATTGATTCCTTACATTCATTTATAAATTCCATTCATTTACATCAAACGAACGGATTATTTAATAAATGTTCAGTCATTTGAATATCTTAGAAGCAGTGTCTAGAACAATCCAGATATTAATGTTCGTGCATTAATTGTACCCTTTGTGGAGGATCCAAAGCGGTACTAGATTGGTATTAAATGTATGCTGTAGGTCTTATTAAAGTTGAGTTATTAAGCTAGATAGATAAAGACTACTACACTTATTAGTCCTGCCAAGGTTACGCTACAGCTTCAAAATGCTATTAGAAGAACCGTAATCGACAAATATAAGGAAGAACGCATAATTTTATCCTCTAAGAACTGAGTAGGCACATGTTTTCAAAATGTCACGTCTTCAAATACACGCTACCAATAACCTCGTTTATTTAAAGAAAAAAATTGATCCCAGTGTCACTTCCACAAATACATACATACCTACATACAATCACGCCTGTATCCCTTGCGGGGGGTAGGCAGAGCACCAAGGGCCGATAGAACCACATGGTGCCACTTCTGACCATTTTTGAGGGTATAGTTGAGATGTACAAGTTCGTTTAGTAGTGACATGTGGTCAGCCCATCGCCTACAAAATACCAAGACCCTCATGTCCCTCTACTGACTTGTACAGTATGCCCGGGAAGAGAAGCAGCTGTAGTATTATACTTTTTTTTTGCACTCCCAGAGCAAGGCTCTAGGCTTTACGATGTTATGTTTGTAACATACGTACACTCGAAAAACATAATCCTCCATTTGGCGCAGCCGGGTAAAAAGCGTGAACCATTTCCTACTTACTTCTCCTTCAACACATCCCAGTGGTTGTTGAGGAACTGGAACAGCGTGGTGTACCCCTGCGGGCTGCCAGACAGCATGCTCAGCACGAGGAACATGTCCGTCTCCGAGAAGTTTCCGTTGCTCTCCAGAATCGTCACGTTTAGTAACCTGAGGTATATTAAGTTTTATGAGGCGGTGTTTTTCGGAAGTTTATATCTATAATTGCTGATCCTGAGAACGAGAATAAGTCGACCATTGAAAAACTTTGTAATAATCTAGCATAGAAAAGAATTACTTAATAGAAAGTTAAATATACAGGATGTTTTTGGTCGTCAACGTTTCCGAAAACGACGGAATCTCCCCATCATTACGATCATTTTTCTCCATGGAAGCATACCTAGGAAGTGTCTGGTTTCCAAAATATTAGGGTCCAAAGTTGAGTAAATAGACTGCGTTTTTCTGCATAAATCATGCATAAATGCACATTGACACGTGTAGCAAGATTTTTTCACGAGAAATAATTAATATCTGTCTATGAAAAAACTAGCATAAACACTGGACACTATAAATTTCGCCCGATCAAGTTTTTTTTTTTTTTTAATTTACATCGTTTCCCAGCATTTTTTTGGCATAAATTTACTTTATTTGATGTATACATAGAGTACGTACTCTTCGTTAAGGGTGGCCACGAAAAAACACCCGGTATATGTGTACTTCGTTCGCTTTTCGCGTTTCTGTTATTATAACAGTTTCGTTATTAATGTTCTTTTCAATAAAAAAAAAACTTAGGAAATACTCAAGCACCTATTTGGACTTCCATATTAGAAGCGTAACAAACGTAGAGCATTCCTAGCTTGACTTGGCACATACAGTGACCACTTTCATTCATTTGATTACTTTCAAATCTAAATATAATTCATGACGTAGACTAACCTGTAAATCTTAACCTCACTGACAGGGCATCCGGCGAGGGTCTTCAGCAGATAGGTCCTCTCGCTCTGTTTCCTCGAATGTGGGAAGTTGATGACCCGTTGCAGACCAAACTCCCATTCCTTGGTGGAGCCATACTTGAATACTGGGCAGATGTACTGGTTTGAAATCCTGTCAGGAAATTAGGTAAAACATAAGTTTCCGCCCGTATGCAAAAGAGGTCTTTAAACGTTTGTTCTTAAGCCATGATACAAGTAGGTACATTATGTAATTTTCTTGCCTGTTGCATAATATTTTATTGAAGTAATAAATTACTAGCATGGTCTAAACTACCAGTAAACTTCAAGTTATTATTATTATTAGTTAATAATGGCATATGAATTATTGCTCCTGAATGATCAAGAAAATGGTACCCTGTAAATGGGGCTTTAGATGGTCGCTATTACGATTGTGATGAACAGAATAGAACGCAAACATTAGTAAATGGTAGACTCACTATACCTCTATACTCTAAATTAAAATTGTAGTACGTAAATGTGACACACATAGTACAATTTCGTACCGTACAAGTGCATATAGTTTTATGCATTCTCCAATATTAGATACACTACCTACCTCCATTTAATATACGTGTTCCATTTGGTTGCATGTTCAATGATTTTAAATTCAAAACGAAACCAGTTTATAGTATTTTAATCCAATGCGTTTTCAATGGAAAAACGTTTGTACAAAAGCCAGCTTTTCAAAACTTTTTTATGGATGCCATGGAGGTAATAAAAATGGATGCTATATCCACGCTTTTTCTGCTAAATACCTACCTACTTGTAGTGTATTGCATCCATTGAAACTCAATTTACGCAATGGAGCTATCTATCTATTTTAACTTCTTACTTGACATGACTAGACTAGTAAGGGCATTCACGGGGATGATACACTGCAAGCGTCGGACCAAATGGGTCCACAACCCGCATATTCACACAGAGCGCGCGAACTTCCAACATAACTAATTCGCACTGCGTGTAAGTCTACAACAGAATGGCGATAGAACCGATAAACTCATAAACGCATACACTAAAAGATAACTTACGGATTCCCCTCATCAGGGTTCTTGGCCAGCATCCACTTGCTGTACTGGTCCTGCGCCTCGCGCACGCACGGCTTGTACCCGGCCTGGCAGAGGAAGGTCTTTGTGTGTGAGCGCAGGTTCTTGCGCCAGCCCTCTTCATCCTCTTGGACGTCCTTCATCAGCTCCTCGTATAACGGGCTGAGGAGGTTCCTTACGTAGGCCTGTATCATAGTTAGAAAGTATAAAGATATTGGTTGGTTTGACCATATTCATCATGCATATCTCATAATCCAATGTGTAAAGATTTGGTCATCGTAATAGTTTTATTAAACCACTAGTGGACGCCCGCGACTCCGTCCGCGTGGACTACAGAAAAAATAAAAAGTAGCCTATATGTTAAGTGTAAAAAGTAGCCTATATGTTATCGCGGTTGTCGTAAAAAATTAATTCACGTTTGTCCCCTTCCCGTGGGAATTTCGGGAAATCCGTTCCCAGTGCTTCCTCGGGGTCCCAAATAAACATATATGCTCAACTTCAGATTCACATGTTTAACCGTTTTCGTAAAAAATAAATAATTCCCGTTGGTCTCCTTCCCGTGGGAATTTCGGGAAATCCGTTCTAGTGTTTCCTCGCAGTCCCTAATGAACATATATGCCCAATTTCAGCTTCATATGTATAGCGGTTTTCGTAAAAACTATGAATTCCCGTTTGTCCCCTTCCCGTGGGAATTTCGGGAAATCCGTTTTAGTCCTCCCTCGCTGTCCCCAATGAACATATATGCCCGATTTCAGCTTCATATGTATAGCGGTTTTCGTAAAAACTATGAATTCCCGTTTGTCCCCTTCCCGTGGGAATTTCGGGAAATCCGTTTTTAGTCCTCCCTCGCTGTCCCCAATGAACATATATGCCCGATTTCAGCTTCATATGTATAGCGGTTTTCGTAAAAAATATAGAATTCCCGTTGGTCGCCTTCCCGTGGGAATATCGGGAAATTCTTATAGCCTATGTTCATCCAGGTCCAATAAGGATTCTAACGGTGAAAGAATTTTTGAAATCGGTCCAGTAGTTTTTGAGCCTATTCATTACAACCAAACAAACAAAGTTTTCCTCTTTATAATATTAGTGTAGATGAACCTTACAAATATACAACATATTGTTCAATACGCATGTGCGTACCTATTTTTTCATAACTACAAAAGTACTCGCCTCTGTTTTTGCATGTTATTTTTTTTTATTATTTATTATTTTCATGAGACACAAACAGTACTATTATACAAATATATTTACAATTCATAAGTAGCACATACACCAGCAAAGTATCTACCAATAAAAACACAGAAAAAACATTGAAGCTCCAACCAAACACATTACACTGAATCTATGAAACCCCCACAATCAACATTGATCAAGGGCCGTAATGATTTTACTTTTATAAATATTACATTTTGTATTAAACAAATCAATGCCCTTGAAACGCCGATTGTAGGAGTCACACGATCGATAAATAAAAGTATTTCGCATATATTTGGTCTTAGTGAGCGGCACATTAAATAACGTATTTATACGCGATCCCAATCTGGGACATCTAAAACCCACATTACCGAGAAGAAACGGAGAATCTATAGTTGTATGTATAACCTTATACAAAAACATCTGATCTCTCACTGCACGACGATCAGAGAGTTATATTATTACGATGTCTAAATCCTCACTGTTAAAGCATCAACCCACCTGGAACTTTCCTTGGATGCACGAGCAAATATGTCTGCCAATATGATCGATCATGGTGAACACGGGGTCCCAAACCAGATGGTGTCTTTCTTCTTTCATGAAGAGAGTCATGTTTAATGCAGTGGCAAAGGAGAGCTCTCCAGCATAAGCCAGGTTCCAAGCATCATGGAGAAGCTTAGCTCTGGTCAGCTCCGGAATTTGAGTCCTGTTTTTACTCTGTAAGTATGCTGATAGCAGGTCCCAATTGTTTTGGTCATAGTTTACTGGGAAAGGTGCTAAAACAAAAGAATTTAGTTGTTGTTATGTAAAATAGACTGTAGGTATATGTATAAAGATCATGATAAATATGAGCTAAAGTAGCAATACGAGAAATGTAAATGGGATCAAGTTATGTATGACATATGCTGAGCAAAGCTGAATTTATATTTAAAAGTGGAATTGATTAGTGTAAAATCATGTACCTACAGTCCATACTTTTAACTTACCTATTTCTTCAGGATTGACAATAATGAACTGGTCCTTGCCAGGCATCTTTTCGAGTGTGACCTCCTTAGTATTCATCCAGACGGCAGGCGCGTTGAAGTTCAGCTGGTCTTGTCTGGCGATGACGAGGGGAGCCCACCAGGTCAAGCGAGCTGCATCAGGGACGTCGTGGGGACGTTCTCGTAAGTAAAGTTTCTGGAATAAATATTGATTGATCTCCATTTCTTCAAAACGAAACAGTAAGGAACTTATGGGCATTCGGACTAAGAGCTAGTAACAACTTGTCACTTCACTTACGTCTACTTCCATTATCTTTTATAGTTGTCCTCGTTTTGCTAAACGTGACTGGTATTGTAGCTGATTGGTAGGTAAATGAAAGGCATCGAATATTATCTAAAGGAGATGTCTAGACGTCTCGAGTGACACTCAATTGGCAACAAGTTTATATACCTATAGTTTGGCAAAGGAATTCACCTGTGTCACTACTACCGAATCACTGTCGTATTTCCTCTGTGCTGTGACTAGTGGTAGCCGATCCTTTTCAATCCAGCTGTTGGCTACAGCTTTCACGTCAATGTTTTTCGGGATGTTTGGATTAGCTCTTGCTGCTTTGTTTAGAGCATTCCAAATATCGTCTCCAGTAAATGTTTTGAATTTCCTGTCAAAAAAATTTAATTCAAATCATCATTCATCAACTTTGGTATTTCCAGTGAGGATTGCTGTCAGGCAAATGGTCGGTTATAAAAATAATCGAGTCTTGACATTCGAAATGCGCCGACTACTAAACTACGAGTATTATACGACGCTTTCACATCAAGATAGGGAAAATATTAAGAGTTACAGATAGTAAAATGTATGCCCAATGGAATATGCTCACTTTTCCTCAATAAAGCTCCTCAATCCCTCCCTGAAGGTATCACGCCCGAGCGTGTAGTTAAGCATTCGGAAGAGCAGCTCGATCTTGGTGCAAGCTGTCTCCTGCTTCATGCCGGTGATGCGCGAGTGCGGGTAGCGCTTGCTGAACTCGTAGTACAGGGAGTACAGCACCGTCATCGGCCATTTGCCTTCCATTTCTGAGCCGTTGTTGATCTTAATGAAAAGTTTTTAAGTCAGTATTGAGATTTTGATGCACTATAATTTGCATCGAATAATCATATAAGATTTTACAATATACCTATTTTTATATTCTTCGTGAACCTACAGTTCCGGCTACCCCATTTATGGCAACACAACCGTATATGTATGTATTTATGTACTATATGTGTAACCTACGGAGCAGCTGTATTCTGACATCGTCGTCGTCGTTAGCCTATTCCACTACTGAACGTAGGACAACCCCAGAGCACGTCACAAAGCACACTGCCATAGGGGGGTTTTTGCCCATAGTCACCACGCTGGGCAGGCGAGTTGGTGACCGCAGCAGTCTGATTTTTGAACTATATTGTCAACACCCTCCCAGCACCAGCAAAAACCCTAAATTGCCTCGTACGATACCCACGGGCAAAAATTAAGTGGTACAAAATTCTACTCTGCCGGAACCACGCGGCAATTCTGACATAGTGTCTATATAATCGAACGTTGTTTGAATGGATTCTAACCTTATTATGAATGCCAATGTTTACAAAGATGTTAAACCTAAAGCAAAAATGGGACATTCTAACCTTAAAAGCAGTCTCAGCAGCGAGGTACCCGACCAGCGCCTTATTGAGATGCGCGTGCGCCCACCAGGCGGGCGTGGCCAGCGCGCCGAGCCATTGGTAAGAGATCTCCTGAGCCAGCTGAAGGTAGCCACGGCTGTTCAGATCGCTCTCCCTGGGGAATAGGAGACGTTTCAGATGATGATGATACGTAAGATGTCCTTTATAATCTTGAATTTCTGGCTACCATACTCCGGGAACACAGCCGGACATACATGTCAGTTATCAGTTTTAAATCACACTTAGGGTGATGTAATCTATTAAAATGGGTAATATTATGGTTGAGTAACTTGTCTTTGCTTGGGGTACAAGCAAATATATATTCATAAGCAAATTCTATTATGAAGGACTTATCGGATAAGCGAGCGAAAATGGGTAAATTGGGTATACCAAAAGTGGAGTTATTTAATTTTAGCTACCAATTTAATCGATGGAAACCATGAAAAAAATAAAGGTAACAAGCTTGAATTAGCTTGGCAATGAAAACGGAACCAAAATAGTGTATCGATAAGGTCTCATAGTTTAATTTATTATCATAGCATACTTCTGAATTTTTTATCATACGAAAAATAATATCCAATTCACTGTCAACGTTTCAAAATGCAAAATGAGTTTTCACACTCCGAGGAATTAATGAATAACATTAACCCAATTATTTCAGTACCAGTCGAATTTAACATTTTTATTGAAATCGGTCTAAATTTTTCGACCATTTTTCTCGTAAAGTTAATCTCGATAATTAATATACCTGGAACTGTCCAAATTACGCTTACGTGTATAAAACATAAAAGTAATTTTTCACAAACTGTTTAAAAATAACCCTAGGTCGCTCATCCACCTTGTGCCCAATGTAATAAATTGACGTAAAAAGCATCAAATTAACATAAACTGACAAGTAATGGTAGATAAAGTTGGATATTGCTCTTATCGGCGCCCTTGAACCGACCGTGCCGAATGTAGGCCTAGCTGCCTTGCTGATAACAGCACACGGAGGTGGAAGGTATATTATACCTAGTACTTGCCTGGTAGGATAAATTGTCGACAACTCAAAACTATTTCATGGTACTGTACAGAGGTACCTCGAAACGAGCTATATTTCTGACATCACTTAACGAACTACTAATACTTACTTTATTTTCTTTGTTAGTACTATATAAATGAACTGATTAGAAACACGAAAGTTTAGTTCATTTCCATTCATAACAAACGACTCGTCTTAACTTTTCACAATAGTGCGTAACTTACTTGAACACAATAAGTCCCCAGTTGTCGGCTGGCTTAACACCCTGGTAGTTAGGTAGAGCCACTATGTCCAGCTTCTTCAGTGGAAGAGGGACATTCCAGAAGGAGGAGATTTCAGTGAACACCCTGATCAGCTTCTCGTTGACACCGTCGAGAGCTGACAGGAACTCGGGGCGGCCCCAGACTCGAAGATCTGTCGGAAACTCGAAGAATTTGTGAAATCCTTTTAACTTGCTGAATGCTGATGCTAGTTATCCACCGTCAAAATGACACGTACATTACATTTTTTATGGTGTACTCATTTGAAATCGTCTACTCGGGCGAAGCTTGAAGTGCCTATGCTTATTTACATGATTCCCGTTCACGGCTTGAATTCGCTACTACTCCTAAACTACAACGGCGTTCGATGCTCTTCAAACGCTACATACGTCAGCCTATTTGCAGTCTACTGCTGGACATCGGCCCTTCCCCATGGGTGTTCACAAGGCTGCTGCTACTGCCTTAGAGGGTTTTTGCCAATAGACACCACGCTGGGCAAGCGAGTTGGTGACCGCAGTGTGATTTTTCGGACTATGTTGTTGCACTGCTGCCTACCTCCCGGAAACTAATCGCCTCTTACTATACCTACGGGCAGACATGGGGTGGTGCTATTCTACCACCATACGACTACAGTCCTCTTAAAGACACGAGTTTGCAGAGCAACTCCCTCGCTACAGTACGTACCGATGTTATGGCCAGTGGAATCTTTAAAGTGTGCTGTGGTACCCAGCTGCTGGAGGTCCGCAATGAGGAGGCCGAGAGTGAAAGTGGACATCGGAGGGGTCCTCTCGAAGTGGTCCCACACCGCATTTGGTTCTCCAGTGCTAAGATAATAATAAGAAAATAAAATATGGGACGAGGCGCTTTGATGATAGGTACTAGTAAAAACTATATCGATAATGCTATTCAAAACGCATTGCATTTGCCTAAATATATTTATAGGTACTAGCGGCCTTTGCGTCGCACTACGTCCGCGTAAACTTTACGCCGTTTTTCTCGTTCGTTTGGAAAATTCATTGCCAGTATCCTTTAGATCATTTCCAAGTTATACGTGCCTTTCATCTTTCTGCATTATCTTGTCTGATGATGATGATGACTCAATCACTTAGTCAGTAACAGACAAGTAATTCATACAGACTTCGTGGCTGTAAGGATCTCATTCGTGATCCTGTAGCTCTGCCTACCCCATTTTTGGAACACAGCCGTCTATGTACAGACTTCGACATTTAGAATCCCTAGAGTCGAGAACTTATAATGCTACAAAATCGAAATAACGAACAATAGTCCTGTCCTCTCTCCGGCAAAATGGAATGGTAATTGAATTTTTCGGAAACCCTCATTGAATGGTAGTAAATTAATTTGCGTAGGCGCGTTGTTTCAGTTCGGTGCTATTGTGATTTGTTAATTAATACTATCGAAAATGATTCTGTTGCCCAGTAAAGTTACGAATTGAATAGTTTTAATTTCGATTGCATTCACACCAACGATAAGTTGATTGCCAAGTTTTCCTTCTAATATATGTAGTTAAATAGAGAACAATTCATTTATTTTTTCTTATTTTCCTAAGTGGCATCTATCTTAAACTGCCCTCTTTCTCTCATAGAAACCTCAATTTCTAGACATAAAAAATATCTTTAAAATGTAGATCATTAAACAATTTAAAGACATTCTTGAACACTTAAAAAACCAAATAGTAACCGTCAATTTACATGTCATTTACATATTTAATTTAATTGACATATTTAACACATTATATATTGTTGATGGGCTTTTCAGAAACGGGCGATAGGATAAAACTTACATTTCCTCAGTCCTAGCAACAGGCACGTTGCTAAGAGCGACCATGGTCTTTGGCCGCACAACACTCAGCTCGAACGGGGTCTTGTACGCAGGCTCGTCGAAGCAAGGGAACATTCGCCGAGCATTATTCGGACGTAATTGTGTTGCTGCAACAATCCTAAAAACAGATAAATTTAATAAAAACCTCATGACTGATACAAAATGAGGTGCTATTTAAAATTACAGTTAAATTATAGTTACTGTATAATTTTTTAATATTTTTTTTTATTTATTAATTAATTTTTAATAATGTTTTTGTTATTACAAAATATAGTTATGGGTTTACTTCATAAATAAATCTAATATAGGTAGATAATGGATTATTAATTTCGCATTTGCACATAATTTATTCCGTATCTACTAGATGAATACGTAGTAAAAATTAAAAGTCAAAAATTAACAGTCAAAGTAAATAACATGTATTATATAACCGCTGCTGTATATAACAGCATATTACAGGTATGTAAAATTCATACACATTCACAAGATGATTTCATCCATTCCCCTTTCCATATCCTAGACTTGCCTAAAGACAAAGTTAGCTAGGAACATAACCTTGTTTCCAAAACTAGGCTATAACTATCATTATGTCAACCATTTCGCAAAACAGAGATCTAACAGGATACCTGGATTCCTTAAAGGTCACCAGTTCAGCTTTGTTGTGAGTGTAAACTCAGAATCGCTTAGTCACTTCATAATCTGTTTCCGAGAAGTCCAATCATTTAACGTGACTGGCGATATTTGGTTCAATATTAAACATTTTTTGAGACAAGCACCCTGTGTTATACGGAGACCAACGACAATAATAGTATGGAAATTTTTATTGGACAAAGATAATCATTTTTATAAAATTATTAATAAAGAAAATGAAAAAAAAATATATTTTTTCTAAAATTACGATGAGTAAATTTTTTCATTAGGCATTAAAATATACTATTCTCTTTTCTGTTAAATTTTAGGTGTTGCTTGGGTATATATTTCTGGTAATACCTAATTTAGATCTAAATTGTCTTGTAACGATATTATCAAAATGGCCAGCAGATGACTATCATCACTAATCATTAGACCTACATCAATTATTCCTTACCTTTCGACCTCTTGGTCAGTGTTATAAGTGGTCTTGAAGAATGCCTCAGTAGTGGCTGTCTCCAGGTTGCCATTGAAGCTGAAGTCCAGGTACCCTTGCGAGGACTTGGGTATCGTCTTCTCCAACCTGACCGTCATTATCGGCTTCTTGAGGTCCATTGACATTCTCTTCACGACGATCTTTTGCAGGTCGTGACTAAAGGGTTGAGATCGAACTGTTTTAATAGGTAAGACATAAGGCCACATGCCTATGTATTTGCGCTCTATTTAGTCCTGCCTACATGAGAGGGTCTACGACCGGTGGCACCGCAACGGCACTGCACAGCTAACATTCTGACAAGTTCACAGTACGACATACCTAATAGCGTTCCTACGTGTAAGTAATGTTCATTAGAACTCTTACGTCATTTGAAGAAGTATATGGATCTGCCATATTAGGCTTTCTAACATATTTCGATTTACGTAATTAATTTTACAATAAAATACTTAATGAATCACCAAAAGAAAATCTTTGAATTATTCGCGTTCACAATTAGTTTTACGATGTACAGTCAGCCAATGAGTAACGTACATATCTCACTGTTGTTTGTATTTATTAGGTATGTGGTAAGAAAAGAATTTTCAAACATCTTCCGTAGCAATTCCTTCAAAAGAGTACACATATACAAGCAGGCGTTCCCGAAATGGGTCAGCTGGAACTGTAGGATCATAAAGGCAGAGGTAATTCCACAGCCATGTTTAGTATATCTGAGACAGTGTAGTGTCATGTAATAGTCATGTATATTTTTTTTCTCAAGCGTGGGCCAGCGTAGTTCACGATACTAACCTATCCGGGAAACGGGCTTTGACCTCTGAATCAGTGATCTCCAAATCATGACCGCAGTGCAGGTTGATCTCATCGGACTCCTCGAGCCAAGTGACGTTGATTCTCACGTGGCCTTTGAAGACTCCATCCTCTAGATAGGGCTCCAAGTCCAGCTTATACCCTGTAGGCTCTACGTATTTCTCCAAGCGGCTCTCCATAGTCAGTCCATGCGCATTGTTGAGGTCTATGCTTCTTGTCTTTATTATATGAAAGGTTTTCATCTTCATCTAAAGTGATATAATATTTTAGTATGTATGTGGTAATTAGCGTTGGACGAAATGAGCTTACATAGAAAATTACTAACAGCGCGCAATGACCAATTAGCTGCAAGCAAGTATTTTCATGCCCTATGAGTTCGACTCGTGAAACGGAGTATAGTTAGGTAAAAAAGAAGAGAAAATTAAATGGATATATTTAATTGGATCCCGTGAAAGTGGGCCATGTCCATGTGTCATGGGAGTTAGGAGTTACCTACCAATGAGATGAGAATGGGTTGGATAGAAGTTGAACTATAGTTTATCTTGTGGTGGTACTGTAAAAACACAGAGATTTATGATTAATGAATGTTTTGAAATTATAATAATTCTCCATTGTTTACATTTATTATTAATCTTACTTATTGTACTGTTGTTACTTACTTTATCACAACAATACTCCTACAATCTATCAGAAGCTTCATGAAACTACGTCATACGAGTAGAATGATGCCATTTACTATCAATGAAAGTCAAGGTCTGAATGTATAGGTATAATTTGAGAATCACATTGTATCGGTCATACATTTCAAATGGATGATGTGTTTGTATCTTCCATCAATGTTGACGTTTTTTAAACTAGTCAGGACCGGTGAAAATTGGTGGGTTTATATGTAGGTAAATATATGTTAGTCAGTAGTATATATATTATCTTCAATTAAGTATACCAAAATAACGTCAGACAACTGACAACCTAAACAAGGTAGGGGTTTGAAGAACCGCATCCTGCATTACTAAGACCAGAGTGCATTGTAAACTATAATGATAAAGTTAAGTTTACGAGACGTAAGTACGTAAAGCCACCGTAACATACACGAGAACAAAAAAATCATATGGAAAATTGGACAGGTAAACCTAGTTAAACTACCCATCAAGTAGATTCCCAAGTCATAATGAGATAATCATAAACACAGAGACATAGTAGAATGAGTGGGAAGTATGTTATCTTCATACAAACGCACCGCGCGCGGCTTGTATGTGTGCGCCATAGTATCTATGCGTCGCCGCACGCACGCTCAAACAAAATCTCGACCCGTTTCTCAGTGCGCCAGTCGGGGCTAACACCGCACAAGGTTCGCGCGTCACTCACCACACGGCTTTTCGGCACAGATAAATAAACGAAAAATGTGTGATAATCGCAATGTAATAATAAATTATCACAGGTACTCATCACCACCCCGCGTCACCTGTCTCTGGCCCCGCAACCACATAGGTATCACCAGTCGCTCTTTCTTTAATCGTGAATAGTTTCATCATCGTTTAGGTAAAACCGACCTCAATAACCCTGAACCCAGACACCACAAGTAAAAAATACAACTTCCCGGCCCTAGCCATTTTCTAGGCACTGATTAATATTTAGCTAAAAGTGACAACCCTGAGGCAGGCAAGTATGGTAGGTAATTATGTCGCGGATTGGGCCGGAGATAGCCTACTTCCCACTCATTCTACTATGACAGAGATCCACAACAGCATACTTAGGTAAAGGAGCACTGTACTCATCAATTCAAGGAGCTCAGATTACAGGTCAGAGAGTGAATAATAGAATGATTGGCATGACGGTGTATGGTAACGTACCTTATCCGGTGGCAAACATTGTGCTACAGACAGACAGGCGCACAAAAGAGCGATTCGGCCACACATGATTGAAGTTCAGACCTGTAGGGAAGATATTTTGTTCCTATAAGGGCCGATTTTTCCAATATGGTCAAAAAGAATTATCTGAATAATAAGGTAGATGCAGTCTAAGGTAGATGTCACCATGAACTCTTAAAATAGTAGTGTTTTCCATCGTGAAAGCGAAGTGTCGGTATACACAGCTTATAATGGTGTCTCACTGTCACAGTGGAAACAATCCTGCTTTAACACACTTACCGGCTACCTAAACTAGCTAACCCACTAACATAGGAGCCATTATTATAAGAAATGATGACGCTTACGATTACCTGAGGATGTTCTGGATATATATGTGTAAAAGTAAACCAAAACAAACTTAATAAATTAATATACAATACTGCTTCACAGACTTATGAACAAAAATATCGAAGTATTAATACAATATTCTCTACTACCCAGATACTTAAATTATAAGACGAAACTATACGCGCTCTTGAATGATAAACCTCTTTTATAAATTATTAATTAATTATGTACCTATATGTTGCAAGCATATCTAATCCGGCATAACACATTATGCATTTTGAATAATATGAGACAATAATTTGTGCAATGTATACTAAACAGAAGCCAAAATAAAAACACATAATATTCGAAATTCCAGGGCTGAAAGATGTGCCAGTTACAATCCTGTCTAAAAACTATTTTCTCCGAATATTTATCCAAATTGTTTAAAAACGACGTCAATAGATACTTAATGTGCATTTAAGATCATTAATACAATCTAGAAGTTAAGCAACATGTGGTTACCTACCTACTTATTAGTAGTCCAAGATGTTTCACTCCACTATATTAATCAAGCAGAACAACCTTTGTAATTACTCGTAGTTACCAAAGACTGGTCAAAAGTGTTCGATTAGCTCTTACAATAATCCCAAAAAAGATCATATTACAGAAAATGATTCAGGTTAGTACTCACGTTGGGCTCAGGTCGAGACGCAGACAGCCACTGAGGTCCCTCCAGCAATCCTGACCAATTGCGGCCAGGATGCTGCCAATCAGTGCTGACGGCATCATTACCATCGCCAATATTTACGTGCGATCCGAAGGTGCGTACTTGACACGTAACCCTAGCAATTTGGGGATTCGGCAATTGACGCAGGTAGATATATAAACATATAGGTACACACGATCCCTCGGTCACGTTTAGCATAGCATTGTTCTTCAAGCACCTTTTTATGTATAACTGACTTATACTAATTATAAACTCGTTCTTGAGGATTTTTCCGACGTTTCCACTCATCATCATTGTCATTCATCATAAATTCAGAATACATTTTACTAAACAATGATTAGGCTGTATGGGCTTAGTTCCTTTTCCTTGCCTTTCCTTCGGGATAAACTAAAAAAAAAACTGACTTATTAATTATTTATTTATTATTATAAAGAGGTATAGTACAAATTTGCATTAGTCTATGCCCTGCAAAACTGTTTCAACAGTTTGTCTGCAGGAGTGGAGTCTCTTTTAACATATTTATAAGTATAGCTATCGAAATGAAAAATAACGTTGCCAATATGTAATTTAGAAAAGTATTACCACAGGAAATTCGATGAAGCAGTGGTATATCTAGGAAAAGAAGTTAAACGATGTATAACTATATGTACAACGTTTATTCGACTATTTCACAGTTAGTCTGCCTTTGGCGGTATTATATTCGAGAAAAGCAGCACCATATCACTTAATTTACACTATTTACCTTACTTGTTATTTCAGTTACTTGTTATTTCAGTAACTAATTTAACAATACGATTAACATTTTTAAATACAAACGGAGGTAGTTTATTTCAAACTGCAATTGGACAGAGTAACGTCTTACAAGCTCAACAGTCAAGAATAAAGTGACACCAATTTAGTTTCTACCCTACTATTTATATAACCATCGCAACCTCCTAGAACAATATTGCAGGAGTCATAATAACTACTTTTATAAAATATAGCCCTTAATCAATTGACTTTATATAATAATAATAATTAATATTATAAGGTACGCTATATCTAATATATAAAATTCTCGTGTCACGGTGTTAGAAGTTAAACTCCTCCGAAACGGCTCGACCGATTTTCGTAAATCTTAGCATGCATATCGGTTAGGGTGGAGAATCGGACAACATCTATTTTTCATCCCCCTAAATGTTAAGGGTGGTTCACCCCTAATTTTTTTTTTTTTACAAAATTTTTTGTTTTTATTTTTTTATGATACAGCATACAAAAATACATACAACCATGAATTTTCACCCCTCTAGGATCAACCCCTTTTACATGGCAAAACAACGTTTGCCGGGTCAGCTAGTATTCATATGTACGATGTGGTGCTGACTGTAAACTGTAACAAAAGAGATGGTAAAATTCGTCATCCGAGTAATTGACCCGGTAGCTCAGTGGTTAGAGCAACTACTACGATATGCAGTGGTCGTGGGTTCGATTCCCACTCGGATGAAGAATTTTTCCATTTCTTTAGTAATAATTTTATAACATTTATAAGTACATAATTATTTTCTTTGCATCGTTACCTTAGTGAGTCCCTATGGTAAGGTATCCAGTAAGTACCTTTTTATTTTAATACTTATCCATACTTTATCAAACTTTACTCCCTTGTCTTGTCATGCGTGAGAGCGTCATTTTATCAAGTACCAACTAACGGCCGTCCACGACTTCGTCTGCGTTAAGACGCTGATACCACCTAAATAGCCTTTTTTAAAGTTGTTTTTAGCCAAAACCACTTAATATAACAAAGCGAAAAAAATATATGTCAATATTCATTATATTTCCAATACGGCTTTCGAAAACACAATTTGATGAATTTGGTTCGATAAAAAAAAATTGTGAAGTTAGGTCTAAAATAATCTTTAAACTGATCTTACTTTTTATTCTTTCAACCTAGGTGTCTATAATTGAGAAGACATTTACATCTCACTAATACGCAAAAGTTTATTAATTTAGAATTTTAAATTAGTCCAATTTCTTATTATAATTTATCAGTTTTCCGATTTTCTATAATAACGTCGCGGGCGTACACTCACTTATATAGTGCTTCTCGATCACTCCGATACAAAACGACGTATATGTGTATATATGTATGTTTGTGTCATTGATGTCCGTTCAGTAGATTTTACGTGAAAGAGTAACAAATATACACAAACTTTTGCATTTATGTAGTACCTAGTAGTAGTAGGATCATTGGTATTGTACCATGTAGTCCCATTGACCTATTGAAACTACTAAATTGTTAGGTCCCTTTCAACATTACTACCAGTATATTTACCCAACGTTGTAAATCAGACCCAAAAAGGAGGGTCCTATTGTACATACAACATTGTGATATACCGACCATTTTAGCTATTAGGTAGGCACCTATTATCCTCAATATTTGATTGCAAAGGTTACTGATATTGCCTTTCCAAAAAGTCTGTATTTCTAAATGAAAACATTAAAGCGTCCATTTGTCGTTATTAATGACGATTGTTCGTACATGAAGCCCAGATGCTTCAGACCCCAATTTTTATTGACAATAACAATAAGGTAAATCACTCCCTCGGTATATGATACTTTTATATGCTGATATAGCCAGCTATACTATGTTTACTTATCTCTATACAGGGTGTAACGAAAGGGGTGCGTTTAGCGACATGCTATGATTATTAGCCCACTATAAAGACTCAACTATGAAAGACTCGAAATTGCAAGTTTTATTTTCAAAATTAAACAACCATTCCAAATAGGAGTAAAGTTGTTTACGAGTTCTCTATAGTATCTGGAAAGATAAATAAGTTATTTCGAGTGTCAAATTTTCTGACTAGGCTCTTTGTAGTGGAGTATTTTCATAGCATAAGGAACTCGGGCGTTTGCTCAGGCATAGAGGAATAAGATTATAAGTCTTCTTATTCCTCTATGGCTCGGGCGACAAACAAGTAACTTGTCAATGAATATTTACATCTATCCCCACTAAAAACGTAGCCGTGTGATGTCCTTTATGATTCTGCAGTTCTGACTACCCCATGACGATATTTATTATTCTTAAAAAGGTTTTAACTTAGTACCTATCACGTTTTAGTCAGTTAGTAGCATAATAACTGATCATGTGGGATACTCTATGGCAAATAGGTTTAGAAAATAGATAGCTGCTCACAAGGTCTGTAAATAAAAGATACCTACTTATTCCAGCCGAATGGACACTGATCCATCCGACCACTGTCCGATTTTTTGTTTCATCATTAATTGGAAGCTTAAGCTCCGGGTATATCCGGCGGCTCATCCGGCTCCGGAATCCGTGTGCCCATCCGGCCGGTACATCCGGTGTCAACACGACTAATATAAAATGTTGGATATTAAAGAATGAATAAATATCACACCATCGGAAAAGGTGCTAAAATTTTAAGTAGGTGGGCATTTTCCTATGTGTGTATGTAGTCTCTTCTTCCTGCTCTGCTCCCATTCTACTTGGGTCGACGTAATAATCACGTATTTTTCATAAATATAAATACTTACTCATTTATAAAATTATTAATAAAGAAAATGGAAAAAATTCTTCACCCGAGTGGGAATCGAACCCACGACCACTGCAAACCGTGCCAGCCGCTATAACCACTAAGCCACCGGGTCAATTACTCGGATGACGAATTTTACCATCTCTTTTCTTACTCATTTCATTTCACAACCTTAGAGCAACGCGGGCTTTCTAACCTACACTAAGATCTCTAAGGTCGTGTGTACTAAGCAACGGTTATATAAATACATAGATAAGAATAGAAACATCAATGACTCGGAAACAAACGTCGATATTCATCATATCAATGCTTGCATCTACCAGAATTCGAACCCAACACCTATGTTGCGGTGGACAGGGGTCACTACCACTACACCAACCGGCTTACCAGTTGGCCTATTCCCCATTCTACCTATATTTGTAGTAACAGTTGAACGTATGATTTCTTTAAAAAAATCTTTATCGCAAAGAGAAAATTATGATTTTTTTCTATTTTACGACCCGTCTGTAAACAAGGATTAAAAATCCTCTGAATTATCATGTAACCTATCATGATAAAGAAAATAACAGTGCACACGACGTGTTGTTAGCATTAATTACGTAACATACGCGACTATTATCATAATAGTAGATCGATGTATGTAAAACACCTATTTCTGAGTCTCATAATGAATCATCTAGTGACCAGTGACCACTAGCGTAATCGACGTATTCATTGACCAGTGTAAATAAAACTGTCATAAAGTCTTAAAATTAAATGAAAATTTTGGTTGATAACCATGAAAATGACATCCAATTAGAGAATTTTATCCTGTGGTGTATCTGCATTCTTCTATGCTTGTCGCAAGAGTCAACTATGGAACTCAGGCGATGAGCTAGCAACTTGTCACTGATCTTTTACATCTAGCCCAATATGCTAAAACGTGCTGTAAAATCTAGCAACTATTTCTAGATTATGACTACCTACTGAATAACGAGGTGGAGATGCTAAGGAGAGTAATATGAGTTAATTAAAATGACATACTAATAATGAAATTACGGTCAAAAACTGCCACTTGACCGAAATCATTTTTAGGAAACACGAAAAGCGTTTTTGTCAATTAAGTGTGACTTTGAATCGCATCACAAATTACTATATAAAACGACAATTTTCGGTAACTATTTCCGTGCAAAATAGTTGCTAAGTTTAGCAAAATCATAGGTACAATTAGGTAGGTTGGTGGCTCCAATAGGATCAGAATATTTCAACGAAAATTAGTTGTGGCTGTGCTAATTTCGTGCTTAATGTAGTCTCAAGAAGTTCGTGCTTGCCTAATGGTCAAATGTTTGTGGATATTTAGCGACCCCGGCTTTTTTGGAAGCAAAAATATATTCAATAGTATACACATTAGATATATGTAACG
Source organism: Carposina sasakii (assembly GCA_014607495.2). NCBI lineage: Eukaryota > Metazoa > Arthropoda > Insecta > Lepidoptera > Carposinidae > Carposina > Carposina sasakii. The sequence goes on from CP053156.1 coordinate 13,095,138, forward strand.
AAATGTCGTGGTCGTGTCGTTGTCGTGTCGTCTAGTGGAAAAACGCACATTTGCAGCAAAATAATAATTTTGTCTCAAATTCTCTATTGGTTAGGTGCTCGATGGTAGATACTCAAACCTACTACCTGTAAAAGATCTGTAGGCACTTTCAAGAAAGATCAATACATATGACTTCACTTTAGGGCCGTTTTAGTGCCCTAGTTTTATATCTCTTTTCATTGTACTAGTTACATGCGTACCATAATCTGTGACGAATATGGCACGTTTTGTGTCGTTCAGGCGAATTGTGACTGTACCTACATACTTGAGTATCTTCTCAGTCAAGTGAAGGCATGATCATAACGGATTCATAGAGATAAACTATACATTGTTTCCATATATTTTGCTGTCAAAATCGTGTTTAACGGGGTTGTAACTTTACGCGCGGTTTATTAGTAGATAGCATCGAGTTATAACCAAGAAAATTAGAAGAAGTAGCCAGCTGTAAACCTTTTTTTTACAATTTCGTTTTAGTCGACATTATAGCTAGGCTATCCGGGGTGAAACCCCAAACTTTTTTAACTAAGTTCCTAATTTAGTAAGCGTTGGACAATTGGCTTCAACGTCCGTGCTATACAGTTCTGTACTTATGTAAATATAATGGCATAGGTACAGTCTGTTATTATTCCTTATTAACAAGGTGCCATGGACTTATGCCTACAGCGTACAACTGCTAATCTAATTTATTTTAGTCTAGCCACTCTACACATAATAATATGCCAATTGTTTTGCACAATACAGCATTAGGACTCGTATCGGATTTGTCATGAGCTGTGTGCTATATCTTTGCATGCATGCATACCAAGACGGAAAAGGAGCTTACACAAGTGTTAAGGAATTGGCACACCAGATGCGTTCTGCGGTCAGGTCAAAGCAAACTCAACCCGCATCCTGTGCCTTTTCTATAGCCTGATCGCAGATCGCATCTTGTGTGACAAGTCCTTTAGTAAGACTTCCTACGGTCTGGATGTTGTCGGAAGACTTGGTTGCATAAACACACGTCCTTAAACAACAAAAGTTCTAAAATCCTACTAATATTTTTATTATCTTCTAAGATTATCTTTCTACAAACACCATAGATATATAGAAGTACTCGTAGTACGTGATAATGGATGTTTGGTTGTTAGTCTGTTTCAAGCACTAGTGAAAGGATTTTTAAACTTGACTGTTATGTACTATAGTTGATGAATTAGAATAAAAGTTAATAAAACATATGCTGTAAAGTTCACGCGGGCGAAGTCGCGGGCGGCCGCTAGTTTACATAATAAAAGAAGTACGAGTAGGTAATGAACTAAAAGGTAAGGTCCTTAAGTTGCAGTTCCACCAGAGATACGCTTCGCTACGTTGTTACGTGTAATATCTACCAAACATATTCGCTGATACATGATGCCATTGAATTTTATTGGTGGACTAGTGGACGCCCGCGACTCCATCCGCGTGGACTACAGAAAAAACAAAAATGTCGAAATTATCCGGGATAAAAAGTAGCCTATATGTTAAGTGAGACCTGTCACAATATATTCGTGAAACTGCATCGAAATCGGTTCAGCCGTTTCTGAGATTAGCGTGCACAAACGCACAGACAAAAATCATTGTTTTGGGTACTATTGCGTTGATAAAGGTCTCCTATAATATTTTTTCTCATGTATCTTCCATGTACAGAGTGCGACCCGTTATATTTTTATTATATGTATAGATATCAAACGCATCCATATTAAGCAACGTATTATAGTGAAAAGGCAGCCTTATACTGATGCACTTTAGTGTGGTAAGTTAGTTATCCACCTATTACTATTAATCATTGACTCCCAAAGTGGTCCTGGTGGACCCCCAGGGGTCCACCGGAGACTCGGCGGGTATTTACGTTGGCGTGTCAAAAAATCTAACCTTCCCCTTTTTTGTTGAGTTTTGGGAATATGATAGAAATGTTTCTACATAGGGTCCACCGGAACCAGCATGTAGTGGGCAATCTCGCCATTGATTTAAAACAATTTCTGATTCAAAAACTCAATCATGCATGTCGAAATCACAAAACCAATGCCTCGACAAATATAAATCGATTCGTTTTGATAACAGAACATTATTTCATACATACATCCAGTTATTATAGATAGGTACATACATTATTTATTGCTAGTAAGTAAGTCGTTCCAACATGATTCATACACAAGTGTGGAGAAAATTATTAAACACATTTATTACGGAGACCAAAACATAAGTTTGCTGCATACTGCAGACATCCACAAGGTCGGCGCTTGCGACTCATTTCTTGCTATGAACGACCAGTGAACGAGGAACCACCACCGCCCTCTTGCCACCTCACAGTTGTGATGTCAATAACGGAAAAATCAGCTGTATGGTAGATCTAAATAAATTGGTCGTTAATACGTAAAATAATGTAGGTATACCTGAAACTTGGATATTACTCGTAGTAGTTCGTAGGTGCGCGGGCGCAGGCGACATTTTTTTCTAAGCATTATTTTAATTGATTTCGTGTTTTCTCACAGCATATAATATTTCGGTGTGTGGTTTTATAAGGTGTTTGTGAATTGTTCTTGGATTGTGCTGGATTATGTAAGAAATATTATTGACAGTTTCCCACAAAATTACAGTTTTTTAGTTTGGACATTCTGAAACTGGACGGTAGGTGATTTCGCATTTTATAAAAAAATTGATGATTCCTATGCTGGTGGGGAAATTGACTAGAATACATCATCTGCATCTCCTTACGGGCATGTCGTTAGAGAAGACTAAGGAACTCCAGAAGCGTTTTCTCAGGCGATAAGCTAGCAACTTGTCACTTATATACATCGCTATGCTAAACGTGGCTGTTGGATCCCATTAATTAGCAATGATTGGTAGCAGTACAGCTCTGTAATACGAGTATACATAAGTAGGCACCACTTATACTTAGGATAAAGTACAAAAACAGTACCTACGTTTGAAATACCTACAGGATGGACCCATTAGGTTCTCCACAAATAACTAGATAAAATTACAGTAAACTGACAATGCATTCTGCAGATTACTAATGTCTTAGGTAGGCATTTTTTGTGCCATTTGAAGTCAAACATTACAATTTCCTCTATAATTTGTAAATGACCTACCTACATGCATCTGCATGCTCACTCAATGTCAAATACAAAGATTTATTTACCCTTCAAATGCTTTGAATAAAACAATAGTTTTTTTATTGGTCACACTCGTATTTTTCTAGATCTGTCGCAGTAAGTAAATATTATGGTTACCCTACCAAAACTCGGTCGTATGTCCATAGAAAGAATTTGGAAGGACTTAATTCATCTTACCCTTCTACAGCCACCTCATCATTTTCTGCTTTCTCAAAAAGTCGACCTAGCCCAAACCTTCGTCTTCAGCCTATTGCAGTCCACTGCTGGACGTAGGCCTCCCCACAGCACGCCACAAGGCTACTGCCACAGGGGGGTTTTGCCCATAGTCACCACGCTGGGCAGGCGGGTTGGTGACCGCAGTGTGATTTTCGGACAATGTTGTCAGCACGAGAGGCGCTGCTGCCCACGGGCAGGCATGGGATGGTACAAAATCTACTCTGCCGTCACCACGCGGCTTCCTGTCCAAACTTACCTGAATATTTTTCTGTTTATTGAAGTATTATATTTACACCCACCACCAAAATATAAATAGAATATACACCATAGATATCAAAATATACACCCACTCCAGAGAAAACACATATAACCTAGACAAAATGTAGTTACTTAGAATAGGTGCATTACCTCAGGACGCGATTACCTATGATTTGCTACTATTAGGCTAATCGTCCATAAGTGCATGAAGTGTAAAACGTTATTTAGCTCTCGATACATAGGTAGATATTCCTTAAATTTCTTCTGCTTACTGGGGAGACAGACACTTGCCCCTAACCTAACTAGCAAAAGCAAAACGATAGCGAAAATTGGACAAATATCGCTGATTACTTGTCAAATTCCTATCACGTAAAACGAATTTCAAAGGAACTTTGACATTTCAAGGCGAATATTGTACAATTTTCGCTATCGCTTTGCTTCGGCTTTGCTATTGCAATTAGGTAATCAGGGGGCCGATCGTCCACCGCCAGTTTTTCATACATTTGCGTCCATTAAAACTAGGCGCATATTATGAACATAATACATGAAAACTGGCTTAACTAATGTGAGCTAAGTTAAAAGACGTCAGCAAAAAAGCTAATACCTATCACAGCAGTGGCCAAAGAGACAAACTAACAATACATCATTTACTAGCTTTTACAACATACCATCAACATACGAATACACTAGTGTCTCTGTCATTATAGTCTGTGAAAACAGCTGATGTCATAAACTAATGCAAATAGCAACAACCTTAGTACAAGCAGATCTAGTTAACGTTATTGTTCTTATTGAAAGCAAATAGATAGGAAGGACCTTTCTGTCGAAGCCATGTATTGTAGAATGCACTATTTTACAAGACGACAACATGTTTTCAATACATTGTTTGACATATTAAATACGTTTGTCCTGAGCTGATGCGGGGTTTCACTAGACCACATTAGCTGCATCTTCTTCCGTGCATGTCGTAAGAGTCGACTAAGGACCTCAGGGGTGTTTTTTTTACATCTCAGCCCACTATGATAGCGTGGCTGTTGGATCTCTTTCTTGAGACTCCATTATGGGAACTCCGCCATGGTAGACTTCATAAACACAAATAATATATTACCTAGGTACTCTATTCACAATCATCTCTTTCCCATTGTTACTTCAAAGTTGTAAGCTAAAGGTGGTACCTATACATACTGGACCAGGATTCTGAATATCGTAGAAAAATACTATTCAAATCATCTGCCTAGGCGTAGGTGACATAAATAATCCAACATTAGCACATACCTTGATATTTTATTAGGTTTGTAGGATTTTTTTAAAACTATAGGAAAACTACTCATGACATAACTATACTCAATTATCTATTTTTGGTCGCATATTCAATTATTTTTATATCTACATTTGTTTTGTAATTAATTCACTATTAGTTGAATTGAGTTTTACATTTATAAATACGTAAATGGTTCATGCATTGTTTCCAAGTGATCACAGACCAAGGGCCAACTTATAATTATACCTTGATCTTCGATTGAATTAATTGTGATAGATATATAGAGAGTTACATCCAGTGGCCTAGCTACCTAGGGGCTAGGCGGGGCAGTGCACCGGGGCCCTCAAGTTCAGGGGGCCCTCGAATCCTTACCGTGAATTCCTGGGTAGAGCTTGAATTTTCAAAAAGTAATACACATTTTACTTGAGTTATGTGGTAAGTACGAGAAAAAATTTCGCGCTCGCTCCGCTCGCGCATCTATTATGCTTCTTTCAGTTTTCAATTATCGTAAGTTCTTGGTAATATCTCATGTTTTATTTAGCAATGGTCAGAAATCCTCGGTAGAGCTTTAATTTTCAAGAAGTAATAAACAAGTTACATGTTGAATACGAGAAAAAAATTCGCGCTCACTACGCTCGCGCATGTATTATCTATCTAAGCAGTATTTTAATTATGGGACTCGTAAACTTCAAAATTCTTGGTAATGTCTAGTCACGTGCAATAAAGAGAAGATAGTAAGCAAAAATTGCTCAAAATCGATAGTTGAGATAGCAGTGGGGCCCCATTTTTTATTTTCCCCAGGACCCCTAGTTACCTTGCTACGCCACTGGTTACATCTCCTGTTTGTGTCATAAAAAGCAAGACGCCATACCGCCATACTCTAGTGTTTTAATCTGCGTATAAAACAAGACCTTGGACTAAGCAAGTTAAGTGCAACAGGCAAGTGTATTCTGACTGAAGGATACCAAATTCTCCGAGATTTTGCAAGTTTCTGAAAGAATGCGACTTACGAAGGACCAAATAGCTTGCATCATACATTATAGCGCAAGGGTAGGACTATGTACTTGTTACTTCTCTTCGTACTAGGTACTTAGGTAGGTACTTCTTTTCTTATAAAATAAAACTGCTCAGACTATGTAACTTTAATACCATTCCACAATTTTTATATTTTAGCTCGAATGTGCTTCTCTTGCGGTGAACAGCCAGTTAATGCTAAAAATATTAAATAAGATTATAGATAAATTATCTGATAGGAATTAAGGTTCTATTGTTAAAGCGATGGAATGGCGCTTCAATTATTAAATGAAATACCTATCGAAGGATTCCTAACCTCCACCGAGAAAATATCTAAAATTCACTGGACTCGGAGAAATAAACGGAAGACAAGAATGAGGCTTTAAATGCCTAACTAATATGATCAAGACTAGACTATAACTACGTAGTACCTAGGTACCTACTTTCTATAAAATTGTATAGGTACATAGTACTGACTACCTTTGTGAAATATACTTATTTTAACTTTATGAAATTCTAAGGTATTCGTAAGATAATCCATGATTCGCTTAGATCATATAAAATCGTCATAGATCTACGTACTTATTTATATTATGTTACTCTCCATAGTACCTACATGTATATGGTACAGCATTTACGCGACTAAAAGTGCTAAGCTCATTAACTGAGTGGGAATGGGAAGTCAGGTTTGGTTCCTACCAGAGATAGGATTAGCTAGGTATAAAAAAGTCACTTCGTGCGTTAGATACCTGCTTGTGTGTAAGTTTATAAACACAGATCTTAAAGTGAGCCATTGTTATGAAAATATTCGAGATTCTCTCCAATTTATGGACACTCCAGCCTCATCTGTCTATAAATTCAACAACTTTACTTAAAAATGAATGCGTTCACACGACACGGATGATTGGATAACATAGCGTATTTGGAAAGTATTTTAAAATGTGAGTAGGTATATATCATGTGTCTGGAACGAGATGAAACGTATTTTCATTGGCTTTGTGCTCGTATTATTGCAGTTTGAAATAATATACCTAATCTCATTCACCTAGATCATTATAAAAACGTTCTTCCTAGTTATGACACATGAGCAAGGTTTTATAGATAAAAAACTTTATAATGTAGTAAAGTAGGTATGTACCTGCCTAAAATACCAATCTTTATTTCAGAATAACCAAATACAATGAGTCTATCAACGAGTAGGCAACAATTTTTAGCATATGAGTCTCAAGGCCCAGAACCTATTAGATATGGAAGAAAAGGAGGAATTTTTGTCTCTACATGCCTCTGCGTTAGTTTTATCATCTTTACCGTAGTCCTAGCTGCCCTTGTGGGGGCTATAGTATACTTTATCACATATTTCAAGGTAAGTTTTATTTCCTTTATGTACCTACCGTAGATAAGCATAATACTACAAGTTTAGGTACCTACAAATTAAGTTTGATAACCTTATCAGAACCAAAATGTCACTGTCTTGACTTGAGATTGTACTGTATATATTTTTAGTTAAGAACTTAAGTTCAAGTTTAGCAGACGGAAAAATTACATCTTTCATTAACATTGCTTTGTTAAATGCTGTTTAACCTATTGACCTTTTTACTTTCGCTTTTTAAAAAACTATAGTATGTCAAAGTGACAGTGACACTTTCGGTGCACTGGCGTGTTTGTAAACATTTAAAATGTGTTTTATTTTAATCTAATTTTAATATAAATCGATTAAAAATCTAGTCTTTTATGCAACCAGAACCAAAATGTTACTTCTTATTAGTTTAGCCAAAGATTGAATCTATTTACTGTGATATTTACATTATTTTAGTTCAAAATGTTGATGAAGTTTTTAATATTTTTTTATGGAGTTATTTTAAGTAAACACGCTACCGTAAGTATTATTTATGAATATAAGAGTTTCGCCATTCCTAGCTGCTCTTACCAGCTTTTGCCCTGAGCGTTATAAATCGCCTACCTCACGTGCTCGCCCTATTGTTCTCATATACCCATAATTTATTGTAAACAACATATTTTTCCAGCTATCACAAAAAAGTACGGACTATTGGGATGAAGCAGAGCCATTTGGTGAGCCGGGTCCTCCTTCCCCCGACCTGCGCCTCCCTCCTCACATCGAACCCAGTTTCTACAGACTCAAATTTAAAGCTGATTTAGAAGAATCCACCTACACGGGAGACGTGTATATTACAATAAGAGCTAGCAAAAGTGTTAAGGAAATAATATTACATTCAAAGAATCTCAGTATTAGTGACAATGCTAAACTTACAGAACAAATATATGAACGGGTACAAATATCGTCTAGAGTCAAGAGACGGGCACAGGAAGAATCTAGTAATGTGACAAATACGGACGTTCCAGAAAACTCAACAACACAAGCCTCCAGTACTGTGTCACCAGATACTTCCCCCGTTAACATTACATTAAATCCGCTAAACATCACAGAACTACATATTGATGATAATGTGACGGTCACAACACCATTACCTACTATAAATGTTTCTGAAAATACAGAGACAACAACACCGATTCCTGTGACAACTGTCAATACACAGGTTACACATAGTAATGTCCGTAACATACATATTGTATCTATAGCAGAAAGTACAGGTGACAGATTGATTCTAACATTAGCAACACCACTGAAGCCCAACATTGATTATACTGCAATTACAACTGTCTTTTAAAGGAAATATATCAAATTCTTTAACTGGATTTTATAAGAGCAGTTACACCAATGCTAATAAGGAAGAAAAGTAAGTATATAAATTTATAGTATTTTCATTGAACCACTTAAAATACAGGGTCGTCAACGTTTCCGAAAACTACGGAATCTCCTCATCATCACAATGATTTTTCTCCATGGAAGCATACCTGGGAAGTGTCTGGTTTCCAAAATATTAGGGTCCAAAGTTGAGTAAATAGACTGCGTTTTTCTGCATAAATGCACATAGACGCGCGTAGCAGGATTTTTTCACGAAAAATAATTAATATCTGTCTATAAAAAAACTAACATAAACACTAGACACTATAAATTTCGCACGATCAAGGAATTTAAAAATTAAAAAAAAAAAAAAAAATCCCAGCATTTTTTTTGGCATAAACTTACTTTATTTCATGTATAGAATACGTACCCTTCGTTAAAGGTGGCCACAAAAAAACACCCTGTATAGGAGCCCTGTGAAGTCCTGAAGTGGATGGTTTTGGTGACTGGGTCGGAATAACAATGATTTGTGCCTTCTTTGGTGTTGTTTCCACATCATTCAAGATCTTTTCAGATGATTGAATAGTGTCTTCATGCTCTTGGTTAGTTAAGACCGACAAATTATTTAGATCCATGGCGCTTTGAGCAGGACTTTTCTCGGGTAAATCAGGAACTTGCTCTAATGAGATTGAGAATCATCCTCGTTCGAAGCTGTTCTTCTGGCTGATTGACAGTATAATTATCTGGATGATCTGTGTCTGAGCCTACTAAAGCGCTGGGTTCTGTTGGTGGAGGCAGCTCTGTTAAAATTGATGGAGCAAATGCCTCGTCAGGTAATATGTCAGGTTGAAAGGGTACAAGCCCGTAGCTCGAAAACCGTTTACTATATTGTCGTGAGTCAAACACTGTGACCACACCTTTGTGAAAATTGTATTAAAACTGATTTCGTTATGTGTCTTTCAGGATTTTGGTACATGTATCTTAAAACCTCTTGATCCAATAATGTTCAAACGACTTATTCACAGATTTGTCCAGAGGTTGCAGCTCATGCGTAGTATTACTCGGGAGACAATACAGGACTATGTCATGCCGGTCTGCTTCCTCAACGATCGTGTATTCTAAGTGCGATGACGCTCCATCGAAGATCAACAAAATTTTTCTTGAGTCTTATATTTTGCCAAATGTTAATGAACTCCACGAATAGTTCAGTTGTCATGCTCCCTTTTGTTGACATCTTCACGAAACTCCCGCGGGTAAATTGTCACTGATTCAGGTTTCTGCCTCTATCCTTTAAATATTATCATCGGTGGAATAGCGGTCCCGATAGCATTGACACACATTGCGATCGTGACATTTTGAGCATGCTCTGGCGCTATTAAATGGACTCGTCGAGCTCCTCTTTGTGCTAGAACAGTCTGTTGACTATGAACAGTCAACCGACATCCCTTTCATCTATGTTGTAAAGTCTTTGCGGGTGTGTTATAATTTCAAGCTCGTCATAATTTTTTTGATTTCTGAGAAGTGTTGGCTAACGATTGGTCTGTTTAGCTTTTGCGCCTAGCTGGATTCACTCAACTGTGCCTTTCTCTTTGAAATTTCTGGATGCCGTTTCAAAAACATCTTTAGCCAGTCTTTGCCAGCAAGGCCAATGTCTGCGTTGAAGTTATGTTTTAGCTCATATTTTTCACAAAAGATGAATGCTTGTCTGCGAATAAGCTTTGGAGTAAGTGGCATCCCTATATTGCAAATCTTATGATTCTGTTGACAAGATCACATTCTTGAGCTTCAGTCATAATTGAACGGCGTCCTAAACATCGCATTGTATTTCCACTTTTCAAGTGGTTCCTTAGCGTACGTCTAGATATATTATATCGCTCTGCTGCACCACGCTGCGTCAACTGCCCTCGTTGTACGGCTGCCATAGCAGAACGCAAGTTTTCTTAGGTCCACGGAGCTCGACGTGGAGGCATTTTTATTCGATCTGTGAGTAGAAACAAAAATCAAGTTGTATAACAAAGGTCGGTTAATAAGGCCCATGACCTACTGTAGTGGGCCTTATTAGACGCATAACATGCTTTATAAAATCATCAATTTAGAACGAAATTAAACACTTATTTTTTATTAATAGCATAGAAAATAAATAATTTGATGTCTAATGTTTAATAAAATTACGTTACTTTATAGCTTAATAACAATTAAATCAAAATACTTACATTTCTTTATCACCAAATTTTATAAATCCGAGCGGTGTAGCGCACCCTGTCACAAATCGTTCACTACTGGCAAGATGGCGGCGCGCGGCGGCCGCGCGCTACCAACACAGCGAACCTAACGGTCTTGTGCATCTGTGAGTCAAGTTCGAACCGGAATTGAAATATTTTAGCGCGAGTTTTCAAATGTGGGCTTTATTACCCTCCGGGCCTTATTTGCCGCAGGTACCTTATAGGTACATAGTACTGACTACCTTTGTGAATTATACTTATTTTAACTTTATGAAATTCTAAGGTATTCGTAAGATAATCCATGATTCGCTTAGATCATATAAAATCGTCATAGATCTACGTATTTATTTATATTATGTTACTCTCCATAGTATCTACATGTATATGGTACAGCATTTACGCGACTAAAAGTGCTAAGCTCATTAACTGAGTGGGAATGGGAAGTCAGGTTTGGTTCCTACCAGAGATAGGATTAGCTAGGTATAAAAAAGTCACTTCGTGCGTTAGATACCTGCTTGTGTGTAAGTTTATAAACACAGATCTTAAAGTGAGCCATTGTTATGAAAATATTCCGAGATTCTCTCCAATTTATGGACACTCCAGCCTCATCTGTCTATAAATTCAACAACTTTACTTAAAAATGAATGCGTTCACACGACACGGATGATTGAATAACATAGCGTATTTGGAAAGTATTTTAAAATGTGAGTAGGTATATATCATGTGTCTGGAACGAGATGAAACGTATTTTCATTGGCTTTGTGCTTGTATTATTGCAGTTTGAAATAATATACCTAATCTCATTCACCTAGATCATTATAAAAACGTTCTTCCTAGTATGACACATGAGCAAGGTTTTATAGATCAAAAACTTTATAATGTAGTAAAGTAGGTATGTACCTGCCTAAAATACCAATCTTTATTTCAGAATAACCAAATACAATGAGTCTATCAACGAGTAGGCAACAATTTTTAGCATATGAGTCTCAAGGCCCAGAACCTATTAGATATGGAAGAAAAGGAGGAATGTTTGTCTCTACATGCCTCTGCGTTAGTTTTATCATCTTTACCGTAGTCCTAGCTGCCCTTGTGGGGGCTATAGTATACTTTATCACATATTTCAAGGTAAGTTTTATTTCCTTTATGTACCTACCGTAGATAAGCATAATACTACAAGTTTAGGTACCTACAAATTAAGTTTGATAACCTTATCAGAACCAAAATGTCACTGTCTTGACTTGAGATTGTACTGTATATATTTTTAGTTAAGAACTTAAGTTCAAGTTTAGCAGACGGAAAAATTACATCTTTCATTAACATTGCTTTGTTAAATGCTGTTTAACCTATTGACCTTTTTACTTTCGCTTTTTAAAAAAAACTATAGTATGTCAAAGTGACAGTGACACTTTCGGTGCACTGGCGTGTTTGTAAACATTTAAAATGTGTTTTATTTTAATCTAATTTTAATATAAATCGATTAAAAATCTAGTCTTTTATGCAACCAGAACCAAAATGTTACTTCTTATTAGTTTAGCCAAAGATTGAATCTATTTACTGTGATATTTACATTATTTTAGTTCAAAATGTTGATGAAGTTTTTAATATTTTTTTATGTAGTTATTTTAAGTAAACACGCTACCGTAAGTATTATTTATGAATATAAGAGTTTCGCCATTCCTAGCTGCTCTTACCAGCTTTTGCCCTGAGCGTTATAAATCGCCTACCTCACGTGCTCGCCCTATTCTCATATACCCATAATTTATTGTAAACAACATATTTTTCCAGCTATCACAAAAAAGTACGGACTATTGGGATGAAGCAGAGCCATTTGGTGAGCCGGGTCCTCCTTCCCCCGACCTGCGCCTCCCTCCTCACATCGAACCCAGTTTCTACAGACTCAAATTTAAAGCTGATTTAGAAGAATCCACCTACACGGGAGACGTGTATATTACAATAAGAGCTAGCAAAAGTGTTAAGGAAATAATATTACATTCAAAGAATCTCAGTATTAGTGACAATGCTAAACTTACAGAACAAATATATGAACGGGTACAAATATCGTCTAGATTCAAGAGACGGGCACAGGAAGAATCTAGTAATGTGACAAATACGGACGTTCCAGAAAACTCAACAACACAAGCCTCCAGTACTGTGTCACCAGATACTTCCCCCGTTAACATTACATTAAATCCGCTAAACATCACAGAACATATTGATAATAATGTGACAGTCACAACACCATTACCTACTATAAATGTTTCTGAAAATACAGAGACAACTTCACCGATTCCTGTGACAACTGTCAATACACAGGTTACACATAGTAATGTACGTAACATACATATTGTATCTATAGCAGAAAGTACAGGTGACAGATTGATTCTAACATTAGCAACACCACTGAAGCCCAACATTGATTATACTTTACAACTGTCTTTTAAAGGAAATATATCAAATTCTTTAACTGGATTTTATAAGAGCAGTTACACCAATGCTAATAAGGAAGAAAAGTAAGTATATAAATTTATAGTATTTTCATTGAACCACTTAAAATACAGGGTGATTTTTGGTCGTCAACGTTTCGGAAAACTACGGAATCTCCTCATCATCACGATCATTTTTCTCCATGGAAGCATACCTGGGAAGTGTCTGGTTTCCAAAATATTAGGGTCCAAAGTTGAGTAAATAGACTGCGTTTTTCTGCATAAATGCTCATAGACGCGCGTAGCAGGATTTTTTCACGAAAAATAATTAATATCTGTCTATAAAAAAACTAACATAAACACTAGACACTATAAATTTCGCACAATCAAGGAATTTAAAATTTTTTTTTTCCCAGCATTTTTTTTGGCATAAACTTACTTTATTTCATGTATAGAATACGTACCCTTCGTTAAAGGTGGCCACAAAAAAACATCCTGTATACTTATTACTTAGTAATTAGGTATAGTTAATTAAATAAGAATCTCTACATTAATAAAGAACATGCCAGAATCTATGTATCATCTCTTGTCAAGATGTCCAACCTACAAAATAATTTTAGTTGATGTAATCACCACATAGAGTTTACAAGTAGACTTTACTTACATAAGTTTTAGTAGAAGATGTAAAAGCAGCTGTGAAGGAACATGTCACATAGAGATGACAGTCTTTGCCTTCTTTCTTACAGCTGCTATACAGGATGTTTTTTCGTTGCCACCCTTAACGAAGGGTACGCACTCTATACATCAAATAAAGTAAGTTTATGGCAAAAAAAATGCTGGGAAAAGATGTAAAAAAATTTACAAAAAAATATTTTATTACTTGATTGGGCGAAATTTATAGTGTCCAGTGTTTATGCTAGTTTTTTTATGGACAGATATTAATTATTTTTCGTGAAAAAATCTTGCTGCGAGCGACTATGTGCATGTAGAAAATCGCAGTCTATTTACTCAACTTTGGACCCCAATATCTTGGGAACCAGACACTTCCCAGGTATGCTTCCATGGAGAAAAATGATTGTGATGATGAGGAGACTCCGTAGTTGACGACCAAAAATCATCCTGTATGTATAACAGCACCACTGTGCTATCCTCATCATCATCAAAAGTTGAGAAATTCAACAAAGTTTTACTTGAAACTAATAGCTTACTCTACACATTGGAGATGGTGAATGAAGCCCATAATAAGATCTATATTTTCAGGCAACTAGGCGTAACACAGTTTGAGCCTACCTCGGCTAGATCGGCGTTCCCGTGCTTCGACGAGCCGGCGTTTAAAGCCAAGTTCGAGATCAGTATCGCACATTCCAATAACCTGACTGTACTGTCGAACATGAAAGTTGCTGCCGAGGAACCTATGTAAGTGGAAGGGAACCATTATTACCAAGTTAGACAGGCAAGACTCTAGAGCCGAGGTTGTCACACTTACATGATCAAGCACTTTACCCTTATCACTTAGCTCGTGCCTCGGATAGCACGAAAAACGCTGGCCCTGCGCCTGATCTCTCTCCGGTCGTGTTGGCTTTCCGTCACATCGGGCTATGTTAATATCTCCTGCGCATATCTCCATTGAGATTGGCCACCATTACCGAATTACAGTCGGCCACATAGGACATTTTCAGGGAGCACAAGAACTGTAGTAGTTGCTACACTTATGTAGTCAAGGGCCACCTAGGATAATGTAGGATATCTCTGACACTCATTCGTGAATTGTTGGGTTGACTTCACCGTTTCACGTATTTTTGTGAACTGTCAGAACATGTATTGCGTCTTAGCGACTTTTCTAACACAAATACCATTTAACTTTGTTTTATTATATTATTATGTTTAATAATTTTCCTTTGTAAATTTTGTGTGCATGTTTACTTTCATATGGGTATTAAACACGCGTAGCAACCTATACGAGTAGTACCTACATGGGTGTGTACATCTCAATATCTATTTTATATGTCACATGACATATTATGAACTTTAGAGTCACTGATATTGTCGTCTATTCTTCCGATATGAATAATTAAGAGAAAAAATAATAGAGTATATTTATTTATTTAATATAGATAGGCACATGATATAACATAGGTACTTCTATGATGTATCTAAGCAATACGGTGTATACCTATTGTTCCACGTAACAAGAACTTGGGAACATGGAAAAGGAAGAATTTTTTGCCTTAACACCTGAACCTGCTATGCTAAACATGACTGTAAGATCCTGCAGTTCGGGATACCCCATTTTTTGCAGTACAGCAACAGTACAGTATGTACATATATTCCCTATTTATTCGTCTCAAATTAACGCATTCATTGTTTCTAAAGGTGCCGCCGACGCGTGTTTGCGTCCTGGTACTAGGCGTTGAGCTGACGTCTGCACGCTTATAAAATCTGCCGGCAGCGAATGTGAACCAAATATATTATAAACTCTCTCTTTATTTTAGTGCGGAGAAAGCCGGCTGGAAATGGACGCATTTCGAGCGATCAGTCAAAATGTCAACATACCTCGTCGCTTACGTGCTATCAGACTTCAAGTCTGTGGAAACCACCTACCTTAGCACAGACAATACCACCAAACTGATCCGCATCTGGACTAGACCAGAGTTGATAAACAAAGCGCAGTACGCTCTGTCAATAACGCCGAAGCTGCTGGTATTTTATGAGGAGGTCTTCGGTGTGCCGTACGCTTTGGATAAGCTGGATATGATCGCGATACCAGACTTTTCTAGTGGAGCCATGGAGAATTGGGGGCTGATTACGTTTAGGTAAGTGTTTGCAAGAACTGGACTGCAGGGCCGGCCCGCCCATGCGGCGAACGGAGCAGTCGCTTCAGGCGCCAGATCCTAGAGGGCGCTTAAATGGTAAAGATATAGGTATATATTATTAGGAGCAAACAGAAGAGGCGCCATAATTGGATGTCGCTCCATTCTAAAATTTACTTCGGGCCGGCGCTGCTGGCCTGGACCTACTAGAATCATGCCGTAAACTAAGTATGGGTCACACTGTAAGCCCTAGAGTAAGGACTAGTAGAGTCGTGTCAATTCACTTACTAAGTGTGGCCTAAGGGTCATCATAAGTAGGGGAAGATTGGGTAATGGGGTCACTTAAGCAAGAATTAGAATACAAAAGCTAAAATTAACAAAAATTTTATTGCAACCGCCTCATAACAAAATTTACTTAATTAGCTATAATTTGAGATCAGTAATCATGACTTTAATAATCATCTTTGGGAAATATAAAAGTACAAAAAAAAACAGATTTGACTCCCATTGCACTAAGTTACAGGTAATTGAGGTCACCTTGTGGGCAATGAGGATCATACAAAAATCTAACCCAAATCGCGTCACGTCTGATACAGAGGTATCGTTTGATTCCTGGAGAACCTTCCTCTTTATTCGGTCCCCTTCTTCGGCACGCGCGTAATCTTGCTACACGCGTCAATGTGCATTTATGCAGAAAAACGGAGTCTATTTACTCAACTTTGGGCCCTAATATTTTGGAAACCAGACACTTCCCAGGTATGCTTCCATGGAGAAAAATGATCATGGTGATGAGGAGATTCCGTAGATTTCGGGAACGTTGACGACCAAAAATCACCCTGTATATTTTTCCTTTTTCTTTTCTTTTTCTTTTCTTTGAGTGGCGGGCGGTCACTAGCGGGCAATGGGGATCATCCGATTCTCATTACCCACAAGTATATTATGAAGAAAAAATAATAAACACAAAATATACATTAGAAAAACTCGGGATTTAAGTAGGAAATCGTTACACCAAATGTACAAGTAAAGGCGTAAAAAAGTAACATACAAGTAGATCAATAACTATAAAAGTTACTGTATATTTTGCGTCCGTGAAAATTTACATCGGCGAGCCGCAAAAACAAAACAAACTCATTCTCTATGCTGTCGCCGTACCCACGCGGCACGCTCGCAAGCAACGGCGAGGGGAACAGAGCGGGCAGGAAGGACCCTTAATGCGTTTCTATTAGTGTTACTTTTGGAGATGTGTGGGTGACCACTATTACCCACTGACTCCCATTACCTGACCTTCCCCTACGCCCTTACTTAGTGGTAACTTTTCTTTTGAGTGCACTCTAAAAACTATTTTCTTAAATGGTCGAGTGAGATTGAAGTTCAAGTTAACTCACTCATGATTAGGAATATCTTTTCTGGTTAATTCGTGACTGAGCAAAGAACTGCAGAGCTATACGATTCTAGATTTAAAACCGTTTATAATTCGCGCACTCATAAGTAGTGACTGAGAAACATTATCTCAAGCGATCAGCTAGCAACTTGTCAGTGATCATTAACATCTGTCCCCGCCATCCTAAACGTGGCTGTGGGAACTTCTTTACGAGCCTGCAGTTCTGGCTACGCGCGATAGGGTGTTAGCGTTTTACGCTGTAACGTCGCAGTTACAGTGTCAAATACACCACTGACGGTAGGCTTAAATCTACCGAGCGTTTGACCAGGCCTTTAATATCTACAGAGAAACGACGCTTCTGTTCGACGAGAAAGACAGCGTTCCCCGAGACAAGCAGAACGTTTGTATAGACGTGGCCCACGAGCTGGCCCATCAATGGTTCGGCAACCTCGTCACCATGCGATGGTGGACCGACTTGTGGCTTAATGAAGGGTTCGCTACTTATATCGAGTATGTTGGCGTTAATCACGTAAGTATATCTACTATTTACTCCCTGTTTTGTTACATCTTAATGTACAGAAAATTACGTAACCATCAATTTACATAATGTAAATACACCGTTATCACTATAGTCTACTGTTGAAGATGTACTTATATTATTCTTTTAGTAGGTATAAATTCTTGGACAGGCAAAATAGCTCAGCGTAAAACCGATTGAAAAATAACACAACAATGTTTTATTTATCTAAAATAATCACTTTATTTTATTTTTGATAGTTAAGTCCTATAGGTATACAATTCGCCAAGTCGAGTAAAAAAGCGGCACGGCCGTACTATCCTTTTCTCGAAGAAGTTCATATTCGATAAATTATAAACGAAAAATAAACCTAAAAACAAAAATAATAGAATATCTACTTACGTAGGTATACACTACGTACGTCATGTTCATAAACTAATTATGAAATTCTAACTCGGACCTTTTCAGTGTTAGCTACTAACTATAACTTACCTATTATTATAAATAGTACCTACAGTTCATCAAAACTCGCTCAAAGAACAAACAAATACATTTCAGATCGCGCCAGAATGGAACATGCTAGAATCATTCTCGAACGACAAAATGGACTTACTTCGTAGCGACGCACTAAAGAATACCTCCCCAGTGTCGAAGCAAGTTGTCGACGCGAGCGAGATCTCGCAGAAATTCGACGAGATCTCGTACACCAAGGGTGCCAACCTCATACGCATGCTCAACCATACCATCACACAGGAACTGTTCCAGAAAGGATTGAAGAAGTATTTGAACGATTGGTGAGTGAATTTAATTAAGTTGAAGACGAATTCTTAGAAGTAATCAGTAAGGGGCAAGCACCAACGCCTCGATAGTCCGTAACGCTCTATCGTCATAATGTCATATCTCATAGATTTTGCTTGCGAGTCTATGGCGTTACGGTGCAAAATAAGTTCATGCTTACCCTACTGAAAGAAAACTGTCGAATCTATACGCACGCAATACCATATCCTTTGAATTTGAAATGTAATGGCTTTAGAGATGAACACCAAGTATTAGCAACGTTGACTGACCTACCATATTTGATGAAATAAACATAATTACTGTTGCTATAAATTTCCATCAACGCCGCATCTTTCTACAACTTCCTACAAATAGCTTTAGCAATCTACGTCCGTATCGCATTAGTGTCGAATTGATTAGACACGGCCGTGGTAATAGTGTACGTACGCTAACAATATCTTACGAGCTAATGTTTATGGTAAATTCCGTTACATTTTAGAAATATAATTTCGACGGCGTGCATTAACTACGAACACTTCATAATCATACATACATAGGCACATAGCTTTGTTTCCAAAATGAGGTGTAAGGCTGCGTTTCCATTGAGGCGCAGCGGAGAGGAGCGGTGCTTAGCGGTGCATGAATTGACCAATCACAACATGACGTATGCTCTTTCTGAGAGATTGAAGAGTCAATTCATGCATCGCTAAACACCGCTCCTCTCCGCTCCGCCTCAGTGGAAACGCACCCTAAAGATCTGCAAGATCACGAAAAAACTCCTACGGTACCTGTCATCACGATTGTTTATATAGCATAGTGAGTGGGGATGTAGATCAGTAATGAATTGGTTGCACATCGTCTGAGAGAACGCCCCAGAGTTCCTTAGTCGATTCTCTCTTACGACATACGCGGAAGAAGTTGATGTATTCTAGTGAAACCTGGCATCAATCAAGGCATGGTAATGTAATTGTTTTGTTGTTGTGGGCGTTCGTTGTCGTTGGATTCCCACCAATAGAAGTTAGACTTCGGCACGTAATTTAACCAACGAAAATTAAGGCTTCCTATTGATGAGGGATTTTCTTACAAGTTAAAATAACCGTCAAAAATAGATGGCGTGAGCGCATTACCCTCCCTAGCTGCTCCCCCCTTCACCTCCCCCTGTACATGTACAATGACAAAACAGAATGAGGGATGGTGGTGCGCTCACGCCATCTATCCAGGTGATTTGTACTATTTTTTTACTTTTAATAGTTGTCGAATGACGAATTCAATCGAGAAAAAATGTTACTTTATCTAAACCCTCAGTACATATTAGGATCATCATCATAATTATCAGCTCAGAATATACATCATTATCAGCCAGGCAAGTCCACTGCTGAATATAGGCTTCTTCCAACAACCTCCACTCCGACCGGTCGGAAGCGGCCTGTATCCAACCGACGCCCGCGACCTTGGCTAGGTCGTCCGTCCATCTCGCGGGCGACCTTCCCACGCTGCGTTTGCCGAGAATTCTAGAACCTTTCGGCTCCATTGGCCATCAGTTCTTAAATTCGAGCTATGTGGCCCTGGCCATTGCCACTTTAGCTTGCTGGACCGTTAAGCTATGTATGTAATGTAGGTGATCTTTGTACGTCTGCGGATCTCCTCATTTCTGATTCGATCACGCAGAGAAATCCCGAACATAGCTCTCTCCATTACTCACTGTGAGATTTTGAGCTTGTTTATGAGACCACGTCTCGGCACCGTAGGTCATCAGCGGTAGAGTCCGTTTCACTTACAATAATTCCTATACCTCATTTCGGAACTAACATTTTTGGTATCCAGTGACACAGATAATGTGGGTATAGTAACTAGCGCTATCCTTCATGAGAACTATTCTATAAAACTTACAATGGCACAGATTCGTCTTCAGCCTATTGCAGTCCACTACTGGGCGTAGGCCTGCCCCAGGCGAGTTGGTGACAGCAGTGTGATTTTTGGACTATGTTGTCAACACGGGAGGCGCTGCTGCCCACCACTCGGAAACCCTTATCGCCTCGTACGATACCCACGGGTAGGCATAGGATGGTACTAACTCTACTCTGCCGGCATCACGAGGCTGCACATATTAGGGTACAAATATTTAAACACAACAAATCAACGCAGGAAATACTCGAACGCGGAAGAGAACGACCTGTGGGCAGCCATGTCGTCCGGTGATGACGTCAGCTTGCTGGGCGCTGACCTCGTGCGGTTCATGAACTCGTGGACGCGACAGCGCGGGTACCCGCTCGTGCGGGCCACCAGGGATTATGTTACTGGGGAGGTGCTGTTTGAACAGGTTTGTAGCAGTCATATGGTCGATTCTGACCATCACACTTAAATCTAAACGTAAAATTAGCCCTACCTGTCTCTTTCTCTCTCAGCCATTTATGTTAGAACGGAGAGACACAGATCTGACTAAGGTTAAGTTTACGTTTAAGTGTAATCAGAATCGACCATAATATCATCATCTTCTTGCTCTTATCCCATTATTTTATATCGATCAAAAAATGACAAAATCGCGTCTGTTTATGTGAGCCCGCCTTTAATTATTTTCTTTTGTATTTTTTGTTATAGCGGCAACAGAAATAAATAATTTGTAAAAAATTTAACTGTCTAGAATAGAAATATAACCTATAGAAAGTGTGTTCCAACCAAACGCAAGGCGAAAAAACAGGCATAAAATATCGACTTGACGTATGCATGACATAAAATTAATGTTGCCATAAAAATGTTATTTACCTAGATGTGGGGAAATAGTCGATATACATTATTGGTCCATAAGTGCTGGATAAAAAGTTAAAAATTGTCCTTCTGAATAATTTGTCATTATGTCAACAAAGCTGTGGGGCCATTCTCCGTGGTTTTATTCCATTCAATAAAGGAAAGGACGATGCATTTTTAAGATTTAATTTGAATAGAACATAAATATTGTAGTAACGGTAAACATCGTTTTAATTAATACAGTGAGTGAGAGCCTGTACGTAATTCCACAATCAGTCAATCAAAGATAAAATAGGTCCAACTACTAGTTCCGCCACTGTTTAAAGTTCAGAGAATAATTATCACAAAAATATTATTAACTTACCAAAATTAATATTAAAATATTTATTTAAATTATTTATTTCTATCTATATGAGCTAAATGAACCTGAATTAAAAGTGTGTAGCGGTGCTAGTAAATTGATTTATTTTGCCTTAAAACAAAAATATATTTTCATTATGATGCCGCCCCAGGGTTAATAATAAAATGAATATGTCAAACTTTTTTATTTTAAAATTACTTTTAAAAAATGCCTTGCCAATTATAAAAGTATGTAAAAATAAAATTGGTCTGAACGATGTATAGTCAGTAGTATTTTGAAATATATTTACCAAAACGGAAAACTTAACTTTGTTTTCATGAAATTCATGCTTAGTTATTTTTTTGGTAAAAAACGATGGTTATTATATTTGAATTATTATTCTGCTATTTTACCTAATTGTCAGCAGATATTGAGTCAGCAGGAAATCTAAAATTCCATAGTAATGAAATAATCTGTATTTATTCCTATATTCTTTTTTTCTTTAAATATAGAAGATCAACATTTGATATTTCTTATAACAAGAAGACTGTAGATGTTATGGAGTATTCATAGTTGCGATAGGTAGTTACCTCCACTTTTACCTACAATCTGCATGTTTAAAAATAGGGTAAATTCTCACACACATGGCAACATTTTGTTCTCGATGACAATTTTAAAAAATATGAAAATTTTATTCTCTATTTATTGTTTTATTAATGAAATTACGTAAAAACATCAAATATCTACCGGTGAAATGTGATGTTGTTTATTTTCTTATGTTTTTGAGAATAATTTTAGCAGGATATCAGCACACATTTCGTCATGGTGAGTCCTTTAGGTTGACATACATTCGTAGCCACTGACCGCTGAGCACTGAATGACAGAACCGCGTTTGGTGGACAGCGAAGTCTTAGTAATATCGTCCCGGTTTAGGTTAGGTTAGAACAGAACCCTAAAAAATGACAATCGACAAATAGGTTGTGTATACTTTCACGTCGAATAAATGATTGAATTTGACTTAAAATCCGCAGAGTCTATTTACGAGCACGGCCGACCCCTACCCGGACATGTTGTCACAGACGTGGCACATCCCCATCAGCTACACTGCGCTGGGGGGGCGGGGCGCGGGGGACGGGGAGGCGGACACGCGGCCGCGCGCGTGGCTGCGCGAGCGCACACTGCGACATAGTGCGGGCATTAACGACACTGACGCGCTCTATGTCAATGTGGGTGCTATTGGTAAGTTTTGATAAGTTTATTTTTTCATTTGGAAAGCAGGGAAGGCGAAGGAACTATGTCTGTACAGTCTAGTTTGGTAAATGATTTCGTAATTGTGATAGATGATTGTTATGGTGTTGAATAGAGTGGCTATGAGAATCTGGTGATTGACAGCTGGTATATTTCATTACTAGTTTATTGGGGTAGATCGTCCTGAGTCCTGTGAGGTGCCCTGGGAGAGGCCTACGTCCAGCAGTGGACTAGTGCAATAGGCAATATTTCATTATATACAAGAGACTTTAAGTACTTACTCACCGTCATGTACAGCTCCTTATCATTTTGTTAAAAGCAAGCAAAGCAATAAATGTGAGCAAGATAGCAAATAAAGCTTATGTCCTAGAATTCATAAATTTTTGTCACCATTTTAGGTACTTAATGGGAGATATATTTAGTACCGTCTTTTATTAAACTTTCTTAACCTCAACTTTTGACAGGTTACTACCGAGTGAACTACGACAAGAGAAACTGGGCGCTTCTCAGTGAAGCACTGAAAACGGGCAAAGTACAATCACCGGTCACCAAAGCTCAGCTAATAGATGATGCGTTTAACTTAGCCAAAGCCGGGTTAATGGACTATGCAGATGCACTCAGTTTAACCACGTGCGTTATAAACGGGGAGGACTCGAAACTAGTTTGGGATTTGCTGCTGAATAACATGCTGTTTCTGCTGTATAATCTGCGCACTACTAGCGGATTTGTATATTTTGAGGTGATAATTAATTTATCTTAAGTATGTTTGATAATCTAGCTTGTTATTGATTATTCATATCAATCCCCAATATTCTAAACATGGCTCTTTATGATGATGATGATGATGATACCATCGCTGTAATTCCGGGTACTTAAGTACTATGAGAGAATTTTTGATAAAATTATTTACAAATACATAGCTTAGCGCATTTAATTGTGACGTAAATGAGGTACATTTTTTTTACTGGAGATGTGCTAATAAAAAGGGCTAATCAAATGCATCTGAAACTGGCGACCAAAAGAGATATAATTGGAACGTACTAAATGGCGATCTGTGGTCTGTGCTCACCCCTATGGGGCATCATAACGGTATTATGTATGTATTTATGTTATTTGTTTTTTTTTACAGGACTACATGAAAATCCTTCTAGAAAAGCAGCTGAAACGCCTGAACTACGGTTTGGATCAGCCCAAAGACGACAACGAGGCATTCCTCATAGAGAACCTGTTACTATGGGACTGTCTCGTGGAGTCTCCGCGGTGCATCGCGTGGGCTCGCGACCAGTTCGCGACGTGGACTAACGAGACTGACTTTAATAATAACCCGTGAGTTGTTATACCTTGTTTACTGGCCGTTGCAGCGAATTCGTCCGCGTGGACTATAGAATGTAGAATCTCTGTACTCCCAACATATGTATGCATAATTATGAGAAGATTGATCGAGTAAATGAAGTGTGAAAAGGTAAAAAATATGGCATAGCAAATAAAAGCCCAAATTTTAGGCATCTCTTGTCATCACTTGATACAAGCATAGTCAAGCCTTATTATAATTACATAAGAAGTTTAAATATCTGCCCCCTGATTACGTAAAAGCAATAGTGAAGCCGAAGCAGCGCGATCGCGATAATTGAGTGTGTGTGTGTGTGTGCTTATGTTGGGCGCGGGGCGAGGTGCGGGTCGCGGGAGGACACCGAGCGCTCGTTGCGTGCACTCACACACTCGAGATACTACGTTTATAGATATTAACTTGTGCCACTTTTTTAAAAACATTTCATTATCTGCCTATGATACAAGGATTTTTTCTTTCGTATTATTCAAAATATCTAACTGTTTTATAATAAGGCCTCGGCTGTTATACAATATGCCAGCATACACACCGAATTTCAACTTCCTACGCCCACTGGTTTCGGTTTGTGTTGTCTGCCAGGTTACTCGGTAATGGAAGGGTTTTAGCAAGTGATATTTGTATACGTATCTATCTTTCGCTGGGGAGGCCTATGTTCAAGTTGGAGAGGCCAATGTTCACGTTGGGTAGGCCAAATATTCACGTTGGGGAGGCCAATGTTCACGTTTGGGTGGCCAATGTTCACGTTGGGGAGGCCAATGTTCACGTTGGGGAGGCCAATGTTCACGTTGGGGAGGCCAGTGTTCACGTTGGGGAGGCCAATGTTCACGTTGGGGAGGCCAATGTTCACGTTGGGCGGGGCTTATATTCAGCAGTGGTCTCATGGCTGAAAATGACATCTTCCAGCATCCCCCGTCACCTACGCTCCCTAGTCTACAACATGGCGTTACGTCACGGCGGACGCACGCAGTGGGCGTGGCTTTGGAAGGTGTTCTCTGAGGTCAGTGACCCGGCTGTGAAGGGACTGGCCGTTAGCAACCTGCCAGCTACGAGGGAGCCACATCTCATCACACTGTGAGTGCTGTAATTTTAACACTTTTTAGCATGCGAGCTAGCTCAGCTTTGCACCAACCTCATTAGATACTGCACCACACAATTGTATTACGCATATCAGTTTGCAATATAATATAAATATTAATCTTAATTTCTCTAATGAATTCTGTTTCTCCAATATCAAGACGTCCCGAACAATAAATCTTGTGTAATTTTCTGTTCTCCAAACCAGACTCCTAGAGAAGAGTATATCAGAGATCCCGAAGCAGTACGCAGTCGCGGTGTGGTCGGTGGAGCCGCGGGTCGGGACTCGCATCGCTCAGGACTTCCTTATCGACAACTTCGATACGATCTACGATAAATTTACTGCCATCGACGCGTTTATGTTCCCCACTATACTTAATGGCGCTTTTGGGTCTATTACCACTACTGAGGAGCTAGATAAGGTAGGTACTCTATTTATAAGTTAGTAACATAAGTATCTAAATAAATAGATAGGGTACTACTATATAAGGGTATCTATTAAATATTGGGAATTTCGGAAGAATACTTTCTTAGTGCCTCCTTATACTTCCAATGGAACATGCATGCCAGATTTCAGCGTCAGTCACTAAGTTACGGAAGATTTTTCTGTACTTATATATAATGAGAGAGTTTCTGACAACTGTAATTAAAACAGATATATTACTTAGGAATACTCAGGTGGGAAGGCCACCCGCAAGATGGACGGGCGACCTGGCGAAAGTCGCTGGCGTCGGTTGGATGCAGGCTGCTTCCGACCGGTCGGTATGGAGGTTGTTGGGGGAGGCCTATGTCCAGCAGTGGACTTCCCAGGGCTGAAATGATGATATTACTTAGGGCCGTTTTTTCCGATGCTGCTCTCTAAAACTTGATTACGATATCACAGCATCAACTTTATCGGTCAGATAGGCAATCACACTGTTAGATAAATTGGCTCTTATGGGCCCTTAGGGTATAATTATTATATATGTCGGTAGATTTAGGTTTAAAGATCTTTATTCTCATAAGAAATTTACATTTCACTTATAATGAGATACAAAGGAATAAATAATAATAGTTATAAATGTTATAGGTACTTAAATTAAACACTGGTACTTGCTGCTGTTAAGTGTAACTTTAGTTTGCTTTTAAAGGCATTCATACAAGTACAACTCTTTAAGTTGTTCGGCAGACTATTGAATAACCGTACTCCATCAAATAGTATTGTCTTTCTTCCATAATTAGTCCTTGGCACTATTGCGTCGAGTTTAAATTTATTTCTAAGATTATGAGTATTAATTTTTACGTTTAGTTCTATATTACTTTTGATAGTGTTAGTTGCGATTTTTTTTATCAATATGCATGTGTTATACTTATATATTTGTGATAAATTTAATAATTTAGTTTTTATATATAGGTCTTTTGTTGGCGTGTGAAAAGGATAATGGAATAAAGATTTTATAATTTTGTTTTGCGTTCTCTGTAATGGACTAAGGTTAGTTGGTGCAGCCAAATTTTAAACCACCAAAGCTGATAATAGCCTTCATGTACTTACTCTGTATTTAGGAACTGGCCACAGAAGTCTATGGTCAGTAACAATCGTCAACGCCATCTATCTAGGTGATCTGTGCAAAACAGATAGATTTCATAAAGTATTTCATTGAGTAGAATATGATCAGAAAATCCTTCTTCCAGTAGAATATGATATTATAACAATACCGGTCATTTGCAGCTAAAAGCCTTAGCGCTGAAACACAAGGAGAAGCTAATCCCGATGTCTCAAACTCTACGCAAGCTGGTCGACACTGCCACGCTTCGCATCAACTGGCTCAAGAAGTATGCCACATCCATCATCAAGTGGTTCAAAGACTACGTTTCTGGTTAGTTACACACATATAGTCGTCGTCAGCCTATTGCAGTCCACTGCTGGACGTAGGCCTCCCCCACAGCACGCCACAAGGCTACTATTTTTGCCCATAGTCACCACGCTGGGCAGGCGGGTTCGTCACCGCAGTGTGATTTTTGGACTATGTTGTCAACACGGGAGGCGCTCCTGCCCACCTCCCGGAAACCCTTAATCGCCTCGTACGATACCCACGGGCAGACATGGGGTGGTACAAAATCTACTCTGCCGGCACCACGCGGCTACATACACATATACGTCTACGCTTTCGTGTACGCATACGCATCCGGTGTGCTCAAGGCTTAATATCTTCAAATAAAAATCATTCAAACCTAAGTCGCTGTATTAGGGAATATGTAGGGACAAGTATGTACAACAACAAATAAATAAACTTTATATTTCCAGCCAATACAACTGAAACAACCACCGAAAGATCAATCGTATCGAACGTCTCTCTAAACACGAATGTTCCCGAACACGTTACAGCAACGTCCACCGAACCTGAACCTACTACTACAACAGAGATCAGTAATACTACAACTAATGCAATCAATGTTACAACACCAAGTGTATAGATAAATTAGGTGAAGACTTTTATATTCGTATTTTGACACGTTTTAAGTTATTTAATGCTGCTTACAAAATATTAATACAAT
This sequence comes from Carposina sasakii, assembly GCA_014607495.2. NCBI lineage: Eukaryota > Metazoa > Arthropoda > Insecta > Lepidoptera > Carposinidae > Carposina > Carposina sasakii. The sequence continues at coordinate 13,123,181 of CP053156.1, forward strand.
TCATCCGAAATCGTAAAAATCGGACGCTAAAGTTACCGATATTATGGAAACAATGTCATTTTATGACAGATGTATTCAAAAACTTGCATATTTTATATCGGATACTGTGCGTAACTGTTTAAATTTGGGCCGATTTGTCCAACAGTCAAATAACCAATCTGATGGATAAAGTTGATGTTGTCTTCCTCTAAAACTGGATCAAGTTAGAGACAGCATCAACTTTAAAAGAGCTATATGACCATTGGAAACAGCGGCCTTTAGTATTACAGCTATTTCTATATCAATTTTAACAGATACAAATCGAATTCGGATGTAGAGTGCGTTTCACCAAATAGTTCCCTTGAATAATGCCGCTAGTTATTTATACATAATCTGTAAGTAAACAAAATGTTAGTTCGGAACTACACGGGAACTATGTTATGAAACGAACTATACTGTGCAACGGCAGAATTTGGGCACAGTAATAAAATTTTGTCCACGTCATCTCATTACTTATAGCGACAGCTTGAACAGAGATAGCGTTATGTATATCTTATTTGACGTGAGCAGGATAGAATTATTGTAAGGCCTGATGTCAAATGCCCAAACTGTCGCTAGTTTTGTGAACGAAAAACAAAAGACAGGCAGTTTGGTTGACATTTGACAATGACATGTCAAATGTGTCAAAACTTAGTGGAGTCAGAATTTAAAATTGTGTGTATTAACCATCGAATTAAACGCCAAATTAATGTTAATCTAGCTTTCTATATTTACAGATACATATTTAACTAGTCGAATTATGTGACAATGGCTTAAATACTAATAAGATTTTAAATGTCTTTTAGATTTTTAATTACTCGTTATACCTAATATTTGTATTTATGTATTATATTGACGTATTTTAAGCATTTAATTTAAAAGATAGATTTATATTAATTTGAAATATGTATCGTTAGTTTAAAAATACGTTATACAGGGTGATTGAGGCCAAATAAATAATTTGTTTCTTTAACTGAAATATTTTCATTGTTTTTAATTATTTTAAAATCAACCTTTGTTTAACAAAGAGTTTTTGTCATAGTACGTTAATAGGTACCTTTATAGTATTTGTTCTCTTAATTAAATTTTAAATCTACGTTCCTATTTGTTAAAAATCGTAAGAAATCATATTTGTTGTTTTAGTGTAATAGTTTTAATTGCGTTGAGGCTTATGTTTAGATGTTGTTTGCATGTGTGGATAAAAAATAAATAATTAAAAGTAATGAACTGTTTTCTATTATTATTCCATTGATTCCTAACTAGAAATAAGTATAGGTAGGTATGAATATAGCCGTACCTACGTACAGTGAGTGAAGATAATGAAACTATTCAGAAACGTGCTAAGCTGATCAGCCCCTGATTACCTAATTTACTATAGCAGAGCCGAAACAATGCGATAGCGAAAATCTCGAGTGTGCGTGCGCGCAACGAGCGCTCGGCGTCCTCCCGCTCCCCGCACCTCGCCCAAGCACACTCACATATTCATTTATCGCTGACACGCTGCCTCGGCTTTGCTATTGCAAATTCGGTTATCAATTCATAATAATAGTATCTAAGTCTCTCTGGTTAACAAAATTTTAGAACCTATTAGATCTAAGGGTATCCTAACATGACGCCATATTTCTAGAGAAAATTCCGTTTTAATTGACATAAATCTACCCATGCGATATTAAGTATGGATTAGGTGTCTCTCCTGCCTTTTAATAGCAGCTAGCCAAATTATGCTATTTTGTAACTAGACTCGCTTCTCATGATCGATTATGAGACTACTAGTAAGTAGGTATAGCTATACCTACCTACTTGAATATCCTAAAGACTACAAACTGCAAAAATCGACATCCACCTAGAAAGCCATAAATATTTTTCTCGATTACTCGAAACCTTCCACATTTTCCTATCACCACCTGTTAATCAAATGATACCGAGTAATATAATCGAGTGCCACGTCACTCGAACCCTCCATACGCAGTAGGTATAGGGCAACCCTCGACGTGCCACCAAAAATCAATAAACTGCTTGTAAACAAGCGCCTGCATGCCAGGCCAACACATACTCTTGTTATTACGTTTTTATACAACACTGTTCACGTTTTGTGTGTTTATTTCTAGCCAGTCTTATACTCAAGTCGTTTACTTTAAGCTCGTAATCATGGATTCAGCAAATGTTGGCTATTCGTATCACCTGCCTTCGGGGGGTTGGAATTACAAAATACGCAACACATTGTCGCAGTTCAGTGATTTGTTTAGTGAATTTAACAAGTATATCGCTCCAGCATATCATCACGACCGATGTGAAAGGCAAGTTTTCATGAATAATTTTTATACGCAGTTCTTACCTAACTATTGGATTGATTGCTTTGGTAGGTTAGTGGCTTCGCCAACAGCGAATGATCAAAGAAATAAGAGTACTAAATAATAAGAGAAGAGATTGTTATACAGGGCATTAAAAGCCCGAATACTACCATATAGCAGTGAAGGGGTTAAGTAAATGTTAAAGTGGTAAATCTTGGCGCCTCCCGAGGGTGTCCCAATAACACATTGACATAATACATGCCCACATCAAGCACTGACCTAAAAATGAGGCATGTTACAAAAACATAGATGCATCTACTTAGGTACATACTTATTAACTTCCATGCAATGTAGGTATAGTCACTGATTTTAAAATGTTAGGTACCTACCTACTCAGGTACTCAGGTATTTTTTTCTCGTATTCACCATGTAACTTGTTTATTACTTCTTGAAAATTCAAGATCTACTGAAGATTTCTGACCATTGCTAAATAAAACATGAGATAGGTTACAATCGGATAGACATTACCAAGAACTTTTAGAGTTTACGAGCCCCATAATTGAAAATTGAAAGAAGCATGATAGATGCGCGAGCGGAGCGAGCGCGAAATTTTTTCTCGTACTTACCACATAACTCAAGTAAAATTTGTATTACTTTTTGAAAATTCCAACTCTACCCAGGAATTCACGGTAGGGATTCGAGGGCCCCCTGAGCTTGAGGGCCCCGGTGCACTGCCCCGCCTAGCCACTAGGTAGCTACGCCACTGCATCTATCATTTTCATGATGTAGGTAACCTCACGTTGTACCAACTACCTAAATCCTGTAGGAACTATGTACAATGAAATACCACCACCGATTCAGTAGATACCTAGTTTACTAAGAACTTGCGTAAGTTTCCGACATTTTAACCATAGATTTTAACTTAACTCCCCTCTCAAATTTCAGGTCGGTCCAAATGAGGATATATTCAATGCACAAAGGGGAGTTCGTGATGGTTTTTATAGCGTTTTTTGCTTGCTTCGGTCTTGGGGTGTTCATAGGATTAGCAGGTAAATTAAAACCCTTATTGGATATAAAGAGGTAGCTATAGCTAAGTATCTAAAAGCACATTTAAAAAAAACAGAATTCAGTAGGTATTATCACAGGTAGGTATGTCTAGAGTCTAGCCTAGACCCATAGAAAAAAATTCAAATCAGTGGAGCGTCAGCAAAATAAGAATCCTACCTTGCAATTTCTCTCGATGTATGTAATGCGATCCAAAACGGAAATCATTATGATGCTGATCAAAAAATCATGTTTTCAAGCGGTGACCATAGTTTTTTCAAAATTAGGATAGTCGCACCTAACTTATCTATGGTCAGTTAACGATTCTCAAAATGACCATCCTTCGAAAAAACCAAAGTAATCGCTCAAGTAAAATCACAAGTAAGCCGCTTCGCCAGTAGATTTACTGCGGGATAGGTCATTGTCCTCTGGGGCAAAAGGCGTGGGGATAACCATCATGAAGGTAGGTAGTACAAGGAGATGCGGTAAACTATGTAGGTGTCAGCGTTGCCAGAATTTTTTTTGCCAAGTCGGGATTTAGGAACTTTTTGAGTGAAAAAAGCGGGATTCTTCCGTTGAAAGCGGGACATAGTAATAAAAACGTATATAATCAAAAGTTTTTGAATATTTATCTTTTTATTTGAGTTCAAATTACGTTTACCTACGTGACAAAAGGTAAAAATATCCATAGAAATGCCAAGGCCCGCGCTTTCTCAATACGCTACACGCACGGTCGAGTTATTTCCACAAATCGGGACTGAGCCTGTCCCGCACGGGACATTTAATTTTGATAAAAAAAAAAACCGAGACTGTCCCGCCAAAATCGGGACGTCTGGCAACGCTGGTAGGTACCTACCTGCAACCGCCAATGTAGCTTATGCAAAGGAATATGAATCACTGGCTCATATTTGAGCCTCCTACTCTTTCACCGGTCATCACCCGAGCATGGGAGCGACACTGTCTTCGAAAAAAAAAAGTAGTTATACCACCTCCAATCTGTACTTTCTTCATGGGGCACAATCCGGCATCCGCTCAGTATGGCTTAGTTGTAACATTTGTAGAGAACTTACTTGGAACGACGACGCCGCCGACGCAGATCGTTATGGCAACTAATGGCAAGTCATGTTCTTTGACGCGGGTAGGTAACACAGCACCTTTGATCGAACCCATAGCACAAAAATACCAGTGCAGTCATATCGTTCTGTCACATAATAATCTACTTACTATATCTGCGTCCTGGTAATTATGGTAATGGCATAGTTGATTAATTATTTCTTCGAGGAAAGATTAGGTATCCTATGTCGATCCCTAGGATTCCTATGTCTTAGTACCAACCAGTCTTAAGCTTAGATAGGTAGTTACAAGACTTTATTAAATGAAAAACTTGCGTAGTTAGGTACCTACCATCGGCACTTAGACAATCTGTACTGGATGTGATATGGATTTCCAACAATAGTCTTAATTTACTTTAAATCATGTAGGTATGAGGACTAAGTGTGTAAGTTTTTCATTTTTGCAGGACCATCTCCTACATCGACAACTTCCTTGTCCGCTTCCTCGGTCTTGACAAATGCCAGTGACATTTACAAAGGACCTTTCCATCTGCACAGTCCAGTAATGGGCACGCAGGCGCAACAGTTGTGGCTTCTGGCTGAAGTTCTCACGAATAATGATGACGGTTAGAATAATTTTGTTCTTGATTTAAATATAGAATAGCGTCACAAGCCTGATCTATCGATAGCTAGATACTTTAAACACCTTCTCAACAGGTGTTCTCTTCAAGGCTGAAGAAAAACTTTTGTCTCAGTTCATGTTTAATATTTTTTACGTCTTTACTCACTTTCAGATGAGATATTTGACAAAAGCTTCCAAATTAGCATATCCATAGAGGGTGCGTATAGCGATCACTCTACGTTAACGTTATACCCAGAAAGCGAAGCTACAAATAGGTAGGTACAGATGATTAATGTTTCGATAAAATCCCGGACGAAGGACCAAAATGATTATTTGTGTCGATTTTTCAGAACTCAACATTTAAAATGCCAGAAGCAAGTGTGCGAGGAAGTAATGATTCTACATTTAGGATCATTAGACTATACACACTATGTACTAAATATACGTTTTTACGGACTAAAAGAGTTTCACAAACGTTACTATATAAAAGAAGTTATGTTCTATGTGAGTATCAATTTAATTGTCTTTATAACTTGTTTTCTCTTTGTGCATTCTTTAACAAATTTTATATTTTTCAGTTCAAAACTTATAATCCAGGTTTCACTCAGATGGAAACGTGGTTCAGATTTATTTTTCTAATGGCGACGTTTATAATATCGGTAAGATATATTTGCTTTCAATTTATAAGTCCTAAACATCTTATTTGTATTGTAACAAGACGACAAATATTTTTCCGTTGCAGTTATGCTTCGCATATTCATTACGGGCATATTCCATCCAAGATTGGGCAATAGAACAAAAATGGATGTATATTTTACTACCAATGCTTTTACTTTACAATGGTAAGTGATAAAATGCAGATCAATTTTTTAAAAGTTATATACATAAGTATACAATACTAAGTTTATAATATTTTCAGATCCTCTTTTTCCCTTGCGGCTGGTGTCGGGGAGTTGTTTTGCTCCGTTAATGGATAGTATATTTCAAACCACATTTCTGGCGTGTATATTGCTTTATTGGGTCACAATGTACCATGGGTTAAGACAAGTAAGTACTTGAATCCGGCTCGAAGGACCAGTTATTTTTATTCATTTATATTCGAAAGTTACATGTTACGTACCTAAATACATTACTGATTCAACACTTACATTAAGATTAACTTAATTCTGTCTCTTTCATCATAAGCCACACGATTTCTATATTGCTTTGATTCCTCGACTCTAAGGCCTTATCACAATTTCTTTAATGAAGCCACTTTACTTTTACTACTATTTTTCAGAACGAGCGAGGATTTTTATCATTCTACCTTTTCAAGCTAATAATGGTGGGAATAGTTTACACGCCCGCGATGGTATTAACTGTTTGGCAGAGATACTATGGATTCTACGATCCTACGTTTAATTATGTCTTAGACCCTAATTACTCTGTAAGTAAAAGATCTTTTATTTGAAAACTTTCGATTTCTATTTATAATTATTTTAATAAAATCTGAATTTCTTTCAGGTTGTAAAAATCATGTTCTTCAGTGCCGTAGTCATTTATTTCTTTTATCTGCTAATCTTAATAATAAAGGCGTACAGTGACCTCAGAAATATGCCTTTCTTTGGTAAGACATCTCTGTTCTTTTAGCTTTTGAAAGTCAGGTGTTGTACTTCATTGCATGTAACATAATAAAATATACGTAATCTTAAATATTGTTTTACAGATATAAGACTCCGATGTCTATCAATAGTAGTCGCTATAGTCACATTCATTACTACAATACTAGCGGTCCAAGGATGGGGCCCTGCGGCACTCCAAGACCATTGGGCGTCACAACCAAAAATTCATTACGATACGTCAGCGCCATTCATGGCTATGTACGGACTATTCAATTTCAAAATGTACATATTGGCTTATCTCTTTTCGCCCGGTGGAGGATCTATACATGGTATGTATGAGCATTTTAGTTTACATTTTAACAGTACTGGATAAACACAAAATACAAAAGTCTTAGAATAAGTTTTATTAGATTAATTTAAATAACATAAATTACGTTATAAGTATTTACATTAAATGCACACAAGTGTACATTTTGTTAATAGCAACACACGACAGAAATACTTGATAGCTACTATTGCAAATTGTTCACTTGTGCGAGTTATTTTGAGGGTATTTAAGTCATAAAAGGACAAATTAAAATATGACATTTTCATTACAATCGTATACTGACTAACTTTGTCAACACATACGTGGTGGTACATACTAGCGTAACTTAGATTAGAAGATCTAATCAATAAACGGAACGCACATAAAGCAATAAATATTTGCGACATACAAACTATGTATCTTAATTCAGATCTTCCAAATTAAGTTACTGAAAAATAAAAGGTTCAACATGCACATTGTATTTACAATTTGTTACAATATTCTTATCGAGTATTTTACAGAAAATATCACCATTTACATTTTTACAGATACAGCGATAACGAAAGACAACCCTGCCTTCTCAATGATAAACGATTCTGACGAAGAGGTTATTTACGGTTCGGATGAAGACAGTCGACGACCACTAAACTCGCATCACAGAGTTAATAGTGAAGATATATGACTTTATGGCTGATCAGTATATTTTAGTTCTTTTATTTGATGAATGTATAGTTTCTTTCTTGTTATAATAAAAACAGATGATGGTACATTACGTGTTTATCATTTCATTTTTTATAGTCTACAGGTACAATCGACTAAAGATCAAGGTAAAATAACATAGATTTGTAAAATTTTACGGTTTATTAAATATAAACCTTAAACTTTCTCAGTTCTCAATCATCTCGATAGAGTAAGCTAAGCATGCACATTTTTACGTGACGACGTAATGCTATCGATTCTCAAGCAAAATCTATGAGACTCGATAGTAATATAACAGTGTGACTATTGCGTTACGCACTATCGAGAGGTTTGTGGTTGCTTCACAGTTTGTTATAGTTTGGGCAACGAGACTTAAAAATAAGGCGATTAGATAACAATCGATTTCGAACATTAAAAATGTAAAATATTTAAAATGGTCAGATTGCAGACAAAATACTCTTTTTAAAACATACAACAATAAAACTACTGACGTATGTAAACGTAATTCGCGATAAGTGGTTTTTAGTTTTAATATGGCGTGGACAGAAAATGCGGGATGGGATAAAATTTATACAACCTTGGTAAGCCCGCCACGCGCTATGTTGATAATAAAACTTTACAAACCGACGGACGTGTTGCAACGATTTGCAGATGACCTTGGAATTAAAAATTTGCACATAATGTCATAAAACAGACCGCACAGAGAACGTCATAAAACAAAACTGTACAGCTCGTCATATAACAGAACGTACACAGCAGACTGCACAAAGCATCAAAAAACAGACTGCACGGATCGTCATATAACAAACCGTTCAGATCATTATAATAACAGTCACTGCACAATGCAACATATTTGACAGATCGTCATATAATAGTCTGCACAGATCATCAATATAACAGACCGCACAGATAGTCAGAAAACCATAGACCATAACGTAACAGACCGTACAGATCCTTATATAACGGACTGTACAGATAATTATATAACAGACTGCCCAAATCGTCATAAAACAGACTGCACAGATCGTCAAAGATAAACTGTACGTACAACGTACAATGAAAATAAATGCCAAATATCAAGGCTTACAATATGAGAACCACATTTGCGATTATCAGCATAGATTCACATTTTAACCAAATGATTAAAGCCTTGTAGGCTCATGCTACTGATTTGCAAAATTATGACTACATTTTAACAGATGTCGACACATATGCGCTGAACTACAATGGCAGATACATCCGCGCTTAATGGAATACAGTAGTCATTTTGTGCGATCGGTAAAATAAAATCGCAGTGGCCGTCTACATGAGTCAGTCAGAGCTGCAAAACAATGTTATCTTACAGAAACGCGCGGCGCTTACGATTTCCACTCTCGCCAACCCATTCCATTAGTTTATCTAGCCTGCAGCTAGCATGACCAGCCACGTATCGTACGATATCGAGTTCGTACGTAATCGTATCGTACATATTATGTAAACACGCGGCTAAGAATTTTGACTTAATGATATAGCATTTCGCACATTACTTGAGCTGATCATTTATCGCGTAATCGACATTTTGTATTTGCTTGAATAGCATTTCGACTTATGTGTCAATTATCGCGTTGTTTCTTCTAAAATAACCATCGATACTAAATAAAGAATGTGTGATTTCTTCTACTTTGAAAATCTAACGAAGTTGTAAAATTTTATCTTCTACCTAGGTACTTCTAATTAAAATACATATACATACATGAGCAATAATCAGCCATGATAGATTCTTTACCTACCTCATCGACGTCATCCATCCGAGCCACAGGCGCCATTTTGTAATCGCGTAGCAATTATTATGACAAACATCTGTAATTTTGAATTCCCAACGAATTTTAAACGCGCAAACGCATCAAAAAATAATTTTATATTTTACTAGAAAGAAATCACAATTCACAAATTTTAAAAAATCTAAACTTTTACGTCGTAGTAACAAAACGGCTCCGTCCGCCATTTTGTTGAGCATCACAACACAATACATGCATGACATAGCCCAGTGGCTACCACGTGAAATAAAATCTGCTAATCTGAGTGTCAAATAATTTAATGATGACGAGATAATAAATAATAGCCTATGTTCAAACAGCCTATGATATAGAATTCATTCTAAGGAGATAGTTTGTAAATTGTTCAGGGTGTGAGCGATGAGGATGACGGGATGTGGCTGGAGGATGGCGGGGGGCAGCGGGCGGTGCCGGGCGCCGCAGGGCTCGGCCGGCAGCGCGTGCGGCGTGGCGGCCGCGCGCCGCAGCACCGCGCCGCCGCGCACCACGCACGCCACGCCCGCGCGCGGGTCGCAGTTCTCATTCACACTACCCTCATCGTCCGAACACAGGTCAATCACTTCACAATCATTATCTAATTTTTTCAAGGGATCCAAGCACTTAACCTCCGGAGCAGCAGGCTCACAGTCCATACCATCGATGAATATGATATCATCCTCTGCATTTTTCGCTTTAGCTTCTGCATCTGCTTTCAATTTTGCAATGTACTCCTTCATACTGTTTTCGTGCATTCTCTCAACGTCAACAGTAATAGGTTTACATTTTCGTAGAAGCAACTGTCCATTTGCATCAAGCAATTTCTTATTTCTCTGGTTTGGGAATACATAGTTACGTTTCCAGTAATCAATGGGTCTTCTATATCTGACAGGAAATTGTTGATTTTTAGTTTTTATAGCAAAATTTTTATTAATGGGAGTGCTTGTGCAGCAGTACCTCTCAATCCTCTCTCTGGAATAACTTAAATCCCTTTGCAGGTTAATTTTAGCATTTCGCATATAAGCAAGTGAGGAAAAGGGGTATGGAGGTCCCCTATCCACATTTGCAGCAGTTCGTGCATTTTTAGGCTTAATATCAATATAGTCTGCTGGTGCTGGAGTGTCCTGGACTTCACCTACAGGCCTTAGCTTTAAAGCAGACAAGAACTCTGGCAAGCCACCCGAGCATGTGCCAGATGGAAGTGCCTCTTCATTATTACATAAACGTTCATGTGCTCTAAGTATGTCTAGGTTGTCAAAGTGACTATCGCAGTTGTCACAAAGATATATGTCTGCTGGTTTAACCTGGATGTCGGAAAAATCAATTGCTCTATTTTTATCTACTTTGTCATAGAATATGTTCTCATTTCTAAATGTTACTAATAACCGTCCACTAGGCTTGTAGTAGAGGGATGTTGTGTGATCACAATTGTCGACATACCTGAGCCTTTGACGCGGATACCTCGCCAGTTGTGCTGAAAATACGAGTAGAAATGCACTCTTATGAAAATCATAACATTTCTTAACCAGTTGTTTGAGTCTTGCTGCCCAGTCTTTGGGTACATCGCTCGGCTTGATGAAGGGATGAGAAAATGCAACATCCTTTGGCCACCAAGGTGGCTGGCGAATGTCTTTGGCAGTATCGTGGCCCCAGGAACATGTCACCATGAATGTTATGAACCTCTCCAGTTCGTCCGCAGTTATTTTCGACAGGGCGGTTGGGTTTCCGTTCGCGAAGAGAAGAGGCAAGTTGGCGATCATGTTTCCCGCTGTTGCCTTTGGTCATCGTAATTCCACAGCAGTCAACGCTTGCGATGTCAAAACGAACAGAGACTCCATAACCGTTATTCTCCTACAACCCATTGCATGAATGCTTCGTCACAGAATTTATCACACATAAGGGGTTTTTAACTTTCACAAATATAGTAATAATCACAGAATATCTTGCTTTTTCGGGCAATAAAAATCACAAAAATGAAACGAATTATACTGAGTAGAGTAGGTAGGCGCCTTTTATGAAAGAGAAAGAAAAGAAAAACTGAATCAAATTGCTGCGGGCGGAGCAAACGAAACGAACGAACAAGGAACAAGTAACAACCAACACAATGATTGTCCCATAATTGTCCACTCGCTCGCTCACTCGCACTTGTGACTCGTCATTCGTCTGGTTTTCTGTCTTCTTTCTTGCCATGAATAAGAAAGAGACAAAGAGTAACACTTTTTTGCGCATAGCATTTTAGATTAACCAACATGTGTGTGAAATGTTTGATTAAACATTTGGTGAAACTCTATTCCACTCATTCGTTCATGATTGAGGTATGTTAGATTATCGTAAAAAGATTTAACCTGTGCTAATGATCGCGCCATCTGAATTTTAAAGTAAAAAATAAATTATAAATAGGCTGAGTAAATAGGCGAGATAAACTAAGGAATGATTCATCTATATACTCTATGATACTTGTTTTTGTCAGGTTGTCAAATAAAAGATTCGGCGGGAAAAGCTGGAAGGGTGCAGGTGTAATTTTCTTGTGAATATCAAAAATTATTTGTAAATGGCTTGCATGTGTCCGTAAAGTGATGTTTTCTGGTAGATAAGTTATATTTTGATTACTTGTGATGTGATCTAATGCGTGTGCATGGTTTTATACGCAGTTAAGCTGAGTAAAACTTTAGCCGGAATATGATCTCTTCATGGGCCCATGTAAATTGTTTCTGCAATTATTTTTAATTTTGACTAACTTTACACTTGTTCTTGAGGATTTTCCCGACGTTTCCATTCATCATCATCATTATCATCCATCATAAATTCAGAAATCATTTACTAAAGACAATGGCTGTATGGGCTTAGTTCCCCTTGCCTTTCCTTCGGGATAAACTAAACAAACAAAAAATGACTAAAAAAATACATTGTTTTTACGAAATACCTTTAGATTTCAGTATTTTTTATATTATGAATAAGTTATAATTTTTAGTCTTATACCAATAAACAACTGTAGAAGTTTTCGTGCCATGCACAAACGAAATTCATAGAGCTCCTTTGTCATAGCAGATAGAAAAATGGTAAATAATCATTCTGTACTACCCAGTGTAATTTTTAAGTGTTCTAAAGTATTTTCCCGTTAATAAAATTTGTACTTTTCCCTCAGAATAAATCTCCAAGCTCTTCATCCAAAACTCATCACGAGGTTACCGATTACGAGTGAGTATACCATGCATGAGTATAATAATATACTATACCTACCTATACATTGTGTATGATTTAGTATCTATATACATTTGCCCATGAAGAAGGTATAAAAGAGGAGGTAGGACTATGAAGTGAGTCGTATGGCAATCGTGAGGCCATGATGCCAGTGTAACACAGTAGCTGTAACTACATGCTTGTGCTCCTTAATGTAACTGTATTAAAATTACAAACACACTGGCTCTTTTATCAGGGTACTTTTTTACTAAAACGTAGTATAATATTGCCATCTAGCGATGAGTAATTGCACTAGTAAAACAATCTTGAACCATATTGCACATTGATAATGAGCAAATAGTTGGACTAGTCACTACAAGGTGGTTTCTAAGTAAATGGGCAGGGCTACAGTGTTCAATGCTCCCCTCGTCCCATACTTCACCCCCGCTCTGCAGCACACTATTTTTGTATGAAAATAGTTAGTTCAAAGGCATGGGACAGGACAATGTCTGTCAGGTCTGCTAGTTATTCAATAAATAAGTAATTTATTAATGTGGTTATTTGAATATTATACCTGTGAAGTGATACAATAAGTTAATCATTATCTTTATACAGAAGTTCAGCTAGTCAAATTAGGTACCTAATTGGTTTGAAATCTCTTAGAAATAAGGTCACTACATGCATATAATCTTTGTAAATGTTTACTAAGTACCTACTATGTTTAGTTTATACATGAGATGGTAATAAAAACCGTTATGTTCTTATATTTTAGCTTACAACTGCCAGCATGGAGTCTAGAGTCATTAAAAGAAGCAGCAATCCAGCTCCAACTGCCGCGGCCACGTAGTCTGGCCTGGGCCATGCTGCTGCAAGCTTTACCCACCCCCGTTGGTGACCTGATGGGAAGGTACTTCAAATATCTATGGTATTTTTATGTAGGTAGGCTCACCCATTGCCACATTGCCACATGGGACTTAATAGGCTAACTGGTGAAAAGTAGATGTGTAATTTGCACACTTGTGCCCAACCACTTTGGGGTATAATGTATGTATGAAGAAATACCCAGTTGGATGACCATGAGATAATAGATGAGATGTTTTCTTGTTTCCAGTATAAAAATCCATAGAAATTTCTACAATGACTTGAGGACTAAACTTTCAATGGATCCCCGGGCTGTTATGGATGATGATCCTCTTTCACAAAATGATGAAGTAAGTAAAAAGTATATTTGCAAAGCATTTTTAGCACATAACACTTTTCATGAAATTCATTTGTAATGTAATGTAAATTTAATTATTTAAAAATATTTAATAAAAATTAAATTATGCTCCATAAATGTGTAGCTAAATAATAGACTTAAAATTGATCTATTCTATTCAATATGTGTAGAGATATTTTTTAAAGCAAGGTAGTAAGTTTTCAGATTAAGTAAGGTTTGTCTATTGCAGAGTGCCTGGAACCAACATTTCTGTGATAATGAGCTCAAAGCTCTCATAATGCAGGATGTGGTGAGGACGTTTCCTGACGAACTGTACTTTAGGGATAAGGATGTACAGGATATGATGGTGAGAATGGCACTAGTATTCATTAAGCTCTATACAGTGACGTGATTATAGGTAGACGCGGAGTCTCATAATGAAATCTTTATAAAAAGTGGCACGAGAGAATCCATATAAACATAATAACTGCATTAGACCAGAGGGGTAAGCACGAACCTCTCGATAGTCCGTAACTCTATCGTCCAACTGTCACATCACATAGATTTTGTTAGCGAGTCGCTAGCGTTACGCCTCGTAAAAAGGTTCGTGCTTACCACACAGATTTTTAAACTTGAATCTTATGTAGTCGCCATAAGACTCGACTTTGCTTGTATCAATTTATGACAATAGACGCTCAGCCATACATTTGGGCAGCTATTTATCGTGCCATTTTTTGAGCGCTGTCACTGAATCTAATAATCATTAATCTATAGCATAAAAGTTATAGGTTGGCTTGACATAATAACAACTTTTAAATTTTGTTTCATTGGCAAAGTACATCATTTAGGGTGCATAATGTGTTCAAGCATGTAGTTTTTAAAACAAAACTTCACTGTGTTTTTTAAGATGCAAAAATAAAACTATAACATTCCTCTTAGTAAGTGAAAACATGTGATGTAGTTTTTCACCAAAATAGTTCCTTTTGATGATGGCACTAGTTACTATGTACATAGACTACATTATCTATCACTACATACAAAAAATCTTAGCTTCAAAATTAGGTACCTATAGGAGTTATTCTGAAACTGACTCTACTTTTATTTAGGAAAATAGTCAGTCCTAAACCTTTATGTACCTTAAGAAAAATAAAAACAGAAAAGAGAAAGAAAGCTAGCTAGCTAGAAAGCTAATGTTTTCTTAGGTTACAATCTATTTTTATTTTTCTTTTGGCTAGGAAACCCTAAAACCGCCTATAATTTCAGGTGCGTGTGTTATTCTTCTGGTCGCGGTCTCATTCTCACCTCGGCTACCGACAGGGCATGCATGAGGTTCTCGCTCCGTTGCTGTTTGAACTGTTTGTAGATAGAAAATATAAACCAAAACAAATAAGGTGTGTATGTGCTAAAGATACGGCAGGGCTATTACCTTATTTGCAGTAGCAGAGCCGAAGCAATGAGACAGCTAAAATTGAGACTACTGCTAGTTACGTAATGGGGGCGGTAACGCTAACGACTCGCAAGCAAAATCTATGAGATATGACAATGTGACTATCGATAGGTTCGTGTTTATTTCGCTATACCGTTTTTAAGCAGCTGTTGCCGATGCTTATGTTTCTCTATTGAGGGATCGCCCACCACCGGGCCCTATACCCTCCGCTGACCCTCGGATCTGCCGACTCATGATCACGAACACAAGACACTACAGTCGCAACGAGAAGCCAGATCCAAGCACCTAGCATGCAACCATAAATACATAGCTGCTAATCCGAAAACCAATTAAAATTTTAATCGACATATGTTTCGCCAACACCCGTGGCATCATCAGGATTAGTTTTCCATGTTAGTTCTATCTACCGAACCAACTAACTAACAACTAAAACCAATGTATTGCAAATCATTTTTATACCCTCAATCAAAATATAAAATAAAAAATGTTAATACCTACATATTAGTTTGAAATATAAAATTATTATAGATAAATAAATATTAAAAATATACATATTAGTTATTAATTGTTAAATTAGTAGAAGAAAAATAAATTTATAATAATATTAAATATATATAAAAAAAGGATGCTTATGTTGTTAGTTCGATTCGGTTAACGATATACTTTAATTAAATTTACAAATAAGTCTATTACACAGTTAATATCTTGCTTGCTCCTACCTCCTACAAAATCATTCAATTTGTATTGACTTATTGGCATTTTTACTAATATTAAATAAGTATTTTTTATTTGCAGTGACACGTTAAAATACTATTTAGATGAGGAATATCTAGAACATGACAGTTAGTAAGTATTAAATGTATTCTAAAGCATGATTTTTAATATTACACCACATTATATATATCTACATAGTTTATTAATATTTCTGCTATAATTAATTACAATTAAATTCTCTCCTAAGACTAACTTAAAGTACATTTACAGTAAATTAAGTAAATTATTTTACAAATTACAGAATAAAATGGGTATTGTTTTCAATTCAATCAAATGCTTTACAATATCATTTTACCTTCAAAATGAACATCCAATCAGTTAATATAACAAGCATTTTGTCTTTTTCAGTATGTTATTTAATTCAATTATGAAAGGCTTGGAAAAGTTTTACACCACCGGAAATTCTGTGCCCTCCGCTAGTGGGCGGATGCCGATCTCTACTTCTGTTCACGTAAGTACAAATATCAGAAGTGGGATGACAACTCTTTCTACTTTATCCGAAACGAAGGACCAAATGCATTACCTTTTTCTTTGCCAGTTACAAAACAACAAATGAATTTATGTAGAAGAAGAGTTCTTCAAGGCGTGTTTCCAACGAGGTCCTAGGCAGTCACTAGTTTTGTTATCTTGCTTAAATATTATCTCGTGCTAAAACTTAAACAGATTTTAGTAAAATTTTATGTGTGGGTCTAGAAAAGGTTTTTTATGCTCAACTAGACCTAATAAACAGTGCGATCACGTTACAGAAAATGAAATTGCTCGTTGTGAACCTACCTAGAGCTACTAGCAGGTACAAACACAAGGCAAAGGGGGGTAGTCAAGAATTCAGGATGACTAAGGAAATCTTACAGCTACGTTTAGCACAGTAAAAATCAATAACAAGTTGCTAGCTCATCGCCATAAAACCCAGAGTTCCTTAGTCGACTCTTACGATATGCACTGAAGGAGATGCAGCTGAAGTATTCTAATGAAGCCCCGGATCAGCACAGGCAAATAAATATTAATTCTTTCTGCAGAATCCCAACGAAGTGGTGAGATACCTCGAGCGAATCCGAGAAGAATATCTCGTGCCGCTTGACAACGAACTCGCCTCGCATTTAGCCGAGTGTAATATCACTATGGAGCTGTTTGGCATGTAAGTTGATACTATTCCTTTTTATATAGCTGCTACTTAATTAGAAAACACTTTATTATTGTAGTAATTATTGTTTCCCGGAGGGGTAGGCAGAGATCACGGATCTCCATTTGCTACGATCCTGACACACCTACCCCTCTGGAAAAGAGGCGTGATTTTTATGTATACATACATACATATAATCACGCCTTTATCCCTTACGGGGTAGGCAGAGCACCAAGGGCCGATAGAACCACATGGTGCCACTTCTGACCAATTTTTAGGGTATAGTTGAGATGTACAATTTTTATGTATGTATGTATGTAATTATTGTTTAATTTTTCTGGTTATTCCCAAATTTCTGTAAGCTTTAAAGATAATTTTTACTGACAGTCTTTTGTGCGTGTTTGGGCAATGTCTTTATCATTTAAATAGTCGACTGGGGTTTTGTAACTTACGAATGGAGTCGGTAACTCCTGGCTAAGCGTCAATCTTCGATTATACGAACGATTCAAAGAATCCTCTTGGCTTTTTTACAAAATCTCTGTAATTCCTCTAATGGTATCTAACGGGAATTCCAATAGCCACGCGATTGCTTTTTTCTACAAAATCTCATGACTGTAATGGTTTCTATTCTAACGAGGATTCCTGATTGCTTTTGTAAAATGTGTAACTAACGGTTGTCACCGGACATTCCCAGTCGCTGGCTGCGGCTGCTATTCGGCCGCGAGTTCCCGCGGTCGTCGCAGCCCGCGCTGTGGGGCTTCCTGTTCCGCGACGGACCGATGTTGCCGCGCGTGCACTTTGTACTGTTAGCGTTGCTGTTGTCTATGAGGGATACGTGTACGTATCGCGTCTTGTAGTGTCGGAGGTGTTAACCCTTTAGGGTGCTCGTCCACGTCAGACAATCGGTGAGCGATTTTTTGTAGGAGAAAAATAGAACGTACTGATTGCAATGGTGCAACGCACACATCCTACAAAAGTAGGTCAGAAAATCACAAAATCGAAGGAAAAATCGGTCATACAAAAAGTCTGACGTGGGCGAGCACTCTTAGAGACAAAAACATTTATGCCTTATTTCATTGCCCTTACAACCCTTTGCAACATTAAAAAGTTCAGCTTATATCCGTCCTCAAGCTATAGATCAAGTTTCTTTGAAAACGGTTCAGCAGTTTTGGCGCGAAAGTTGCTCTATTCCGTCACTCTCATAGTCCGATGGGACAGAAAGCCGTCACGACCGGAGTGGATCAAATAATAATACAAATCGTGCAAATTAAAATAAACTAAAAATTGATCCTTTTGAGACGTCTCGAAGGACATACATAAATGTGTCTAATCAGATGTAGGTAAGGTTGCCTTTGTTTTTATCAACCAAACAAATAAATACGTACAGTGGTGTCGTCGAGCTCCGGCGGTGCCTTGTCGACACTGATGCGTGTGAGTGACGTGCCTGTACCACACGTGTGTGCGCTCGCGCTACATCTGCAGGCGCCACGTGTGCGTCCGTGTCCCGCGCCGCTGCCCCGCCCGCCCGACTGCAGGCCCAGGTTAGTGTGCCGGGAGACTGTGTCACCGGCCCGTGTGTGCCACATAATGTCATGACATGTGAGCTTGTGCCATAGCTGTGATACCCATATTTTATTTATTTGAAGTCGACTTATTTCAGTTACAGCCCGCCCCCGCCTGCATCATCCTGGGACCTAGAAGAAGGCGTGGCAGAAGGTGCAGACGTAGCGCGCGAGCTGGCAACACTAGCGTTACTGCGAGCCCGCCTCCCGCCCGCCGCCGCGCGCCTCGCCGCCGTCCTACCGCGAGCGCGGGAACCCGTGCGGGCCGCGCTCACTCCTGTGCTGCAGGTGACCCCGCGCCCCCGCCTCCCCCCGGCGCCGCCATGCCGCACGGGGGCTGAAAAAACGGCTTTCATAGACTCGCTTAATCGAATGATAAGTACAAATCTGTACTAACTGTACAATTGTTTTAGAATGAGTACTACAATCCTAAACATAGTTTTTATTGTTTATTATTAGCCTTTTAGTACATGGGCCCTCATGCGCTCACACACGCTACGAGCCCTGAGATATTAGTTACATATAACCCCTGAAACTGGATTAAGTCGAGAGTTTCACCAAAAAAGCTTAGTTTTCTCTTACTATCTAGCTTCCTTGCACTTAATAAGGGATCAGAGGAAATGACAAGCATATTTAAAATATCTTGTTGAATCTTGCCTGCTTCTTTTTCGCGAGCCCGGAACCTCCTAAAATCCTGGTTCAGTGTCGGAACCCGACATGTAGTACCAATCGCGCTAAAAATCTCGACATCGATTTCTGCCAGATGTTATTGCTTGCAAAATCACAGCAAATCTTTTTATGAACAACCCGGTAATAGCGCAGTTGTATTTGGAAACTCGAAAAACTTTCGTGCGGTATTGCCATCATTGGTGGTTCCCGAGCCCTGTTTTACTATATCAATCAACAGGAGCTCATCTTTAAATTTGTCCCAACATTTCTTTGACGCGGTCGCCTGGCAATATGTAACAGCCCGACAACTAGTGCACGTCTTCGAAGTTACATCGGTTCATCGTTGGCGCACAGAAATGCGTTTGATCACGTCAGACTTTAAAATCATTAGATGATGAGTCAAACTGCTCTCTGTGGGGATAAGATCCTTACCAACTTTTGTGATCAGCTTCACTCTCTTTTACAAAAGTAAACTGGACTGGACGACAATTGAGCATGGTTTTGGTTCGTCCATAAAGTATTATCGCCGAAAATCAAGGATTTTCTGCTTGTAGTTCACCATCAAATCCCCACTTGGATATCAGCTTTAGCTATTTTGCACATCGTCAGAAAGACTTTGAAGTCCTCGTCACTGTGATTCCACTTGAAGTGTAATTCGAGCCGAGAATCCGTAACTGACACTGATTGATTCGGAGGGTAGCAACTAAGAGACTTTGTAGTAAGATGGATATATATCATTAGCACCTTCGCGATAATAATATATTGCCACTTTGAGTGACTCCAAGCGCTTTCTCTGCTGTAAAAACCACTCCTGGTTTTTTAAGCGTCTCACTAATTGTAGCCGCTGCTTCAGGATTTTTCATCATATATTCGATCACTGAAGCGATATCTCCATTAGACTGCATAGGCCAATTCACTGGAATCTTCGCTGGGGTTAGATCTTCAAAGGGTTTTCGGGACCTTTTTGTCATTGTCCCAACAGACGATGATGTTACTGCACTAACGGAGATGACGTTTCTTGAGAGATGGTGTGTATATCATCAATAGTTTCTCGATTAACCAAAGTTTGCACACAACTTGGCCAATCAATATTTGCTTGCAGCCAATCTACAGTCTTCTGAAATTATCAAGGAATCTGCTGGATTTCTGCCACCTCTGTAAAGCAGCTTAAACCTTCGACATTAACAGTTACTTGATCTTCGACAGAAAGGCAATCGCCTATGCGGGATACAAGTGCACCAGATTAAATGAAGTAGTCTCACTTTTTAGAAGAACAGTCTAAATTGGTGATTAAACTGATTTTGAGCAAATAAGTGTTAACAGTTACACGGATGTGAACAATTTAAATTAAAAGCACTTGCTGGTTAACTACCCCCATTAGACTTTTCAAAGAAGTACTAAAGACAATCGACAATATAACACATTAGCAGACGACTGCATTGCTATTGCCGATTCTTAATCACTTACCTAGTTACAATGAAACTAAGAATCCGCAGAATAAAAATAATGTATCGGTTTAGTCGCCGTTTAGCCTGAGCCTCAATAGACCAGAAAATGGGCAGCAGCATTTTCATTATACTATGCACTGACTCCAACCTGCCTGCCAAGCGTGGAGATTATGGCAACATTCTCCCACGGGAGAGGCTTAACTAGTAGGATAATATCAAATGATTCTAAGTGCGGAAGTACAATAAACTTTTGCCTAGCGACTATTTGCGGACTGCAACTTAAACACGGTTATGTAAAAATAAATAAAAATATTTTGATGATTTTTAAAAAAAAATCTGATGACCACAATATGTACATACGTGGAGTGCTTCATACAAATTTTTCGTAGAGGGTACATTTGAGTATATGATAATAACTAGTAGAAGCGATATTCGATTAGACTTTTGCCACTTTTGATCTTGTCTATGAAAGCCGTTTTTCAGCCCACCGTGTGCCGCGAGCCCGTGCGGTGACCCCGCGCCCCCGCCTCCCCCGGCGCCGCCATGCCGCGAGCCCGTGCGGTGACCCCGCGCCCCCGCCTCCCCCCGGCGCCGCCATGCCGCGAGCCCGTGCGGTGACCCGCGCCCCCGCCTATGCCGCGAGCCCGTGCGGTGACCCCGCGCCCCGCCTCCCCCCGGCGCCGCCATGCCGCGAGCCCGTGCGGTGACCCCGCGCCCCCGCCTCCCCCCGGCGCCGCCATGCCGCGAGCCCGTGCGGTGACCCCGCGCCCCCGCCTTCCCCCGGCGCCGCCATGCCGCAAGCCCGTGCGATTACTCCGCTCGCTGAGATATTATAACCCCATCTTCCTTGCAGTTGGCAGCCCTGGTTCAGTGTCGGAACCACGCGCTAATCGACGTGGAAACAGCGCTCGAAGCGGCTGAAGGACAGTCCCCAGACGCGGTCGGGGCCCGACAACTAGTGCCGATCGTCGTTGGCGGAAACCACGTCAAAAAGCAAACTAACCAACAGAAATTTCCGCCGAAAATCAAGGAAGTTCAGCTAAAAGTGTTCCACCAAGCCGAGAGTAATAATACCAGTGACTTCCCTTCCTTAGACCCTTTGGGGTTACGGACAGAGTGATTAAGGAAGAAAATTAGACTCTTTAGTTATTACCATTAAAGACATTACAAAAGTGTTTGAAGATGAGCCGCAGGCTGATTTTGTAAGTTGCGACTTGCTGGTTGACAATCGACAAAGACGACTGCGCTACCGATTCAAAGAATCCGCATAAAAATAATGTATCGGTTTAGAGCACTGACTTTTTTAACTAGTAGGATAATATCAAATGATTGACAGCGACTATTTGGGACTGCAGGTTACTTGACCACAATATGTACATACGTGGAGTGTAGAGGGTACCTATAACTTTTTTCTTAGATGTAAACTTTTTATATGGAAAAGTCTTACCATAGTTGTCTTGTTCCTTTTCGTATACCTAAAGTAAAAGACACAGCATGTTTGCTAAGAGCTAGTTAAAAACAAGATTCAGGCAGTTTTGCAAGTGGGTCTTAGTTCATTATATTTATTACGAATTTACCATAATAAGAGATGAATTTCTATTAATTGCATTAAAGTGATAAATTGATGATTTAGCTTAAGTGATAACAGGTTTATATACTGCCATGTTTATAGTGCAATTTGTAATTATAGAATAAGATATACCTAATTATAGACAAATTGACTTGCTATGTTCAAAAGTTTCCTGTAATGTTTTTCCAGATAATTAAACTTTAGATATACCTAAACTGTTTTAGGTTTCAATATAATTAGACTTTTATTAGATATTATGGTCGATTCCGGCAGTCACACCTAAACGTAAATTTAGTCCTACCTGTCCTTTTCCCTCTCAGTCATTTATGTTAAGAACGGAGAGAGATAGACCTGACTAAGATTAGGTTTAAGTGTGACAGCCGGAATCGACCCTATTACGATATTATTTGTTTGCGTTGTGAACTGCAAAATCATGTGCAATTTGGATTATCTAAGTGTAGCTCTATTTTTACCCGACTGCGCGACGCAAAGGAGTGGTATTGTGTTTAACACACACACTATAACACATCAACCTAGTCCCACACTAAAATCCATAACTTCTTGTATGTATGTATGTATGTTCCGTCCGCGTGGAATACGGAAAAAACAAAATGTCTTTGTAAAAAGTAGACCTCCTGTAGCCTAATTACGGCACAAACGCACAGATAAACCGACAGACAAAAATGATGGATTTTGATGTATGAGGTATCGTTAGATTTGTCTTGATTACGGGAGTGTCATAGGATCCGTTACATTTTATCATATGTAAAGTCCCACGGGATAAAGACTTATAATAATATTTTTTCTAAATTTCCCTTCGTAAACAAGTTACAAAATCACCGGTAGAGGCGCTGCAAGCGCTTTGTTTATATGCGGTATCATTAGATTCTTTTTATTTCAATCACGGGAGTAATTAATAGAGAGTAGGATACGTTTTTTCTCAAAAGAAGTTCCCACGGGAACAGGGTGTTAATTCTGCGTCAACGCAATGTAGTTAGAACTCATGGTGGTTTATAATAACGTTAGCAAGCAAAAAGATAGATAGGTTAGGTTAGATTATGGCGTGGCCTTTTGTAAAGCCTTTTATGCGGCGCGCGGCGCGGTGCGGAGATTGTGATATGCTCATATTACAGGGGAATGCGGTGCACACGCATATACAGCCCGAATGCGGGCACACGCATAAGGGCACACGTCGTTGACGGTCGTCTCTAAATAGCGATTTTTTTGTAACGTTATACTTCGTCGTCTGACGCGAAACTTATAAAGTATAAATAACTCGTTCTTACTTGGAAATGGTAAACTTACTTACATATCTCTTGATTCTGCGCGCCTCGTTTCAAAGTTGAGTCTTCGGTATTGTCTTTAATTTGAGAGAACAGCTAACACACATATGCGCCAAACGTGCATTTCTGCGGTACATGTATGTTTGTATACGAAAAAGTTCCTTACTGAAGCACTACACGAACCAAACGCCTCGGCCGATTTTAATTTTGATTTTTGACTCATACGTCAATCGATTCCTCTTAGTCCGGCGAGAACTAAATTCACTGAAGACATGACGTTAGTGGTAGTATTTATTTATAAAATTCAAAAAATATGAAAAGCGACTACTGGACGCCATTTAAATCTATAAAATAGTAAAAATTAACTAAAAATTCTAAAGTCGACAAAGACCCTATACACGTCGAGATCTTTTTATTAAACGTAATGAAAAAATATTTATTTATATTTATTTTAATTAAAATTTTAATTTATTTAGAATCGTTTCACAATCTCATCGACATTTGATGCGGAGTCTATTTCGATTAACTCGTTTATATCGACAAAATAACCATTTACCTGTCTCGATCTATATCGTTCATAAAATTCTGAAAACCATTCTCGTATATAAGTTTTTAGACATTGCAGCATGACTTGAAACCGGATCAGAAGATAATAAAAGATTGCTGCCGAGTACATCTTCATTCACGAGCACTGTATGTTTCTTGAAGTCCTTCGCGGTATGCTTTCTAAATTCTTTATTTCGTGCCTCCGAGCTATATTAACTAAAAAGCCGATATAAAATAAATCTCAATGAAACTGGCCCATGGACCAGCAATTTGTGGAACTAACGGCAATCCAAAACCCGATATAATTCTGCGTAAGCAAAGTAGTGTCATTACAGAACAACGAAATTTGTCTATGTCGATTTCTCTCCTGAAGATAACACTGTAAAATAAGCTAGCCTTCTTAAAAGTCTCGCATCTAACTGAATTCAGCAGATTTTTCTGGGTTTTCAAAAAACCTTCTAGCACAATTACCGGTGTTGGTGTCCACTCCCTTGTGACAACATCTAGACGCATTCTATAATATTATTATGGAATTAATCTTGAATAATGCTGATTTTCTTTCAGAAATTCTTCTTTGCTTCATAACCTCTAGCTTGCCATATTTTATGTCTAATCTGATGCGATGTGAATATAACAACTGAACTCCAGTCGGGATCCAGTAGCGACTAAGTCGATTTAAACAGCCGTGCACTGGCTTGCTTCTTATTAATATTTCAATGGACGCGCTCCTGGCTGTTCAGTTGTTATATTACATCATTAGAAAATATTTTATTTTCTTCAATTATTATTAATTCCATAATAATATTATAGAATTCTTTTGTTTCTTTGAGACCACTGGACATCTAAGTGCTTGACGAGGGCCGCTTTTCATCTTTTCAGTTTTTGAGCCGGATTGGTATTATTATTCGTTTCCTCATACATAGTTTGGTTCTTTTCCGAAGCACCGTCAAAGCCCCATACGCAGTCGGGTTTTTGGATTTTTTAAATTATGCAACGCTTTTTATTTTTAAGTTTAGATTATTAACTTTTTATGGGCAATTTCTTTTTTCTTTCAATGTACCAACTACTAAGTATTCTCTTCAAGAAAGATTAGATGAGTTATTAACATTTATAAATTTTGTCCTGCACCAGCATTGACTGTCGCGTCATCGCTTCGTCGTAGTAATAAATAAATACACATAAAAATATACACACACTTTATAACACATCAACCTAGTCCCACACTAAAATCCATAACTTCTTGTGTTGTGGGTAGGTACTAAGCTTCAGTGCGTCTTTTCTTTTGACGGGACTATATCTTCAAAGGGCTACAGGAGAGACATAGTACTACTAACTCGGATTTAGAAGGTGAAATTCGCCCGCTCAGAGTTTCTCCGTCCTATTGCGTGGACTACGGAAACTTGTAAACAAAATGTCTAAATTAGGGAATCCGGCCACTGATAACTGCAAACTCTGATTTTATTTAGAAACTTTCCTTCGCTTCTTCCAGCTTGAGACCATAAAATCCGGTAGCAAAATAGCCTATATGTTAAGTCTTCTTCGGGACCTGACACAATATATTACTGAAAACTGCATTCGTTTTAAATCGAATAGTTGATCAAAGCCGTAGATTCTGAGATTAGCGTGCACAAACGCAATAAAGGTCAGATTTGTAAAAATCCGAAAGACAATTTATTAGAACAAATAGAAATCAAAACTGATGTAAAATAAAGGATTACAACCAATTTATACTACACTACCCTCATTACTGTGTACTATTGCGTTGATAAAGGTCTCCTATAATATTTTTTATTATATGTATAGATATAATAATAACCTCTCTTTTTGAAGTCGGTTAAAAATGATCATATCGTAAAATAGTTACATGAAATCACCGGTAGAGGCGCTAGAAGCGCTTGTTTATATGTGAAGATGGCGGCTTTTTCTTTTTAGGTTATAAAACAAATTAAGGAGAGTAGGGTCACTATACAAAAGAAGTCCACGGATATATGTTATATTGTATAATGTATGTTAGACTTAATGGTGGTTTATAATAACATTGTTAAACAAAAATCTTAGATGACGATAGGTTAGGTTAGACTAAGGCAAATAAGCGAATCGCTTTTCTAAAGCCTTTTATGTTTTTTAAATATTATAGATTGTGATATTTATAGCAAAAAAGTCATACCGTTACCATAAATAAGCTCTTACCACATTCTGGATTTTATGGACACCCTATTAATACGATTTGGCCAAACGTGGTTGACAAAATCGTGAAATGTAGACGATTTAATGATCTGGTCAAATTGAATTGACCACTTCATGAAATGCTCGACCATTTCTGGTTTTATTTTGGCTCTGTAAAATTATATTATTTTAGTGGTTTGACCAGTAGCTAGGTACTAGATAAGTTTAGAATATCAAAATAATAATTGTTAAATAATTTTTGGCTGTTGTAATGTTAAGTATTGATCCTATTAGTGCTCTATCTATCATACTGAAAATTATAACAAAATTCAATTACTGTATCAGTAAAGTTTTTTTTACATAAAATGGGATTTCTTTATTTTAGATATTTTAAATAAATATATGAATATTCCATGAAAATATACTGTTAAAACTGGCTAATTCTTTTATTGAGACGTGAGTCACAATGTATTTATGTACTTGCAAGTACCTACTGACTGACGACGGGGCGGGGCGACGACGCTATGATGGCGTCTAAAATAAACTACTCGTGATGTTGATTCCGTCCATGCTAATCGCTAGTCATGAATTGAGCCTTTTTCGTTCGTGGACGCTATCTTCGGTACCACCAGAAATTAAACTAAAGCGAACGTTCCAGATGGGCTAAAGGCCGGAACGTATCCCAGGGTAGCAATTCGCCTAATATTATTACAACGCAAATAATGTCGATAATGCCTTGACAGTGGAAAATTCTATTCGTTGCGCTTCGCCATATGTGCGCGGGCTCTTATAAGCCGACGACGAAGACGAAGTTGTTTAAAATAAGATACCACATATGTAAGTTGTTGCCAGACATCCAGGGTCTTAAGGGAGATCCTACACCCACGTGTAGCATAGTAGGTAAATACAGATGTTATGATCAGTGACAAGTTGCTAGCTTATCGCCTGAGAGCCCGACGACATGCACGGGTGGCCATTGTGCCCAACACAATTGTGGCCATTAACAAAAATTGAATTGAATTGACATGCACGGAAATAGATGTGTTCTAGTGAATTCAATACAGTGATGATGTCTCCTTTAATATTTCGATTTTTACAGTGGGATGGATAGTATAGTGAAAACTATAAAACCTAAATTGGTAATAAAAATTTCCTAAACTAAGCAAAAAAAAACTCAGCTCTCAAAAAGCAAATTGACTGACGGGTATGTTCAATGATCGAAAAAATAAAGAGTTTCATCTCTTTCTCTATCTACCAAAAAATAAAATATGCATCTGCCTGCCATCTCTTTTCCGGATTCGGCGGGAAAAGCTGAAAGTGTGTGGGTGTAATCTTTCAAAATTTTCAAAAATTATTTGTAAATGTTGCATGTGTCTAAAGTAGTTTTCTGGTAAATTATATTTTGTACGATGTGACATGCGTGTGCTTGTTTTATACGGAATGAGTAAAACTTTAGGGAATACATTTTCATGGGCCCATTGTTGTTTCTGCAATTTTTTTTTCATTTTGAAACTTTACTTGTTCTTGAATTTTCCCGACGTTTCATTCATCATCATCATTATCATCCATCATAAATTCAGAAATCATTTACTAAAGACAATGGCTGTATGGGTTAGTTCCCCTTGCCTTTCCTTCGGAATAAACTAAACAAACAAAAAAAATATATTTTTGGAAAAAATCAGTTCATATGTTTTGGAACTTAGAGTTTTGGAAGAACGAACATATCATCATAGAACACATTTACTCCTAGCGGAGAAGAAGGGAAATTGCGTACAAAAAGTATCAAAGGATCAAAGGCGCTCACTGTTGCCATCTTATACCCCCGCAAAACTGACGATAAATATGGAATGCAGTGATAGGTAGGTACAGAAATGTACTAACGATAGGCATTTTCATTGCAGAAAACTCAAACCAGAGTTCTGGCTCGATCAAAGGGAAAATGCCCAATCCGAAATATGTACACACGTAACGATAGTCTTTTTATAATAAAACAAGGATATTAAATAAAAATAAACAGAAAAATTCACAAACAAACCGACCGCCAGAACAAACGAACGCCATGTTTACTTTGCTTATTGCTGTGCTGCTGTACCACACGGTCATACCATTCACTCACAAAATATGTCTATCTCAAACTGCAGTAATGGACGTTAGCATGTGAGAGGGAGATATCGGAACGAGAATGCACATTTTTTGCTTCAAGAACGTTGTAAACCAAGGATGTTATATAAAAATGGAGTTGTAAGCCAAGGATGTTATATAAAGATGGACTGAACAACTCAGCCCCCGTAGGCTGGGCAGCTCGTACTAACTAACTTGACGGGGCCTTAATTAATATGCCAACGAAACGAAAATCGGTAAACATTTTGGAGAAAATATTACCTATTTAACTAAGAAGAATATGGATATTATTGGTTAATATTGTTATTATTGATTTTAACGTGATAGGACAAACTTTAAACTTATAACCATGTCTGAATCTAAAGAAAATCCACTTGATATCGACGGTACTAATTTTGATTCCGAACTTTATTTGGATCGGTTGCTAAAATGTGCAAATCTTAGGCAAATCATGGACAAAGAAGCAGAGATTGTCACGCAAAGCCAGTTTCTACAATCAGAAATGCAAACCTTGGTCTACGAAAACTATAACAAGTTTATTTCCGCTACTGAAACTGTAAGAAAAATGCGTTCGGATTTCAAAATAATGCAAGAAGAGATGAACAAATTAAGCGAAAACATAAATAAAATAACTACCTTTAGCGAACAGATATCAGATTCTCTAAAGGAAAGTGGTAATAATGTAAGTAGACTATGTGGCACTCGCCAACTATTGGATAAACTTCAATTCCTTTTCCTGCTTCCGTCACAACTTAATAAGGCTATATTAGAAGGCAGATATGCTGACGCTGTGCATGACTATACCCACGCCCAAAGAGTGTTACAAAAATATGGAAATCAACCATCTTTTCAAAGCATTCAAACTGAATGTTCAGAAATAATTTCTAGCCTAAAGAAAACATTGAGAGACAGGTTACTTAGTAGTTATGAGACATCTGCTTCGGAACTAGCAGAGAGTGTCGGACTTCTGAGGCAGTTACAAGAAAGTGATTCTTCTATTCAAGACATTTTCTTAAGTTGTGCAGAGAGCCGCCTGGACCAACACCTGAAGGGGCTGAGTGGGATGGTGGAGACCACAGATATTCTAGAATGGGTGGAGAAGTGTAACAGCACACTGTTGACTGATCTAGGTATTGTAATATCCTGCTACCATGAGATGTTTCAGGACAAAGAAAACACTACTGTTCCTGAATTTGCTGATGAAGTAATGACAAAAGTGTTCCAACTTTTCGAGGAAGTAGTCAAGAAACCTGAAAATATTGGAACAGAAATTCTCATCAGAGGGCTCGACAAATTCTTTAGAAAACTGCAGGCTATGACTGAAATCATCTCAATAGATGCCATGTTCAACAAGGCAGTAAATGTTGTAATACAGTGCATCAATCAGAAAGCCACTATCCAGTACCAGGCAATACAAGCACAATTCAAAGAGAATCTTGTAAGAGTGAGACAATCTCTTGCAAGCAAAGGAGCAGAAAGCACAGACTTAAAAGACATTTTAAACTCTTTACAAGTGTACCTAATGCAGAAAGTGCAGGCTTCCCTTCTAGATCTGATGGCATTCCTACAAAATAATCTATCATTTGGCCTAAAGCCATGGTGTGCAAAGGCAGTAGCAGATGCTTGTTGGAAAGTTATCTCAGAGTCTATGATAAATCTTTCAGATATGGTAAAGAAAATGGCATGCATACAAACTGCAAACAACAACATTCCATTTGAGCTACTGCTCATTTTGGCTAAACTGTGTCTTGAGTTGCAAGACACTGGTGTATCAACACTTAATACACATCTCAGTAAGCTTTTGGAGGAAGCTGCTCCCGGATTAAGCATAGAAAATAAGGACACAAACACCATAATGGTCAATCTTTCTACTGCTGCCCAAGCTGCCTTAGATGCAGAAGTGGTCTTCATAGGACAAACAGCAGCCCAAATGTTAAGAGTGTCTGTGCTTGCCAGGGACTGGTTAAGAGCCCCTGAGCCCAGAGGCCCCAGAGCAGTCTGCAGGAGAGTGGTGGAGACACTGGCAAGTGCTGACAGTGCTGCCTCTCAACTCTTCCCCACAAGCCTAAAACCATCAAGTGATTCCAGCAGGAGGACAATCTGGTCTAGAGCTCCATCCTCTTTCTCTCCAATCAACAGAATATTCTCAGAAAGAATTGAGGTGTTTAGCCCTGCTGGTGCAGACAGATCAGCACTATCAAATGGAGCTCTCAAAGTTGCTTTGAAGGCACTGGTGGAATGTGTGAGACTCCGCACATTTGGTCGCCATGGCCTACAACAATTGCAAGTGGATGTGCATTTCCTTCAACAAAGGTTGTCATGCATGGGGAATGATGAAAGACTATTGAATGCACTGTTAGAAGATGCACTAGCATCTGCTCAGCTCCGATGTGTAGACCCTCAGCTAATGGAGCCCAGTATTGTAGATATAATCTGTGAAAGGGGATAGAATAACCTGTTATCATCATCATTAAAATTAAATTAAACTTCTGTAAAGTACATACCCTATCTATTTTATTTATTACCTTGATACTTAGATGAGGTTTTATTTCATATCATATGAGCCTTGATATTGCATTCAGTAAGTCCCCCACAAAGACACTTATCACGTGTAGATACTCGTGATTAATCAACCACCATAACATGAACAGAATATTTTAGGCGCAATTTAATTAATTCGCAAAATATACTTACCTATTCTAAACGTATCTAAACTACTAAAGGGATTTTGACGCAACTTGGCAGTTTAGACATTAGAATAACAGCAGTAAGTATATGTATATCTGAGATGTATATTGTACCTAGTTTATAGAAAGAAAATGTTTCCTACAATAAAAGCCTATGTATGGCGTTTCCACCAGAATCGTGCTATCTTATATTGGTAGGTAAAGGAGGCGTATCTTATACCATATCTCAATAATTTTGCTGCATGGCTTAATATGTATCAGTGGTGGTGGAATTGATCACATAGTTTCGCTTTCACATCACTGCATACAGCACACAGAAAACTCATTTTTGATAGCGAATCGAACTAAATCATCCGAACCGAACGCATTCTCTTTCTCCAACGCTCTAACGATGGCGCTAGTTGCTTTGTGTTAAGACTTTTTTTAAATGATATACTGATGATAGCCTGAAGGGCTTTGTCATCTTCACCGGGCTACTTGGTGTGCGCTGAAGGCGCACAACCGAATGGTTTAATCCTACGCGACCAGTGCAGCCCAGATACGGCTGGGGCTTTGTGTTAAGACTACTTAAACTGTGTAACTGCATATACAAAAAATGTTAGTTCTGAAATCATACATGGGAGATTCTATGAAACTGACTCTGGGGCGCGGTGCTGTGTGATAATCACACATAACATGGAGGGGGGAGAGGGAAAATAAAATACAAATAGATATTTTTAGACAATTTATTTTATAACCCAATACTTAATCAAAACTGTATTATTTTTCATATTAAAAATAATGATATCTACATATAAATTTTCATTTTAAATGCGTCTAAAACATAAATCTCATGAAACTACCTTTATATTTTTTAGACATTTTAATAGTTAGTCACGACGAGAATTACAATAAACAATGATATTTAAAATTAAAAACAACATAGGTACTTACTTACATAAAATTATTAATATATTATTATTACTACCATTATGATATAAACATAGAATTTGATACATTTTGGTCATAGTTTATGAAAAACTCAAATGTTTAGGGGTGCCCTTTTCTAAATGGGGAATTTTGAATGTCATCAATTTATCTTTACACTACAATGACAAAGTATACTTATGATTAATTAATTACTTATCAATACGTTTAGCACTTTTCTTTACGTTTACTAATATTATACAATTTATACTTTGAATCAACAATTGATCATTCATTATGCAATATGATTAAAATCAATATTCAGAGGATATTGTGATTGTAACCAGGGTTCATGGATAACAAACACAATAAAATGCTATCATGGAAGCTCAAAATATTTTATAAAACATATTGTGTTCTCATTAGCTTGCTTATGTAGGAAACTTAACTTACAATGATATTATTACAACAAAACAAATTGAATTGTCTGCACTCTATTTAAAATCATTATGGAATCAATTTATTTCTAGGCTTCATATTGTATATATTGTATTATAAAATATGTTTTTTTTATATGAATTAATTGCACTTGTATCAAGCAGCAACAGTTAGAAGGAAATACTTTAACCTTCAGTCAAGGGCACGTCAACATCACCCTTAGAATAAAAACATAAATATAATTACTCTTATATAAATAACGTTTAATTTCTACAACAAATTGACAAAAGATATTCATCATTCTGTAAGTTGTTTCACATTGGCGAATACACAATATCAAATCAACGCTACCATGACCACTGGAAAATAATTCCCGATGATTATGAGATGTGTAAAAATATTTTTATTTATACAATGGTCCACCGGTTACTTTATTGTGAGCGTTGTGGTGCCGGATAGCGTCTTAACATATAACTAGCGGTCCTCAACTAGCCTAACGTTTGTTACCAATAAAATATCTGAAAAGTTAAAAATTCAGTCCCAAACGTCTAAACCTTGTATGCGAAAAACTCGTAAAAGGCATTTATTTTCGTATATTTTAACAAATTCTACCTACTTCTTTAGTTTCGCCATTAGTTTCCTCATTTTCTCTGGTACGGGAACACCTTTGTGCGCAACATTCCTCGGCGTCTTAGACGCAACAGCCTTAGGTATTCCGGAATCGTTTGGCTTCACCGATTTGCGCTTGGGCGACTTACCCTCTGTAGTGGTAGCACTAGACTTCCTAGCCGATCTTGCAATGCTCGCTTCATGATTAACGCTAGATTTTCTAGAGTCTGTGGTTTTATTTGTAGCGATAGAGTTCCTTTGGGCGGATTTAGGCGCTGTTTTGACGGCGTCCTGTTGGGAAGACCTACGGCGTCGTATCCTAGGCGGGGTGTGTGCTAGTGTGGTGTGTCGGGAGAGGAGGGCACCACTGCTGAACAGTTCGCCGCAGTCACATCTATGCTCAATTTCGGTTGTGCCTGCATATAAAAACGTATAATTTAATATCTACACACTGTAGCAGAAATAGTTTAGTAACAAATACATTAAAAGACTGATGGAACACTTTCTGATTTAGACATTGTTTATAGATGTGTAACGTAAAATATCACAATACGCGCGTACGCGTGACATGGCCTGAGGTATGTGTTATTGAAATGTAAAAACTGTGAAAGATTAACATTCTCACAAACTCTCACATTAAGTTAATTATAAAATTATTAATAAAGAAATGGAAATAAAATTCTTCACCCGAGTGGGAATCTAACCCACGACCACTGCATACCGTGCCAGTTGCTCTAACCACTGAGCTACTGGGTCAATTACTCGGATGACGAATTTTACCATCTCTTTTCTAAATTACATATTGGCAACGTTATTTTTCATCCCGATAGCTATACACTAGCCAAATCTCGGCAAACGAAGCTGAATCCCTCAGCACAATGTTTAAAGATGAAACGATCAACCATATCCTAATGGATTATATTAATTATTAAGTTAATGTTAAGTACAAAGGATGCGCAATCCAATAGTAATACTTACGTTTTTTGACAGTTTTGACTGGAACTGTTTTAACTTGTGTAGATATGATAGGTTTCCCAAGTGATTTCCGTTTGGCTATACCACTTAAAGACTTTCTCTTCTCTATCATATTTTTCTTGTGTAATTTTCTTTCAACAACTTTGGACTTATCATCTTTCTTGAATTCTTTTTCCACTTTTGGTTTAGGAAAAGAGTATTTAACGTCACTATCGTCAGAATCTTCGGAGTACATTACTTCGTTTTTAGTAGCCTTAACCCCCTTTACAGGTTTATTTATTGTGGTACTTGATGGAGACTTTTCAGACGGTTTTGATTTCAAACGTGCAAGTTTCGGCGGATGTTGTAAGGATGTTCTTCGTGGCATTAAGTCCTTAGAGTTAGGTCTTTCTATCTGTAGTGAATTCCTTTTATTGGCCCTAACTTTCATGAACATTTTGCCTAAGTCAGTGGCCAAGTCTAAGCCTAAGTCAATTTTGAAATTTGGGTTGAGCATATAACGGACATCGTCGTCCTCATTGTCGCTAAATATAACATCTTTATTTGATTCATCAATTATTGGCAGAGGTAAATTGGAAGTTCTCTGGCGTTTGGTCACTGTTGGTGCTACTTTATCTTTGGCAGGAGTCTTTTGTTTAGTTGTTTCTTTAACAGAAATAGTTTTATTTTGTACCAATGATTTAACTTCCTCTTTTGGAGTATTTCCTTCAAGAGGCTTGTGAGTAACTTCAATAGTTTGAATGTCATTGTTCTTTGACTCTGTATTCTTTATAGATAAGGTATCTTGAGAGTCTTTATCTACTGACTGTTCAGGCAAAGTTATGTTTGCAGGCTTAGATGGTTTATCAATAATATGTAATGGCTTCTCCACAATTGTGACCGTCTCGTTATTTTCAGCTCTAGTTTCGTCCTTTTCATCTACCACTAGTGGCTTTTCTATAATTTGTTCTTTATTTTTATCATTATCTGTAATATCTTGGACCTGTTCATTGCCTTCATTCTGTTTTTGTTTTGCTGTAGATTGTTTCTTCTTCCGAAGACAAATAATTGTATGTTTATTTAGTGAATGCTCATTGGGAAAGACCATATAGCAAAGGGAGCATTCATGTATTATATCTTTTGTTGATAAAGAACTTTTACCGTCAGAAGTTTCGGAACTAGTTTCCATATGCTGTTCTTTATGTTCAACCAAATGGTGCAATTTTCTAAATGTCTTTTTACAGACATCGCATTGCGGAGGATTCAGTGTTTTCTCAATAGTACTCGGTGTTGTGGAGATACTCTTCTGCCTGTTTATACCGTCATGAGTCTCTCTGTGCTCTACAAGATGATGCAGCTTCCTAAATGACTTATCGCAGCGTTCGCAACGGAATCCTGCAGTTAGATCATCACAATTCTTAGTAACTGCCTGATTCTTAACAGACTTACTTTCGTTTTGTTCCCCTGAACTTTTTCTGGACGGCTTATTAGAGTTTACATTGTGAATCAAACGATGTTGCACCAAGTGGTGTAATTTCCTGAACACTTTTTTACAAACTTCACAACTAAAGATAGATTTATCTTTAGAATTGACATCTTCAGATTTTGGTGCAGTTTCTTTTTTGTGCTGTAGCCTGTGACTTACTAAATAAGACAATTGACGGAAGGATTTTCCACAAAATTCACAAACCAGGTTATTGACATTTTGTGGTATTTTTATTTTAGAGTTCACCTTTTTCGTATCTTTCTTATCTTCATCACTTCTCTTCGGTTTTTCTTTTACAGGTGTATCCTCAATGACAATAACTTCATTTAATTCTTCTTTAGAACTGCGTTTTCTTGATTTTCTAGGGATGTTCGCTTTTGGTGAGGATTTGTTATCCACTTCTATTTCACCATCCTTACTTTCCCTTAATTTTGTTTCGGAATCTTGCGAGCTTCGGTTTCTCCGTGGACTCACATTGTCAGACTCAGATCTTACTGGTGAAGGGCCGGTACAATGTTTGACATGTTTGAAAACTACGTTCTCAGAACGGAATAGCTTGCTGCATATGGGACAAACTATGTTCTCGTTAATTTTGCCCATCGTCCAATTCTCCATCACCATATCCTCATCACTAGTGTAATCTTCATCTGTGAATTCATCAATTTTCGTTTGTTTCTCTTTGGCCAAACGGGGTTTCTTTTGAGGGCTTGGTACTTTAGTATGTTCAGTAGCCGTGTCAGCCGGAGCAGGATTCTTCCTTGGGCGGCCTCGACCTCTTTTTGCCGGAGTATTTGACTGAACGTCAACTGATGTTTGCATATTGATATTTTTTACACTTCCAGCCTGATTTTCTATTAGCTCTGCTGCTTGGACCAGTTTGTCCAATGGTGAAACTAAATTATTGTCTACTTCTAGAACATTTCGGTTCATAGCTTCCGTAACAGGATTTTTTATGACATCATGGTTAGTTAAATCTTGGTCATCATTAACATTACGTCCAAGCAAATAAGATTTTTTGGGTACAATGTTCTTTATATCTTTGTCAATTTTTTCGTCAATTCGACGCTTCTTCTTAGGCGAAACTGTTATCCCTATGTCACCTGGCTCAATGAGTTCTAATTCAGGCGTTTCAACGGGAGTTAAAACTTGTTTTCGTTGATGTTTTATTTTATTTTTGCTTTCATCTTGTAACTTTGATTCAACGATAGCATCTAATATATCCGAATCTACCGATTCAGTTCCATGTCCAGATGTATCCGAATCTGCATTTTTGCTCTTTATGGGTGATAGTTGTTCACCTTGAATATTAAGCATATTTGATGTAAACGCTGGGTTAGACTCCATGAATACTATTTTAACTGGCTTATCCTCAATAATGGTAACGGGACCTTCCATTTGCCTTTTCGCCGCCAAAGCAGATTGATAAGCTGTTTGAACTTTGGATGGACTTTTGTTATATACTTCTTCAGTTTTAGGCAGCATTTGAGGTTTAGATGGCGGACTTAACTGATACTTGTTAGGTACTTTTGCTTTAGATTCATTTTTAGCACCAATATTACCCTTTTCCAAATTTGAACAGTTTACTGATATTGTAGTATCATACGATACCGAATTTCTACGGGCAAACTTTTCAAAATCATTTTCTGTTATTATTGAATCATTTTTGTTAGAATCAACATTCTTAATAGTTTTACTGGATTCAGAAATAAGCAACTTCCCTTTTAAAGGTACCTTTGAAGAAGAATTATTTTCTCTTATTTCCATATCTCCTGTAACAGGTTGATGTTCAATTATTTCATCATCTGAATGGATTTCTACTACACTCTCAACACGTTCTTTTTGTATTTTATTAGAATTCAAATGGGGTATTTTGCTGATAGCAGCATTTTTCTCATTATCTTTCCTAGAGTAAGTTTTGCGATCTTTATGATGAACTTGAGGCAATTCACGAGGTTTCTCGGCGTTAATTCCGTGCAATTCATTCATTTTCTTCTCTATATCATCTATATAATGTTGATTATATGCACTATAACTTCCTAATTTTGTAGATTTGGTCTTAATATTGTCTGGAGCTGTAGTATTTGGTCTATTTATAATGTCCTCTATCGTTTTATCTATTAAATCTTGATTATTATATTCTTTTCTTGACGTTTCCTTTTTCGCTGCAATCTCAGGATCAGCTTTTGAAGGTACTTCAACTTTTGAAATGTTCTTTGTGTTTTCTAAGGCTATATTAGAAGATTCTGGTTTTACCATAGTTTTAGTTTCCTGTTGTATCACAGGTTTAGCAATAAATACTGTTGTTTCATTTTTAACCCTTGTTTTCTGTGAATCCTGAGCTCTAGATTTCAGTTCACGTTCATTATGTGCCTGCCTTTGACTATCTATCTTCTTCAAGACATCTCGTCTATTTAAATCATTTGGCTGTTTAAGTTGTTGATTATTTGTATTTATAGGAACTTTAGTCTCTTTAATCTTATTTAAAAAGTCTTGTCTATTAGCTTCAGTCCATTGGCCAAATGGTACAGCAGCATGGTTATTGTTAATCGATTTTTTGTCATGATTAGAAACAGGTTTCACAACTTCTTTTTTAAGTGCATGATCAGGTTTATTGAGATTAGGCCCTGACTTCACATGCATAATATTTCGAACATGGGCTGGTTTATCTTTGAGATTTATCTTATTGGCCGTCAAATCAGGTGTTTTTAGCTCAGGTTTATTTTCGAATTTAACAGCAGGGCCTACTGTTCTAACCGAAGGTATTTCTTGTATATAAATTTTATGTGCGGAATGAAGTCCTCCAGTAGATTCAATGTTCGATTGCAATGTATCACTCTTAACTTGCAAACTATTGCACTTTTCGTCTTTCTTTAACTGGTGTTGATTATTTTTATCAAATGTATCTAAGGGTTTTACTGAAGTATTTACTGATTGAGACATAAATTTAGTTTTATTGAAATCTTTCTTTTCCACTATTTCGCTTTTGGAATTCTGATTAACTTCTACTTTTGTGTTTTTAAATCCAGTTATTTCTTTGTTATGAACGTCAAGTGGTCTTTCAGTCGATTTTTCCTCACTTTTTGATACAACTTTATTCTGTAGAAGCACACTTTCAGACTTTTTAACTGTACATTTTTCATTATTTTTATTTACTTGATTACTTTCAGAACTCAAGTGGGTGGCAGCAACTGAACTTTTCAAATTAGTTATATCACTATCTTGACATTTGTTTTCATTTAGTTTGTCTTGTTCAATTTTAGATTTAATATGTTGAGTTTTCAAGTTTTCTTCTTTATTAATACCTTTTACAGAGCAGCTAGATTGATCAGAGTTTGCTATTATATTTTCTTTAACATTGCTCTTTTCAATTGAAGATTCATGATTTTCTTTACAGCCAAGATCTTGTGAAGCTTTACTTATGATATTTATATTAGGATCCATAGTTTCAGAATTTGTAGATTTTTTTATTTGAGATTCCATATTATTAATATCCTTTACGGTTGTGTCGCATATTACAAGTTTAGTATTGTCAGTATCTTCTGCAGTATCTGGTGTACTTTTAACTGCAGGTTTATTCATATTAGACACTATTTTCACACTATCTTTTGTTTCTTTATTATTATTTGGTTGATCAGATTTACTACTAACTGTAGTTATGGAAACATTATAGTTATTTTTTACTGCAACAGCTAGGTCAGAAACTAATCCAATTTGAGATTCAACTTTGGTTGACTTTTCAGATGAATTTGTATATTCTTTACAGGGAAATTTTTCACTATCTGTAATGTCTGTAGTGTTTCCAGTTTCAGATTTATTTATTTCTGTTGTGAGATTGGATTTAGGACTAGACTCAGATTTTTTGGAATCTGTTTCCCTATTCTTCACATTTGTTTCTATGACTTGTAATTGCTTTGACTTGCAACTATCAGTGTTGACTTCAATTGTTTTCTTAACATTATCGGAATGTCTACTAGGGTGTAATTGCTGATCTACCATAGTTTTAGTAAGGGGTACCCCTTCCTTTTTAGGAGTTGAGTGATATGCCATAGGAGTGTAAGTGCCAATTACTGGTGCTTTTAGTGTTTCACTAACTTTGATCTTTTTCCCATTAAAGCTTTGTTCAGAATCAGGAGGATGAATATCTTTACTACAGTGAGCCACTGCTTCTGCCTCTGGTATTGTGGAATTGCATTCATTATTTTCAAGGTTACCCGGAATTTCAGCATCTTTACTACAACTTGCAACTTCCCCATCATCTTTGATGGGATTATTTGGAGTACTCTTGGGTTTTCCTTCCCTAGAAGGCTGTGGATAAAAAAAGTATGTATTAGATAAGCATTAATATACTACTTTTTAATTATCTTATAATTAAAAATTAGCTTATAATTATCAAATTACCACATCATTTGGAACTTCCACTTTTATCTCTTCATACACCTCTAAGTTGCCTTCTGCATTTTCACTGAAATAAAAATTATTTTATAGGTATCAATGTATAACTGGCAGGAGTTTTCCAAAAAAGGTATTTATACGGTACATAGGTTAAGTACATTTTTATTTAATTATATAACACTTTACTTTGGCAATAAAAAATAAACCTAGTCTTCAACAAATTATGACAGTTTATCACAACTTGCAAATAATGGAATAAGTAATAAATGGTCATGATTTTACTAACTATATTTTGCTTCCTAATCTTCAACCATAAGTAATATCCAAATGACCTTAGGCTATTATTTTTGAGTTTGAATCATTATGGTTTCTTTGGTTAAAGATTATTCTGTTTGTTTGTTAAAGATTGGGCATTTGTTTTTATAGCTGACTGCCTATTACTGCTGCCTACTGCATTCCTGCCTAATGCCAACCCACCTTGGGAATAGTTAAGTGAAAATTTTACATAGCATTTTTTACTACTCATAACATTCTTTATTCTTTAAAGCAGCTATCTCTATCTTGTCAGAAGTAAAAGACAATGTAATGCCATCATGTGTAAATTAGAATAAGAGGCAACTAGTTCAAATAATAAGATATTGAAATAAAAGTGGTATCATTATAGCTCAGGTTTTCAGATAATGAAAAAAGTACAAAAGCCAAAATGTTTTGACATCCAATTAGAATAGAAGGGAAACACAATCATTTGGAAAATTACAACTATGTATATCATGTCATATTGCTATTTAAGTATTTAACCTATATGAAAATTTAAAAAAAAACATTGCATTTTTTAACTAGTATGGCATACTATGAAATTAAAGTACATAAATATAATCATGCCTTTATCTCTTAAGGGGTAGGCAGTCTAGGCAGAGCACCAAGGGCCGATAAAACCACATGGTGCGACATCTGACCAATTTTGAGGGTATAGTTGAAAACAAAGTTAATATTCTAAATAAGGATTGAACTTACCGGACTTTGAGAAACTTGATGTTTGTCTCACCATTTTCATCAGTAATTTGCACAGCAGCTAAACTATCTTCCTGTCCTTCCTGTCTATACAAGTACAGGCCATTTCCTATGGCTATAGCATCTACATTCCTTCCATCTATGTGCAATGTAACTTCAGTGTCCTGTGTACTCACTGTTTCTGAATCAACAAGTGCTATTTCATTTGCATTATCCTCTGGTTTATGATATGGTATCTCATCCTCATTGTTCACCTCAGTTTTCTCTTCTGTGTCCGTAATCTGTGCATTGTCATCTATTACAAGCTCATTGCCATCATATGAGTTGTCATTATCCTCAAAAATATTAACTCCACCAGACAAAATATTTGCAGCTTCAATTTGGCTTCCAATTTTGTAATCAAGCAATTCATTGTTTTGCACTATTGGAGACAGATTAGGTATTAATGGATCAGGCTCAGTGATGTTATTCTCTGGTTCTGCGGTAGATGCCAAGGAAACATCTTTTATAGGAGATATATCAAATGTTGAATCAACTTCTGACAGAGAAAAATATTTAGATGAACTTTCGTTGGCAGACATATACGCTTCGCTCGGCGGCGACGTCGTATCTAGCGTGGAGTCCCGGGGAACCTCCCGCTTCTCCACGCAACTGGGTTAATCTATCCATTTTCACACTTCATCTGAAAGCATTTTTTTATTTGTAATTTATCAAAAAATAAAATTGGAAACAGCAACAAAATAGATGTGGAGAAGGATTGTAAACAATAACAAAAGTTTATTATTTTTACCTAGGTCAAAAACAGGGAATGAATTAGTGAAACTTCAGTAGAACAAAATGCAGTGATAATGAAACTGTGACACTTAGGATAAACATATGAAAAACATAATCATACCAAGTAGGTAATATAAACTGGACACTGTAAGTTAAAATTTTGCTAAAATCTTTCAAGAATCAAGAGTAAGAACCAAAACAAAACAATATTTTTAAATTTTTTGGAGACAACACAACACATCAATGTTAAAGATGGACGCCATTTATTTTTTTTGCTACCAGTATTGCCAGCTGAAATTATATTAGTGACGTTTGAAACGTTTCCATTAACAAATAATTTAATTCGAATTGGTCCATGCATGGCCCATGGAGTGAGGTGGTGAGCATGGTTTGTCTATGGCCAATTTGGTTTCTCTATGGTCTCTAGTCTTTTTGTCTATGGTGTTTTGCAGTGTTTTGTTTGATTTGCTAGTGCGTGTGCATGGTTTTATACGCAGGTAAGCCGAGTAAAACTTTAGCCGGATTACGATCTCTTCATGGGCGGATGTAAGTTGTTTCTGCAATAATTTTTCATTTTGACTAACTTTACACTTGTTCTTGAGGATTTTCCCGACGTTTCCATTCATCATCATCATTATCATCAATAATAAATTCAGAAATCATTTACTAAAGACAATGGCTGTATGGGCTTAGTTCCCCTTGCCTTTCCTTCGGGATAAACTAAACAAAAAAAAAATTGTTTGATTTGGTTTGGATTGCGGTTATTTTGAAAAGAAATATCTTTTACTGGTAATAACTTTTAACCGGCTAAGATTTCGCCGGCTTACATGAACGCACCCCTGATAATAGGTACCTACTTAAAACTTTACAAATTACCTGCAAACCAAGTTGTTTTTTAAATTGTGATAGTGTATGTCATTTTCATTATTATTATGGCTCCTCGAGAAGTGCAAAAGTCAACGCCCAAGAAAGTACAGCGTACTTTACTTAAAAAAACAAATGGCACCAAAGTTAAAGCATCACCAGTAGTTTTAAAGAAAGCTATATCAATGTCCAGTAAAAAGACCGCGGAGAAAGCTCTGCCAATGGGTAAGTTAAAGTTAAGGCTAACCTCAACAATATATTTTATCAGTTTTCTTTTGGCCCCGTGGACATTGTTGCTTCCCAGGCCTCCTCCTTACTCCAGATGTAGTCTGTCTTGGTCTAATTCTCAATTTTAATTATTTTATTTCAGTGAATAATACTCCCAGAGAAACTCGACAACGGACTAGCACAGTCCCGAAAGTTGCGACACCAAAGCCAAAAGTAAACAATACTGCACCCGTGCCAGGAAGTGTTACCAAAAGTGTAAAAAAGGCAGCATGGAACCGCCGACCAAAACCAGCTCATTCCGGTGTGCCAGTGCCTGAGAAAATGAGAAAGCTTTTTGAAAAACAGTCTCAAGAACTGGACTGCAGTTTATAAACTGTACCGAAAAGTGCAGTTTCGCAGTAACTAGCAAACTCACTGTACATTCCAAAGAAATATGCATGAAAGTGAAATCTATTGACAAGCAGTTTTAATATTAGTTACTTTAGTTCCCATGTCTTGTGGCTTGACATATATTTGACTCTTCACTATGGGTGCGCCCACCAGCGGGCCCTACACCCTCCACTGACCCTCGGATGTGATAACTCATAACTGCGAAAACAGGCACTTGCATTAACTACAATCGCCACGAGAAACCAGACCTGAGCACCTAGGATGCAAGACAATACATTGCACTATTCAGAAATCAAAAACTAGATAAATGATCTACATATGTTTCGCCAACAACGATGGTTTTAGAGTTTCATAATAATTAGTGGTTTACTAATTTCTATAATCCTGAGGATGCCACTGTTGTTGGCGAAACATATATAGATTATTTATCTAGTTTTTGATTTCAGAATAGTGCAATGTATTGTCTTGCATGCTAGGTGCTTGGGTCTGGTTTCTCGTGGCGATTGTAGTTAGTGCGAGGGCCCGGTGGTGGGCGCACCCATAGTGAATGTTTGAACTTCTGAATTGTAACGCCTAATACATTTTCATTTATATAT
The DNA here is from genome assembly GCA_014607495.2 of Carposina sasakii. NCBI lineage: Eukaryota > Metazoa > Arthropoda > Insecta > Lepidoptera > Carposinidae > Carposina > Carposina sasakii. The sequence continues at coordinate 13,167,024 of CP053156.1, forward strand.
TTGACTATTAACTCTGGAATATGGATAATTTTTAATGTGGACTTATGTAAATATTTAAAATAAGAATGGTTTAATATAGGTACTCAGAATATGTTTTGACATTTGTATGATTGCCGATTGGTAATAATGGTTATAATAATAATAGCATTAATTACAAGTTAGCTACTTTAACACATTCACTGCTACTGACTACATATTTGTGTTTTCTTGGTTTTCAAGAGGTGCAGCAGTAGCTTATTTGCACTACTGGCACTAGAATCATAAGAAAATCTGCCGGCAGTGAACATGTTCATTCATTTCAACAAAAATCATGTGTAGTTATTTAATAACCTTTACATATCTGTTCAGAAATATGATGTAGGCTTCTTATAATATTGTGATGACTATATTTAGTTTAGAGTGGTATTTCTTATTACTTATGTGACTCCTTGAAAAGCAAACTACAAATACAGTATGCATTATGAGCCAGTGCCATAACAATAGGCATAAAGTTGCTCTATGATTAGGTTTAAAAAAACAAGGGTTAAAGGGAGGACTCTATTTTCACCTCAGATAATAAATGGTTATAGAGGAAGATAACTTTGAGACTTGGCAGTATACCATTGTTTCTATGAGAAATCTGAAGTTTATTTGGTCCTTTCTAGTTTGTTTCAAAGGAAATGGGTAGATAATGTTGACATTAGATATTAATATCAGCATGTAATTTATTTATAGAACAATGTATTCATTTGAAGCTACTACAACTAGGTATCTCCTACAAATTGTATTATTTTAGTTTTGAGAACATGTTTACATAGATAGTTTTTTTGACTTTTCCACATATGTAATTAATTATGAGTTTATAGTTTTTATTAAGCTTAGTAAATATTTATAGTTTCGTAACATAACATTTGTGCCAAATTAGTTACAAACTACATGATAATATAATGAAATACATAATTATGGAAAAAAAAAAACTTTTTTATAAGGCCCTTTCTAATTTCTCACATAGATCTTTAGGTAAGCCCTAGTTGCACTTCACCAAATGTGTAATCTTAGATTTCATTTCATAAATGAATTGTGATAATATCTCTGCGTTTTTCCATAAAAATATAAGAGACATTAGTTCTCATTTAACATTAAAAGTTTAATGCAACTTATTAGTGCTAGAGAGGTAAATATGCCATTACCTAGTGTAGTTTTAACCTTTTAACATTAGATGAAAATCTCCCGACCGTATTTCGGCCAAGGCGACCAATCTCTATGGAGATTAGTCAGGTACGCAGGATATTATAGTGCACAAGTGTGTGCGCAAACAGATGCACTCTCTATTCCGTCACTCTCAGAGTCTGATGGAACGGAAAGCCGATACGACCGAAGAGAGATCAGGCGCAGGACCAACAGTTTTACGTGCTAAGTGACAATTTTACAACATTAAAATCTGTATGTACATGAAATAAATTCATTGGTACAGGCCCTTGACTGGGATCGAACTTACGCCTCCTGCTTGGAAGGTGCACGTCTTAACCACTGGGCTATCACCGATTAGATGGATTAGATGATAAAGATATTAGGCTAAAGTATTAGCTACTACAGCCGTACTTAATGAAGTACTTGGTTAAGCTTTAGTTTCCCAATATACTCGTAGCAGCCGTGAAGGAAAAAAGCACATGTCGGAACCGTAAAGAATGCCTAGTTTTGAAGAAAGGATAGGTATACGTGTTTGAAGGTCCTCCAGGCCTTCCCAGCGATGATTTGAAATAAAATAAGATTTGCAAATTAGCGAAAACTAGCTACTATATTTATTTCGCACGTGCAATGCTGTACTATGCAGATAAACCTTAAAAGTAGTCTAGTAGTAAGTGGGCCTTGTCACACACAACATTCGTAATTTCTTGAAAACTGTATCGAAATCGGTTTCTGAGATTAGCGTACACAAACATCGATCCGTTACAATTTTATTATTATTATATACAGGGTGTAACAGAAGGGTATGTTAAGCGAAAATCCTTTTTCCAAAATTTGAGACTCGAAATCACATGTTTATTTTTCAAGATTATATGAACATATTCCTGAGAATGATTATATTCCTGAGTTGTTAGGAATTCTCCATAGTATCTGGAAAAAATAAACATGTGATTTCGAGTTTGAAATTTTGTGGGTAGGTTCCTTTTAGTGGGCTATTTACATAGCTTTTCGCTCAGTGGTGTTCGACTCAGAATCATGGTCTGAAGTCACCATATCAATATTTGCCTGGCTGTCTCAATCATCCTGTATATGTATACATACAAGAAGATAGTATATAGGTAGATAGAAAATATTTACTAATAATGTTTGCTACTTATAGATAGGTAGTAGAGCTTTATGTCCATCCTAAATACAGGGTGTAACAGAATGAGTATGTTAAGCGAAAAACTATGTAAATATCTCACTATAGAGAACCTTTTTCAAAAATTTTAGACTCGTACTCGTAATGACATGTTCATTTTTCAAGATTGTATGAACATTCCTGAGTTGTTTAAGAATTCTCCATACTACTTATATGGAAAAATAAACATGTGATTTCAAGTCTCAAACTTTGTGTATAGCTTCCTTTTAGTGGGCTATTTACATAGCTTTTCGCTTAACATACCCTTTTTGTTACATCTGTATACGTTTACGAGTATGTTAAAAAATAGGTAAGTACCTACAGGTGGACAGCAGCAAGAGAACTTGGTGGACAGCTACCTGCCTATAAATTAAGATTGATGTATGTACTTAGGTACCTACTTATCTACAGTATAAAGTAGGTACCACTGCCTACCTTACACTTTGCCATTTGTAGAAGATCTAGGTAGTACCTACTTAATGCGAAGGTAACCGTTTAACTTAGAATTTTTATAAGTATAAAATTTGCGGTTGTCCGTAGCTCCGCTCGCGTGGACGTCGCTTATTGCGTAGGAGGGGTATAAAAATAGTTTACGACCAATAGGTATATATATAGGATAATAATCCGACCTACCGAATATATCTACATAAATATTAAATTTCATATAAATTGGTCAAGCCGTTTCCGAGGAGTTTGGTAGCAAACACCACGACGACACGAGAATTTCATATATTAGATTGTTAAGCAAATCTACCTACCAAGTTTCAAATATGTGGTTCTTATAGTCTCGGAATAAAGTATACGGCCATGTCCTAGAATGCCAGAACTGCAGGATCATAAAGAAGATCCCCCAGCCACGTTTAGCCTAGCGGAAATAGATGTAATTGATACGAGGACTGACAAGTTGCTAGGTTTATTGCCTGAGACTACATTCTTACCACCACATGCACGGAAAGAGATGCAGTTGATGTATTCTATCTAGTGAAGCTGAGAGTAAAGGCCCGTATCGGAAAAGAGATGTGTCATACGGACAAACCATAGTGTTCCGTTTTTTTATATTGGCTACAGTGGGGCCAGAAATTTGATGAGTGGGACACTGTCATAACCTCAGATTAATGATATAGGTTATAGTTATAAGTTATAACTCATAGCTTGTGCTCACGAGTCGATAGCGTTATAGTCCGGAGGTAGTGGGCGTTGCATTTTTGATGGTGATTTTAGGCCGATCGATTTTGAGAAGGGTGTTAAGCAATTGATAGTTTATTTTTCAAGATTATATGAACAGAATTTCCTGAGCCAGTTAGGAATTCTCCATAGCAAAAAATAAACTGTGATTTCAGGAAATTTTGTGGGGCCTTTTAGTGGGCTATTTACATAGTTTTCGCTCAGGGTGTTCGACTCAGAATGTCAACCAAAAATTATTTCTGTTCTCAATCATCCGAAAATTTATACATCAGAAGATAGTTTTAATAGAAATAATAATAATTTTGCTATAGAAACTTATAGATAGAGCTTTATGTCAGCTCCTAAATACAGTGAAGAAAATGGCGAAAAACTTGTAAATATCGTCAGCACCTATATTAAAAATAATTATCATTTCATTTATGAACATTCCTGGTTGTTTAAGAATTCGAATTATATGAAAAATAAACTGATACAAACTTTGGTTATTTAGTGGGCTTTATGCTTTTCGCTTATACCCTTTTTGTTAATCTGTAATTTATGATAAAAAAAAGCCTCAGCAATCTATCGATAGGTAAAATCGTCAGCAAGAGAACTGGTGGACATACTCGCCTATAAATTAAGATTGAATACTTAGGTACTGACATATAAGCCTACCCACTATCGATAGATCTGGTAGTACTACTTAATGAGGCTTTTTAGAATTTATAAGTATAAATTTGCGGTTGTCCGTATCCGCTCGCGTGGAGCGCTTATTGCGTAAGGGGTATAAAAATAGTTTACATCGTTTCATTCGACCGGAAATTGAAATAATTAAATATTATATATAACGCTGGTACAACCCGCCATTTTCTTCACAGCTGACGGTTTCTATAATTATTAGATTGTTAAAACTACTACCAAGGTGCAAGTCTCGGATTTTCGGACGAACAGAACTGCAGGATTTCCCCCAGCCACGTTTGCCTAGATTTATTTACGAGGACTGACAAGTTTTTACATACAAATTCTCTCCCCACCACTGGAGAGATGCTAGTTCGAGTACTCAATGACTATGAAGGCCATGAAAAGTGTGTCACGTTGTTCCGTTTTTTTATGACATAATTTGATGAGTGGGACACTGTCATCGACCAGAAATTATTTTGTAAAATAACGCTACTTGTGCTCCCTATTACGGGGCGCGTAAAAAGTTATGTTCATGCTTACAGAACCCTAAAAAGTAACCAAATCAATTTGAGATGGAGTGCACATAAATCCCTCGCGTCTTTGTGTGAAAATGAGGTCGTAAAATTGATTAAGTCACCGCTCCTGGATTTGGCATCGCTTTGCGATGCGCTACACGGACTGTTTTATTTGAAAAGTGTCTAGGTAGATACGTGTAATAAATACAGGATCGAAGCTAATGATTATTGCTGACCATTTTAAGATGTGTGTGTATAAAACAGCCGAAAGCTCAATATAACTTAGTTAGTTGCTTATACACGTGTAGTCTAATAAACGACCTTTGTTCAAAGAAGAGGTAAATGTCTTTATTAACATTTTTCTGTTTTTTAAATTCACCTCTCTTTTTTGTTGTTTGTTAGCAGTTTCATTTTAAGGTGCGAACATAGAAAGTAAAGTATACCTATCCACAAATAAGTTTTTCCCACAATTTCGTGTGGTAGGTAGGTAGGCTAAACAAAATAGGTAGTTGCCAATGTTCCTTACCGTTTAGATCCCGCCCCCTGATAACCTAATTTGCAATAGCAAAGCCGATGCAAAGCGATAGCGAAAATTGTACAATATTCGCCTAGAAATGTCAAAGTTCCTTTGAAATTCGTTTTACGTAATACGAATTTGACAAGCAATCAGCGTTTTTGTACAATTTTCGTTATCGCTTTGCTTTTGCTTGCTGTAGTTAGGTAATAAGGGGGCCGAGCAGCTTACGCGAAGTAACGCTCATGTTATGCCTACAGTAATGAACTACTTTATAAAATAGATTTAACCGCCTCACTGAGAAATAGGTAGGTACAGCAAACAAAACATGAAGATATGGTATAAGTACGTAGGTATACCTAGCTGTCCTAACATGATATGACCCACTCATACTTGATAAGTGATAACATTAATTTACCGCTAACTTAAGTACGATATACGGTAATATTATCATAGCCATTAAAACATAATACCTATCTGTTCAGTAAAATAATAAATTATTAGGTACCTACTTATGTAATTTTATATGTACTTGCCTATAACCGATACTTAGGCATGGTACCTACTCCCATTTGGTTTTCCAAACAAGTTCCAAACGAATTTGTGGGCATTTCATAAATGAGCCATCATCATCAACCTATTGCAGTCCACTGCTGGACGTAGGCCTCCCCCAGGGCACGCTACAAGACTGCCTTGGGGGATATTTGCCCATAGTCACCACGCTGGGCAGGCGGGTTGGTGACCGCAGTTTGTATTTTGGACTATGTTGTCAACACGGGAGGCGCTGCTGTCCACCTCCCGGAAACCCTTAATCGCCTCGTACGATACCCACGGGCTGACATGGAGTGATACGAATTCTACTCTGCCGGTACCACGCGGCACGAATGAGTCATAAATGAGTAGTTAGTACAACGCTTTTGTCATGGTCGTTTTAGTTAGACCCTTGGTCTGCCCTTAATATAGCCCTCAAAGGTTTTATTTAAGGCCCATTTAATAAAATTGCAACTATCCACATGGTGTCATCTAAGATTAGATACCACTAGTTTTTCGGACTCGGTAACTGATGATCATTTCCAAACAATTACGAGAAACTTAAGACTTCTTTACTGTTACTGTAAAACTTCAAAGCGTGTACTGTAAGTGTAGAGTATGGTGACACAGTGATCTTTGCACAGTAAATATATCAGTAATTATTGCGAGATTAGTCTGAATAGTATCTAACACCCTATATTGCTAAGGATTCCACTGCAATGCTTATTGTCATGTCACTTTATATCAGCTCGATAGCACAAAGAGGTGCTTCGAAAATGGAACATCGTTTCAGATCGACGTTCGTTATCGTAACACCTCCACCAATAGCAGTTTGGAACAAACGTTTCAACGATGAACCTCTATCGATTCGATTGAGATATAGTGTGGTCGATTCTGACCGCCACACTTAAACGTGAACCTAAAATACAATTAGTTAGGTTTTTTCCTTTCCATCCTTAACATACGAGTAAATGGCTGAGAAAAAAAGGGATAGGCAGGCAGGGGTAATTTTATGTGTGACGGTCAGAATCGACCATAATGTTACTTCATCCAAACCTTATATATTCTTCAGATCCATATCGATATACTAATCAATCAATAAACACCGCGAACGTCACAAGTCCGTAAACAGACGACCCCGCCCCCTTCCTATCCTGCCTGACGTGTGCCTGACATAATCGTCGGTCATCTAAGTCGCCGCCGCGCCGGCAGATAATAACAATGATATAACAATCAAGTTTGTCTGTCAGCATGATTTACGTTCGCGAAGCTCCGCCTGTCTGTTCGTGATTGATGTCGCTGGATGCCCGATGAATGTTGATCAGTTCCGTGGTGCAAGATATGGAAGATTGGCGTTATGGCATTTTCATTGTCGCGACTGCATCTGTCTGCACTCTGCACATTCTCTAGAGAAAATAATTTATTTAAGGAGTAACACCCGACTGCGTAAAAATTTAGACTCGTGTCACTCTCACGACTCAGACGAATCTAAATGGTACGAGTACCTCATACATAAGCTCAAATGCGACTAACCGGTTGGACTCTAGACGGCAATCTGTGACTCTAGACCTATAGCGTGCCAAAGACATAAAATACAAACATACACTAGAAAAACATAACCCTCCTTCTGGCCCAGTCGGGTAAACGGTGGGAATGCTTTAGCCTCGAGAAATCCGCTATAGCTCTAGCAAATGATGGTTCTGATTCCATCAGAATAAGATAAGTGACAGAAACGACGAAAGCGAGCTGGCTGATATACTTTCACCCATACTCGCCCAATTTGATTTGATAGCCCAAGTTTTAATTTTACTACATGTTAAGGCAGAGACACATATTTAAGTTAAATTGTTGTACATTGTGTGTACAGCTCTACATTGTGTGTGTGTTTGTTGGTGTAGTGCCTGAGCATTACGTGATTTATAGTTTAGGGTTATTCGATAATCTCCAATGTGCTATCTGGTTCAAAGGATCAAATTCAGACTTAACATACCTACCTAGAAAAAATACCTAAATTAAAGGGTACGAAATATACAGGATGTATAAAGACAAAGTTTCTACAGGGTGTAACAGAAAGGGTATGTTAAGCGAAAAGCTATGTAAATAGCCCACTATAGAGAACCTATTTCCAAATATAGACTCTCAAATTATTGTATCTTTTTAGAAGATTGCTTTGAACATTTACCTGAGTCTTGTTTCCGGAATTACCTCCAGGATGTACCTATCTGGAAAAATAAACATGTGAGACTTCAAATCGAGTCATGAAATTCTCGTGTGATTTCGAGTCTGAAATTTCGTGGATAGGTTCCTTTTAGTGGGCTATTTACATAGCTTTTCGCTTAACATACACCTTTTATTACATCCTGTAGATATTACCTACTAGAAGTAAGGAGGTACAAGAATTTTCACATATACCTAACTAGAGAAGTTATAAAGAAACATGCTAATGCTCTTCAATTGTACCAAACATTTTTGTATTAAAAATAAGTTACGACCTTAAATTTACTTCTAATTTGGTAAATAATGCTTATATATTCACACTGTAAACTATATACAGGAGTAGATATTTTAGAATTACCATCCATAAGGTGCGCAAATTGATATTAGGTGGGTATGGTGTTGTTATTCCGGCTGAGTCACGTCTCTACATTATAGTAGTAGACGCCTGCAACTCCGTTCGCATAGACTACTAGTTATGGAGCCTATTCAAAAATACACTAACTAAATGTTAAGTTAACCATCACTAACTAAATGTTAAGTGACGACCATCACAATTCCCGAAAACCGCATCCAAATCTGTTAAGTCGTTTCTGTATATGTAGCCAGGGATAGCCAGTACTGCTAGATCACAAAGGGGATCCCACAGTCACGTTTAGCAGCTGATCAGTGACATCTTGCTAGCTTATCGCCTGCTCTACATACGTCAGCAATCTTGCACACGTACAAGCCAAAATGCACTTGTGCAGGCAATATTCATAACTAGTGGACGCCCGCGACTCCGTCCGCGTGGACTACAAAAAAAAGGTCGAAATTATCCGGGATAAAAACATTTTCCCGGGATAAAAAAGTAGCCTATATGTTTAGTGGGACCTGTCACAATATATTACTGAAAAGTCAGCCGCTTCTGAGATTAGCGTGCACAAACATCGATCCGTTACAATTTTATTATATGTATACAGGATGTAACAGAAAGGGTATGTTAAGCGAAAAGCTATGTAAATAGCCCACTATAGAGAACCTATTTCCAAAATTTGAGACTCGAAATCACATTTTTATTTTTCAAGATTGTATAAAAATTCCTGAGATATTTAAACATTGTCCATACTATCGGTGGTTTGAGTCATATATAAGTAATAGGTCTCAGGCTGTAGTGGTTCATAATTTTGCATCTAGTTGGAATCCTATACCTAGTGGAGTACCGCAAGGCTCATTGCTAGGACCCCTAATTTTCACAATTTTTGTCAATGATATTTACAATTGTTTTCGATACACGAAATTGCTCTGTTTTGCTGATGACATGAAGATCTTAGCCAGAATAGCATCCCAACGGGATGCTATTAATGTTCAAACCGATCTTCACAGATTAGATGAGTATTGTTTACGTAATAAGTTGGATCTTAACCCTAGTAAATGCTCTGTGGTTACCTTTAGCCGTAAGCGTGAATTACTGCCTACTTCATACCACCTTAAAGGTCAGTTGCTTGTACGATTGTCCACTATCCGAGATTTGGGTGTCGTACATGACTCCAAACTTCTGTTTGACGAACACATACATGGCATAATTAACAAGGCTACTCGAGCGCTGGGGTTTGTGTTTCGCAGCTCATCTTGTTTCTCCAGAATTAAAACGTTTAAAATTCTCTACTGCAGTTTAGTCAGGAGTAACTTGGAATACGCAACACAAGTATGGAACCCAATGTATGACATCTATATAGACAGAATCGAGGCTATTCAGCGTAGGTTCATTAAGTACACCTGCTTTAGGTGCAAGTATCCATACGATTCCAGTCAGTACTTGGCCTTATGTAGGAAACATCATTTATTGCCACTTCAATCTAGGCGGCAAATTGCAGATCTAACCTACTTATTAGGCATCACTACGGGAGCGATTGAGTCTATGGAATTATTGGGAAAAATTTCATTTTCTGGCGCTATTATCCTCCTATCTCTCTCCCCAGAGTTCGTACGAACTACCAACAGAATGCTTTTCTTTGGAGGGCTAGCAAAGCATTGAATAAGCTGGCGTATGAACTGGATATCAATTTATTTAACGGTAAGAGTGTGGCGATTGTTAGGCGGCACATAAGCAGTAAATTCTTTGATTCGGAACAGTAGTGGTGAGTTGGGCAGCGGGTATTGTTGCTCTGACGCAGCTTTTGTACTTCATATATAAATTCACACGATGTCAATGTTCTCTTTTCATGGATTTTTAAGGCAGTTCTGCTATTAGGTAATAATTGAAATTATTAACTTCTTAAAACTACGTATGTTATTGTTACATGTGATAACCTGTAATTGGCTTCTTTGTTGCTATAGAATATATTATATTGTTTTATAAGCTGTTGGTTGTCCACAGAGCTGTAATAAATAAATAAATAAATAAATAGCTTTTCGCTTAACATACCCTTTTTGTTACACCCTGTAGATATCTTCTTGGCAATATTTTACAGAAACGTTTCTTGGTTGGATCGCGCTTTTGCACATGTCATGTAAAATATGTCATATACATAGTTATTCTGATTATTTTTTAACGATACATATTTATGTGCATTACCAAATACGTACGTAGGTACGTCGGTCGTACATATTTGTATAAATATACTATCTTTATGCATAAGTATTTTTATAGACATTTATCGTATTATTTACGAATGAATTTAAACATTATTTTAGCTGAACAATTTCTAATTTTGACAGATATAATCCTAGCATTTTGCTGTCAAATACATATAATTTTCAGCACTGTCTAACACGCGGTTTTGTGTAACACCGTTAACATTAATTTTGACAGACATTGTACACATTTTGTGGTAAAATATTGTATAAGTCATTTAAAGCAGTTTTTAACTTTTGGTGCAGTTTTGTAATAACACTGTAGATAGGGTATTACGAGTATACCCTACCCGCACTGCTTCGAATGTGACTACGCTGCTGCTACGGACGCGACTACGTTTTTTGGGTACAATGACTACGAAGACTACGAATACTGTTCCATTGTTGAATGATTATTGATTATTCCATAGTTACATATTCCTCTATGGTTACATACATACATACATATAATCACGCCTTTATCCCTTACGGGGTAGGCAGAGCACCAAAGGCACAATAGGCTCACATGAGGTCACTTCTGACCAATTTTGAGGGTACCTATAGTTGAGATGTACAAGTTCAGTTAGTAGTGACAAGTGGTCTGCCCATCGCCTACAAAACACCAAGACCCTCTTGTCCCTCTTCTGAACTTGTACAGTATGCCCGGAAGAGAAGCAGCTGTAGTATTATACGTTTTTTTTCACTCCCAGAGCAGCATATTCCATAGTTCGATATAAAAAAACCTTCAGACTTCGAATAATTTATCGAAGGCAGACTGGTTTCTCGTTCAACAACCTTACTTTACATTATATTATCAAATTCCGGAATACGAGACTGAAGTTTGGGCATTCTGCCAATTTTTATTGCAGCCGAGGTCAGACGTGTGCCCTTTACAAGTACAAAACAACACTTAGCATTCCCGAGAGGCTAAATGTCCTCCCTTCGTTCATATGTACGGTTTTAACTACCCCTTAGGTCAGGGATGGGCAAACTACGGCCCCGGGCCGGATCCGGCCCGTATGAGGTTTTAATCCGGCCCGCCGAACGTTTTTCAGATAAATTTTAATATCAAAAATTCAAATTGTATTATATTTTAGACCTTAAAATATTTTATCTACACTTAAAACATTTAAATCTCGATGGGCCGTTTCTAAAAAACAATGTTTTTAAACTTTATGCTTAGTAGCCTTGCCCTAAGTGTTTTTAATTAACCGGCCCGCGGCAATATTTTTTTTAATTTTCTGGCCCGCGATAATTTTTTTTTAATTTACCGGCCCGCTATGAAAAAAGTTTGCCCACCCCTGCCTTAGGTAATAGAATCACGTCGCGTAAGGGCCGATGCGGTCATAGCCTCTTTCGCTAAAACTTGATCAAGAAAGAGACTGCATCAACTTTATCCATCAGATAGCCTAGGCCAGGGATTCCCAAACTATTTTTCTCATAGATCCCTTTCAAAAGTTAACTGGTTCTCGTGGACCCTCTACAGGCCTACACCACATTTTTTCACGCCAACGTAGACTTCCATTGAGTCTCCTGTGGACACCTGTGGGTCCACCTGGACCACTTTGGGAACCACTAGGCTATCCAACCTTTGGAAAAGTCTGTCCTTATTGTAACGCTTAATTACAGGGTATATATGTGAAGGATATCCTCTCGTATCTACTTACATACATACCTACGCCTCTTTCCCGGAGAGGTAGGCAGAGATCACGGATCTCCATTTGCTACGATCCTGACACACCTCTTTCGCTTCATCTATAGGTACTTTCATGATATTCTTCATGTACGCTCGTCGGTTTAGGGTACGCTTGACCTGACCTTTCTCTAGAATTTCACCAATTTGATCGTATCTACTCTATTATGATCATTTAAATAACTTGATCGATGTTCTCGAACCTCTGTCAAAATTATGTGCTTATATTTACTTTAGGAGCTAAATTGAGTCCTAAGATGTTATGTAGGGCTGTTATAAAATTATCATTGTCACTCAGCTAAACCCGAGGAGGGTTGGCGTCCGGCAGGCAGCCGGCTGTAAAACGAACGCGCCAAATCCCTGGCATATGAGTTCCGAAAGAAACAATACCTATCTAATTATAATTTATAATCAGATCCCGTAAATCGTCAAGTCTAACCACCGACCCCATAAATAATGGAAAAAAAGGCCTAAAGATGATGAGGACTCGCTTCGTAGCTATTCCCAAGATTGGGTTGGCGTCAGGCAGGGAGTCGGCTATGATATTTTTTTTTATTTGCTTCACTGTAATGTAGTCAGAAGAAAGCCTACCATCAAAACTGCTTACCTACTAATAAACCGATTGCTCCTACTTAGAGTCTATTTAACAGGAAACATGTTGAAAAAGATGCAATCATTATTATTTATTTACTTTTTTCATGAATAGATTGTTTTACTTGTCTATTCTATATTTCATATTATAGTGCGTTTTGTTTTGATCTATTGTCCGAGGGTTTGGTCTATGAGCGGATAGATTAACCCTGTGAATGACGATAGCTGTTTGCATTTTGTACTAATCGCAAAAAAACTAATCGCAAAATAAAATATTTTTGAGTAGGTACCTGTGTTTGATGATATATGGGGAAGGCTTATGTTCAGTTGTCTTCTCATGGCTGTAATGATGAGGATGCATAATAGGTACGTCAGACCGCCTTTTACATATAGGTATATGTGCGAACACAAAATTAGTTTGATTTATAGGTAGGTAGGTTCTTTCTGATACGTGGATACTTATATGAACAAAATTTTATGGGATATTTTCATAATTTTATTTACTGCACAGGTATTAGGTAACTGCAAGATATTTGTAGTGGTGTAGGTAGGTTTGGAGGCATGGGGTAAAAACCTAAGTAGGAAAGTAGTGCTGATCTATCGACATCATCGGTCTAACATTTTTGGTTATGTTGAATTTAATTACCAGCTTTGTCTACATAATTTGATGATCCGGTGAACATTTCTGGATAATTACAATACGCCAATTAAATTAAATTTAAACATTTATTATATGCTAAGTAAAGGTACACAAGGAAATATATTATATTTGAAATACTTACATATTAAGTATACCTAGTATACACGTATGATTAATTCATTCAGTGACCTGAAAAACCATGGGATCGAGGTAAATACGAATATTATGACGTAGACAGAAACTAGGATGACCGTTTATAATATTAAATTTATGTTAACAGGATAAAATTGTCAATCTATAACAAATACTTCTAATGCTAACTAAGGAAAATCTAATTAACATTTTTTGTTTTATTGCCATAAAAGTCTCACGCGTTTTTGGGTCTACTTATAAGTAAAAATGTGGCTTCATTTTCGGGGTCAGGAAAATCCGAGGTATGACTGACATCGCATGCGAGGGTTAGCTCTCAAGTTGATGACGTGCTAGGCCATTGAAAACGTTTAGTCCAGTGTGTGGATGTTGTAGTATTTAAAGTGCCGGCCGCAGTGCAGGAAGCGTTCGTGCTGTATCATAAACTCGATTAATCAGTGTGTGAAATGACGTCTTCGATTAATTTGACAGCTCTCGCCTTTTTGGCGGCAAACGGTGAGTGAAGGGTTAATTTTGAAAATAGCAGATTATTCGAAATAAAATTTTTGAGATTTAATTTTAAAATTATTACACATTTTTGTTATTATTTTTTAATATAATGTATTAAAGTTTTAATCATAATATATTGGATTGCTAATGTTAAATCATAAAGGGCAAATTCTATTATATTACTTGTACAGGTTAATAGTAATATTAACTTTTCAAATCAATGGTTTCAAATTAATCTGTGACGAGTAGTTATTTTTATTATGTTATTTATTTTAATTTAAGTTTTAGACTTTATGAAAATAATACATTGACATTATTATGATTTTCTAAATATATCAAAATTTTACAAATATTTTTAGTTATCGGTAGTAAATAATCAACAAAATAGCTAGTTAAATTTTAATGGCGTCTTACCTATAATATTAACTACCGAAGTATTAAAGGTATCCTTATAATTATTTTTATAATCTTCGCCAATTAATTACTAGGTACTCAGATAGTCGTACCAGATATCAAGATAAATCCGCAGCTTGTTTAATTCCTAATTCTTATTTTGGGCTAATATGAGCTTGATCTTTCAACGGCATTTGGTCGTATGTGTATCTAATCTAGGTATGCTAGGTTTTGATCAAAGTTTAATCTCAACCTTTCTCTATTAGGTTTAGCGTGAGTTCACCAGTATTAATTCGTAGAGGTACCTAATCTAATGAGAAGTCAATACTTATTATCAAAATACGTCCGTTTTTGAATGGATAGGTAGTGCGTAACGTTTGGCATGATTGACTCTACCAAAGATTGCAAATCCCACTGAAAATAACGGTTACTTTATAAACTATTTAGAGAACAGTAGTTAAGTACATAATGATCCAAATTTTCACCTTGCCGGTCGTGTTCTTAATTCAGCACTGAATTTTAAGTACCTAGCTAGGTGTATTGAAAAATATTTGAACTGTCGATTAATATCATTTTTATTAGACCCATTTTAGGTCAAAAACTCTTAAATTGAAATACTTGTTTACATCTCATGTTTCATCAGGTACCTGTCCTTCCTACAGGTTTAAAGGTTCGAATGGCAGGGCCATCTTTGATTGGTGTGGTGAATATCGATGTTTATATGTATCATTTATGTACATCGTTATAATACCTATCCATTTAACGAATGTAGATTAAAAGTATAGTAAAGTTCATTAAAGAACGTTGTACAGATGAGGTCCAATACGATATACAGAGTATTTTTTCGTGGCCACCCTTAACGAAGGGTACGTGTAATTTATACATCAAATAAAGTAAGTTTATGCCAAAAAAAATGCTGGAAAACGATGTAAATTTTTTTGAATAAAAATTTTTTAGTTACTTGATCGGTTGAAATTTATAGTGTTCAGTGTTTATGCTAGTTTTTTCATATATAGATAGATATTAATTATTTCTCGTGAAAAATGCTGCTATGCGCGTCTATGTGCATTTATGCAGAAAAACGCAGTCTATTTACTCAACTTTAGACCCTAATATTTTGGAAACCAGACACTTCCCAGGTATGCTTCCATGGAGAAAAATGATCGTGATGATGAGGAGATTCCATAGTTTTCGGGAACGTTGACGACCAAAAATCATTCTGTATATCCCACTTTAGCACTATAACAGTGCTACAATGTAAACAAGCAGTATTAGGGTGTTATAACCGAAGCACGCCAAGCACGCAGACTCTTCCTCTACGTCGCCGTCGTCGGCTCGTACAAACATCCGACTGTTTGTTGTTGTGTTTGTCTAAACTATTTGTTGTGTGTATAATTTTTGATATTTATGCATTTGAGAAAATATAATTAATTACCTATATACCTACATAGCCTTTTTTATGGAGTTTGTGGGTTCGACTAATAGTAAAACTAAATTGAACTAAGTACATCTTGAACGAAATCGCGCTATTGTTAAACGTATTTACACTGGTATTTGCCAATACTAAGCCACAGTCAAAAACGTTACGAGTTCATTGTGTATTCCACTAAATATTGACAGCGTTGGAAATGCCTAAAACACGGCGTTAATCTCAAGAGGGATTCGATAGAATAAGTAACTGGTGAAAAGAAAGTTAGGTTGTGTGATTTGCACACCTCTGCCCCATCAATTCAGGGCCAATTTATAATGGGTAGGACTTTTACACCAGTTTAGACACGGTTTCGTAATAATAATAATAACAACGTTAACGTTTTGATCGAAAATACCAGCATAAGCAAGACTTAGCAACCCTCCTACCTTGACCACGCATCGTGGATATCGTATCGTACGATATCGTGTAGTCTCTATACAAAATTCAACATGGCGGCTATATTTATCATATTATGACAGGCTAAATGTCGATAAATCGGTTTATCATATCGTGTTTCGCAGGTCATGCTACTTGAGCTGGTGTGTTATTGTTGTAATTTTTAGACACAAAAAGACACAACTTATCAATTCATTTTATATACTTACTTAGAGTGGAATAGGCCATAAAATCAATCCTACAATAATCTACATATTTCAAAGCTATAAATACGCTCCTTCACTTTAGGAGGGTTCGTTATCACATACATAGCATATGTTACGGGTACCTAACGCTTGCGCGGGAGTAGTTATGCGTTAGTTTTTCAATTTGCCAAAACTAAAATAATAAAATAAAAATCTTAAATGCACAAAGAAATCCAAAACAATAGTTACTAAATTAATCTAGACAGCTTGCTTATCTTTATAAAAGATTTCTACCAGCAAACCGCTCTATATAAGCATAGAGGAATCTTATTCCTCTATGGTATAAACCCCTAAGATAGATCGTTGATTCCGTACCTACTAATAAAAAGGTACGAGTATAAAGCGTAGATCTTCTGAATTTCTAGCTATGTAAACTTTTTATACCTACATAGTGATATTTGATCGTCAACGTTCCCGAATACTACGGAATCTCCTCATCATCACGATCAATTTTCTCCATGGAAGCATACCTGGGAAGTGTCTGGTTCCCAAGATATTAGAGTCTGAAGTTGAGTAAATAGCGTTTTTCTGCATAAAAATCTCGCTACATGATAAATTTTGCCAGATCGTCATCGTTTCCGAGCATTTTTTACCCTGTGTGGCATTTATGCAGAAAATGTACGCAGTCTATTTACATCAGTTTTTCGTGAAAAAATCTCGCTTCTATGTGCATTTATGCAGAAAAACGCAGTCTATTTACTCAACTCTAATATCTTGGGAACCAGACACTTCCCAGGTATGATTCCATGGAAAAAATGATCGTGATGATGAGGAGATTCCGTAGTTTTCGGGAACGTTGACGACCAAAAAACACTCTGTATAGTTTAGGTATAGTTATATAATTTTATATAAATTATATAATTTAAGCTCTAAGTATAATAACATTCACTCCGCATTTCCAATCGAGCCCAAAAAATGAAATACTTAGTACGTCAGTACAAAACCTTCCGGAAAAACTTGCTGATCTTACAGACGGGGGGAGGGAAGGACGCTTGACTCCTAAACTCTAAAAATTAGCGACAACTTTAAGTTACTTATCAATAGTTGTTATCAAGGTATTAAGTAAGAATGCTGTTAACGCTATAGGTAACAAGTCGTATCGGAATCAAAAGCAGTATAAATTGTGCAAGTATGCTTTAGTTCCGATGGTGATGACGCTAAGTTTAGAGCGGCTGGCACGGTTTGCAGTGGTCGTGGGTTCGATTCCCACTCGGATGAAGAATTTTTTCCATGACTAAGATAAATTGATAAAAACACTTCTACATTAATATAATCCGTTAGGATATGGTTGATCGTGTGCTGAGGGATTCAGCTTTGTTTGCCGAGATTTGGCTAGTGCATGAAAAATAACGTTGCCAATATGTAATTTACGTCATCCGGTAATTGAATGGTTAGAGCGGCTGGCACGGTTTGCAGTGGTCTGGGTTCGATTCCCACTCGGGTGAAGAATTTTTTCCATTTCTTTATTAATAATTTTATCACACACAGGTAGTCTAAAGCCTGAAAAAGGACCGTGGTGACAACTTAAAATTTAGTTGGGGTACAACGTCAACGTGTATTGTCCGTTTCATAGAGTTATGGTGATGACGCTATTTACTATGTGTATGACCACATTTTCTGTCTGTGTCAGCATACTATAAAACGGACGCAATCCTACCCCTCCCCCGTTAAAGTTGAGTCATGAGTTAAAGTTTGGAATTTAGGGGTTTTTAGGGGTAAAATTCAAAAATCTTGGGGGTATCATTGGATGTGGGTTGGCAACACTGTTTTTATCCTGGATAATTTCGACATTTTGTTTATTCTGTAGTCCACGCGGTCGGAGTCGCAGCGCTCACTTGCATAAAATAACTATAATATTCAACATGATAGGAATTCCTACACATTCTAGCGGTAAATGTAATTTCTGTAATGTGACCGATCGATTCGATGAGTAGCGCATGCTTGATATCGGCACTGATTACACAAACTATACTAGAGTGCGTTTCTCCAAATTTTTAGGGAAATTCCATATTGCATTACAAAGTCCCCAGTGGAACACCCTTAAAATCGCACAAAAATCTGCCGTACCTATTTGTATCGGCACTTCATAATTATAGGAGTTTTAATATATGTCATATATCACTATCACTTGGAACTGATCTACATTGCATCTGTCTCCGCTATACTAAACGTGACTGCGGCATCTCCTTTATGAACCTGCAGTTTTGTCTACCCCATTTTGGGAACATGATTATGTATGTATTGTTTATACAGAATGTTTTTTCGTCGCCACCCTTAACGAAGGGTACGTACTCTATACATCAAATAAAGTAAGTTGATAGCCAAAAAAAATGCTGGGAAACGATGTAAATTTTTTTGAAAAAAAAATTTTATTACTTGATCGGTCGAAATTTATAGTGTCCAGTGGGTATAATAGTTTTTTCATAGACAGATTTTAATTATATCTCGTGAAAAAATCTTGTTATGCGCGTCTATGGGCATTTATGCAGAAAAATGCAGTTTATTTACGCAACTTTGGACCCTAATATCTTGGGAACTAGACACTTCCCAGGTATGCTTCCATGGAGAAAAATGATCGTGACGATAAGGAAATTCCGTAGTTTCCGGGAACGTTGACGACCAAAAATCATCCTGTAGGTAGGTATTATGTGGATTTACTCATATTGTAATGATCTTTCTTCTTTCTTTCTTTTTTTTTCTTTTTTTATTAACCTAGTCATTCCCTAAGGTCTTGTGTCGTGGGTATGGAACGGTAACTTATAAAAACATCCATGACATCATATCAATGGTAGGGATTCAACCCAGGACCTTAGTATAGATACTGATCGACATAGGTAGCATTCTAGGTAGGGAAAGAAGTATTCGTGGGGTAAATTCTATTGTTATTCGCAAATGTGCCAAGTATTACTATATACCTAGCTACGTATCTGTATTACCTATATTACCCACCGATTAACTTAATTATATCTCAATAACCATAAATCAATTATCTAAAATTACAAACTAGATATTACAAATCACCTATTATCCAAGTAGCCTAACATACAGACATAGCTCACGCAGAGGCCTTAAAGTATCGTACTTACAGCAAATGTAATTATATAAGTACCTGCCATAAGGGAAGCAGGCATCATAAAATTCTGTAAAATCTTGACCAACCAACATAAAAATCATTTAACTGGGCTGCGTGACGTCATATCATATCGGCGTTCTGTATTAACTGTCTGGCACATTGTGAATGAATTCTTTCGCCTACGACTTTAGTTTTCATGGAGACCTCATTTCATGGAGGTTTCATATTCGACACAATTTAAAAAATCACCGAAAATGTGAAGTTCATTAAAAAATACATTAGACCTAATTATGTTCGATCCCATAGTTTCCATGAACGACAAGTGTAAAGAATGCCATGATCCAAATGTTCTAACTCCATCGCGAATTTTATAAACACACATCTTAAAATAGGTGGAGTGCCGTAATAATATAAATTACCAAATAAAACAACCTAATAGTAAAACTAAACATAGGTATTACGTACACTCAACTGCATTTATATCTATTATCATCGGCAATGCAACTGCAAGGCCGACCTCAAACTTAACCAGATTATAACAACCTGGAGGCCGAGAAAATTTGCATCTATTATTTCGGCTAAAGTGCTCTCTCGATGTGATAATGGAGATCTATACGATTAACATGTCACGCACTGATCTTGTATCCGAGATAAAAGCATTGCAAGTGACGAGTATACTACATTTTGTCACATATTTGCGCCATTCTAAACTGTTACTTAATTAGAAATTTTTAGAAATGATACTATTAGATAAGTAATGTGACTGATCTTACTGATTAAAAAGCCCTAGGCAAGATACAGTCAGTCGTCACGAGTCGTATGTATTCTAATAAGCAGGTACAGAAATAAAAAGAATTGTAATCACATATTGAAATTGCATTATTGAAGAGTTCGAATTGCGGTACCTAGGAGCAAAATTAAATCTTGAACTTGTTATAGAATCATTGATTTTCAACGTATACCTAATTAATATTACGTCTATTCACGGTCGACACACCTCCCACACGCACAAACCGCGATTCGTTAAGTTAGATTTTTATGTACGAGTAACAAGACTATGAGGGTATGGCTTTACCAAAATGATACTAATGTGGGATCTTCAAGAAGGTATGTGATTATCACCACGGATAAGTAGCGGTGAGATGAGAATAGATTTGGACCGATTCTTCACTTTCCATCAGTTGACGGCTAATAGTTTCCCATTAATTCCATCAAATTATGGTACATGAGGTCAGTATTACCATGGTGCCACTTCTGACCAATTTTTAGGGTATACCTAGTTGACATGTACAAGTTCGGTCAGTATTAGGTAGTATAATTTACATTAATGACATTTTCATCGACCCATAAGTCCTTATACATTGCTCTGACCTAAGTTTACCTACCTATGTACACATTTTAGCCGTCGACTGTACACATTTATCAGCCACATCGATCCAGTTTCGAATAATTGCGTACAATTATCTAGATAATGCAGTATTTATCTGAATTATAGCTCCTTGGCCCGATGCGAATTAATTCCATGCGCATGCGTTGATTGAATGGCCATGTTTTATTGGGGTATTAAACGATGTGCTCGTAAAAAATGTCTCCCGTGGCACATATTAATTAGTTCTGGGCAGGTAGAGGTGACTTGATTTGGCGCTATCTAAATGTAGTATCATTGAGAGTAATTAATCAATTGTAGCTTTATTAAGTCATCAATCAGTTGGGAGCTCATATATGTAGTTAAGGAACTTGCGCCTTGGAGATGATGTGGATGTAACACGGTTTAGCGACTTCTGTGTGCTTCTGCAATAACTATTTATAGAGAAATAGTTCTGAACGAATCTGACCCACTACCCAACATCTAACAAGTATTTTCCAATACCGGATCTACTAAGATGACTCTTTTTATCACATTTCCATTTTACAAACAAATTACAAACCGCGAAGAAGTATCTGGCGTGCCTTGGGGCATTATTCTGGGACCCGTCTTGTATGTATACTTGTATAAATTCAATCATTGCAAAATTAAGTAGTACCTATTAGAATTGATTTATACAGGGTGTAACATACGGTGTATGTTAAGATAAATGAGACATTAATCCTTAAAGTCCAGGGTACCATTATCTAAACGGGCAGGTTATATTGTACATAGACCTTTGTTTCCTGAGTCACGTAAATAACGGACGGATTTATATAAAGCTTTTGAGTAAGCACCTAACGTTTAAATCTTTTTGTCGGCGTTTACTTATTTATTATAATATTATGTTAAAATATTCATCTGTTTAGGTAGGATGCGTGACTTTACAATTAATCAATGTTTCGGAAAATCTATTTAAAATCTTAATTAGTAATGGAGACACACGAGGAATTATTAATGCTGTAGCGGACGTAATCATACCCTCACGTACTTATGTATATATTTTTCAATTTACTTAACTAGCGGCCGCCCACGATTTCGTCTGCGTGAGGGGCATTGCTATAGACGGTTTTCTATATAGATAGCTTTCCTCGATAAATGGCATTCAACCAAATAAACTCTTCAACTTTAGTTTACAATATTAGTACTTATAGATTATTTACAGACCTGTGCTAATGCGAGACTTTACTAGAATACATCAGCTGCAAGTCGACTAAGGAATTTAAGGGCGTTTCTTTAAGCGATGAGCTAGCAACTTGGCACTGATCATTAACATCAGACCTCGCTATGCTAAACGTGGCTATAAGGATGTCCTTTGTGATCCTGCAGTTCTGGCTATCCCATTTTGAACACAGCCGTGTCTATTGTATGTATAATAATAAAGCTTTGTTTATTCCATGCAAATATAGAGTGATACAAAAAATAACATCTTAAGATTTTTAGGTTTGGAATTCTTATACAAAATTTATATATTTTCTTTATTACAATTAGGATTAAGATATATGTTTTGGACTAAGATTTTTTTTTTTGCATGGATCCCTTTTGGGTAAAAGCCTCCTCCAAGGAATACCACTTTTTTCTATCTTACGCTGTGTTTAGCCATTCGCGGCCTCCTGTTGTCGCCAATTCATCAGATGATGGGCTATTTGTATGTACTTAATAATAATGCAAACACAATACAAAAGTGCGTGTGGTGCCGGCAGAGTAGAGATTGTACCACCCATGGACAAGGTATTTCTTTCTCTCTTTCTTTCTTTATTCTTTATTGCACACACACAGAAAGAAATATGGCATACAACATTAAAGAAGAGATGCATGTACAATGGCAAGCTTATCTCTACCAGAGATCTCTTCCAGCAATCTCTTTCTTCATCGAACCACTCCATGCATGCCCGTGGGTATCGTACGAGGCCATTAAGGGTTTCCGGGAATTGAGCAGCAGCGCCTCCCGTGCTGACAGCATAGTTCAAAATCAGACTGTGATCACCAACCCGACTGCCCAGCGTGATGACTATGGGCAAAACCCCCCTATAGCAGTAGCCTTTTGGCGTGCCCTGGGGGAGGCCTATGTCCAGCACTGGACTGCAAAAGGCTGACGACGAATACAAAAGTAGAACGCAGAAAACAATTAGGTTTAGTCGGTTGAAGTAGAGCTGTAGTAGCCATCTAAAGCCCCAACTCACTGTAGCTATTTATGATAAAAGAAGAGATAGTGTCTAATATTCCTGGACATAACACTGGAGCTTTTAAAGCCCTTTGTTCGATTATTGGAGTCACGAGCGACAATCGCATATTATTATGGGAAAATACATTAGAGACAGCCGCGGAATAATAACCATTTGTTTAATATAATTTGAATTTTAGATTGTTTTAAAACTGCTTACGAATGCAAGACGGATAAGTAGTTAAATTTCAAAAATTATTGGAGTTTGGAAGTCTGAAGATCTTGTTTGTGTGTCTAGGAATGCAGTCTGATATTAATTAAACATCAATTTGATACTTCGGTAACTTAATAAATAACTCAACTGAATTGAATTTACTACATGTAAAGGTTTTATGCGTCCTAGGTCCAACAGTGGACTGCGATAAGCTAATGTGCCATAGGTATTATAATAATTTACTTTTGGCACTAAGGTACATTACATACAAATGGCCGTATCCCCAAAAGGGGGTAGCCAGAACTGCAAAATCACGAAGGAGATCCTAGACAGATATACAGGGTGTGTGTGACAGCCAGGCAAATACTGCCATGGTGACTTCAGACCATTACTGTAAACCTAACAGCAGTGTTTTTTATCTATATAGATAAAATTATTTATTGTACTACGAAAACATTATGTACAAGGGCGAGCTTAATGCCTTGCAAGGCATTCTCTACCAGCTAACCTGGTTACTTAAGAAATTTATTATTATCTCCTACAGCTTCATTTTAGCACGGGGACCAGATTTAAGTGTTTAAAAGATTTATTTATCAGTGTTTAATTGCTAAACGCCCCTAAACTATGTAATGTATTGTAGTGAAGCCTGCATCAGCATAGGAATACCTACATGTTAAATAGGTACTAAACCGTTTGTTATTCCCGCATAATAGAGAAAATGGAAAAGCGAATGTTCCCATCAGGTGCAATTGACACTAGTGCAGATCAATGCATGTTTATAAACAAGAGTTATGTATGGATAGCGATGATCGAATTTACTGTGGAATGTGTTTTATTTCAATATTATCATACAAAATGTTAAACTGCTATTGTAAAGAAAGCTAAATAATGGTGAGCTGACTCTAGTTGACTCAGAAGTCATTGTTGGAGGTCTAGGACTTACAGGGCATGAAGGGATGGAAGCTGGTGATATCTAACAAACAAACATATGGTGACTTTAGGTGTTTTGAGTTCACCTATAGTTATTCTGGCATTCTCTCGGGAAATAAGCTAGCAACTTTTCACTGATGTGCCAAACGTAACTATGGGATGTCCTTTATGATTCTGCAGTTGCTACACCATTTCGTGCCACACACAGCCTTGTGTGTAGTAAAATGTATACGCACTAGAAATCCCTATAATACATACCTAAATAACACCTTTCTTTCTCATTTCCAGTGGCAATAGTGGTCGGCTGGGGTTACCGAGCGTCCGACCAGAGAAGATGGGCGGTGCTGCACCCAGCGTGTGGAGGTCGCCAGCAGTCGCCCATCGCCATCGCGGCGCGGCAAGCCATCCCCATCTCCATACCAGCGATGGAGCTTATCGGCTATCAGAATCCGTTACCTGGGCCACTTACGATAACCAATAATGGGCATTCTGGTAAGTTTTCTACATATACCGGACTGATTATCTGCTCTACATAGAGCGTAAGACTGGTGGTGACAGGATGGCAAAAACGGGAGATTGAGCTTTATGTGGCGTGCTCTGTGGAAGACCTACGTCCAGCAGAGGACTGCAATAGGCTGATGTGAAGATAATGAGATGTAAAGTATTTTGGTATTTAGTCATTCTAATACTCAGGTAACCCCGATATAAAGCTTAGGTTTAGGTACATGACAATAGACGTATAACAAATGAATTGGGTACTTAAACTTGAAGTAAATCGAACATCCCCCTTTCTAGTTGCACTAACGATACCGAAGTACAGTTCAGAAGAAGAAAAGAAAGGCTTCCGGCTCCCCTACATCTTCGGAGGGCCCCTGGACAATGAGTACGAGATCGAAGGCCTCCACTTCCACTGGGGCGACAAGAACAACCGAGGGTCTGAGCACACGCTCAACGACATGCGTCTCCCTCTTGAGATGCACATCATCCACCGAAACAAGAAGTATAGGAGCCTTGCAGAAGGTCTCCAGCACCCTGATGGGCTTTGTGTGCTTGCCTTTTTCTACCAGGTGGGTCGAAAATGTCGCATCTACGGTATGTTGCGGGTATCGGGTAAACATTCGTAGTAACAAGTACCTACCTATAAGTAGGTTTATAAAGTTTAGTTCCTTTCGGTGCACATGACTTGCCCTCTATAATTGTGTTACAAATTGGGGTATCTGGAAGAAATCTCTTAAAGAGATAAGCTCGCCTTTGTACATTATATTTGAAACTATTTTAAGTTACTATATTGTCCAATGTTTGTGTGTACAATAAAGAATACAAATAACATTGGCTCCTTTTGGACCATGATGGGCTCCTTTCAGCATTATTTTGAAGAGATACTGAATCTTGGCCCAACTGTTTGATCTTTCAGAAAGTCCTTAAGGTCAGTCAGTATGTATCGCCGCGCCGTAGCGGTTTCATGATTCAACATTTTATTTTGATAATAACTGCTCAACTGTTTGGTAGGACAACGTTTGTTTGTATTGTTGTTTGTCGTGATGTTTGTAAACCAGTCGTTTGGTAAATAATCATACATAATGCATTCCAATGACGATCGGTAAGATACCGAGTCACTTGTAATGCTAGAAAAAAAAAATAAGAAATTGAGAATGACGTCTTTCTGAGAGATTGCTAGTAACCTGATTGGCAGGATTCATGAAAAATGAACAAGATTCGGGACCGACTCATGTTGACGTCATAGCCCCACTGTGAGTGACTGTAGAAAGAAACGTCAATGCAACAATATGTCGCGCGTTACGTAGGCTAGTGTGATCAAATTATCTGTAGAATGCCATAATAATCGCAGTAAACTATTACACCATGCTTTATATTGTGTAGGAATAAGTATTACCTACAGAATACTTACCTTTACCTATACTTTAACATTAAATATTCCTTAACAGGTAGTAGAATTCGACGCAAAGCTGTTAACGCCCATCGTGAAGAACCTTACAGCCATCGAAAACTACAACACAAGCATGCAGCTGCCCCACACGTTCTCGCTGTCGTCCATTTTGTCTGGTTTGGACACGGAGCGGTTCTACACGTACAAAGGCTCTTTGACCACGCCCCCTTGCGCTGAGGCAGTCACGTGGGTCATTTTCTCTGACTACCTCCCGATTTCCGTTTTCCAGGTAAGGCCAAGTCCCAGGTGTTAAGTAAGTACCTACCTACCTAATGACTTCCAACTTATCCAATCCTGAAGATTAATTTAAAAAAAAATCAAAACTGTAAATTAAACATTATGATAACATAATGCGCTAATGTGAGACAGAAAATAAAAAAATTGAAAAGGTACCTAATCACTTCTGAGCAATTCGGACGGAGTACCTATTTTTAATTATATATATTTCAAACTAGCCCTTCACTTGTGAACTGTGTGCCGACTCGACAATGTCGTCTCAGCACACCATTGGCTGAGTTGCCGAAATAACTTTAACATTGTGGCCCGAGAGTTGCCATTTTCCACATTCCATTTTCCACAAGCTGACAAGAGCTATATAATTACTAACGCCAACACTTTCCAGATGGACAACTTCCGCGGCCTCCTGTCCAACCTGAACCTGCCCCTGGTCGACAACTTCAGACAGCTGCAGCCACTCTTCGGCCGGCGGGTGTTCGTGCGCATCACCTCCAAGAATCCCAAGTTCAAGAAGACCAAACTCCACTACTCCAAGTGGGACTGGGTAGGGCATAAGAAAGCGGAGAATGACGTCAATGAATTCGACGATTAAACGGTTACACGAAAAACTTAACGGTTTTGAACTAACACTTAACGCTACGGGTAAATAAATATGGGTTCCATTTCACCGTTTTGGTGGGAACCCAAAAAGGGCTGACCTAACTGGGTTTAACTTCGTATAAATATGGTTGTGCTAAACGTGTATTAGTGTGTATATTTCTGTGAATAGTATTATTATGTGTAAGTTTTATTTGTTGGATAATTATTGTAATTAATAAATAAATATTGATAGAATATAATTTTGTTTTATTGATGACATTTTCAAGGAATGATTGCAAGGCAAGGAATAAGATTAGTAAGTATAAGAAAAAAGTTATAACAGACATACCATAGAAGAATAACAACTTATTTTATACATACTCGTAGGTACATAAATATGTGAATCCTTATTAGGCTACCATCATGGATACATAAATAAATGTATAGATACTCTAAACAATAACGTGCCTTGAAATTCCTCCTATTCGAAACATCTTATGTTATTGGAAGCGTGTTATTGGCGTCAACGGTGGCGCCATCATCGCACACTAAATGGATAAGCGTTTTTACGAACATCACGTTCAACAGAAAAGGTGCACACATAGCATATAAGTATATCTACAATTAATTCTAGAATATAATCAATATACTTTAAAATATGTAACTATAATAATAACTAGGGTATACCATAATAGGTGGAGAATATGTGTCTATTTATTGGTAGTTATCAGCTCCAAACATTGACTGAAAAGAAAAATGGGACAGTATTAGAATAGAACTCTAGTAATAATACGTATTGACCCGGTAGCTCAGTGGTAAGAGCACTAGCGCGGAATGCAGAGGTCGTGGGTTCGATTCCCACTTGGGTGAAGAATTTTTTCCATTTCCTTATTAATAATTTTGTAATAATACGTAAAATAAAAAATGTTTATAATATACAAAGAAATTATAGATTTGAAATTATTACCTTATTTGATGCATAGGTATTTGTTAGTAAGACAGCATGTCAAAAAAAAACAATCAAGTTCACTTCAAATAAAACAAAAACTATACAGCACACAAGGACCTGTAACAACAATATCTTACAGATTAACTTTAGATGAAAGATTAACTAAAAGAATTACTTATAATATTAAATGTATAATTTAGTATGAATGAAAAGCTTTATTTGAGACAGAAACATAACAAAGAATAAAATAAAATATTTACATAAGAGGAAGTATTCTGTCACAAACTCGGTCCCACCTCAGCTTACTACATAGTATTTAGGTCATAATAGAAAAACATAAATTATACAAGAGGTTTCTATAAACTGTGGTGACAGCCCAGTAGCTAAGACGTGCGCCTTTCAGTTGTCACTTATCTATACTCCAGGGTTGGCGTTAGGCAGGCAGGCGGTCGTATATCAAACGCCAAATCCTTGGTAACATCATAGAGGAATAAGATATACAGGGTGTAACAAAAGGGATATGTTAAGCGAAAAGCTAGGTAAATAGCCCACTATAGAGAACCTATTTCCAAAATTTCAGACTCAAATTCACATTTTTATTTTTCCAGATAGTATGAAGAAATCCGGAATGATCCATACAATCTTGAAAAATAAAAATGTGATTTCGTGTCTCAAATTTCGGAAATAGGTTCTCTATGTTGGGCTATTTACATACCTTCTCGCTTAACATACCCTTTCTGTTACACCCTGTATAAGATAATCTCATTTTACTATGATTATACAAAGTAATACAACACATATTTGTACATACTTATAAACAACTGTGACAGGAAAAATATAATTTTTAATTGATGAAACACTAGATCTGTCCATTTTGAATATATCTACATAGGTAGGTAAATATTTTTGATGTCATTTTCTTTTGCATATAATGTTTTAAGGCCAAGTAAATTATTTCTGTTCATAATATTAACTTTTTGTATGTATACATACTTTCAAGTTATTTCTAGAATTATCACAAATTGTAAACTAATCACATTTTAAAACTCACACTTCAAAAAACCAACATGCTCAAGTTATGTTAATGGACAAAGGAAATAAAACAACACACTTTGACCATACTCTATAATACAACTTCAATATATCTATACAGCATTTTAATGTTATAATTTAAATACTAGATAACTGATTTATTCATTGGCTTTAACAATTGGAATTAAAATAAAATAAATCTCTCCTCTGTGGAATGTCTACTGCAAATGCATAAAAAATTGCACTCAAAAGGCTTACAAACAGTTAGAGCAACAAAAAATACCACCCTCCATGAAAATGGGTTATAAAATGAGCGCCCAAGCAATTATGATAAATGTACTAGCCCAATATACTCTGTGCATCATTTTAATTTTATAACCCACAATAGTGTCACAAAGCACTTCTGTCTCTGCCATAGCATAATTTTCATGTCATTTATTTAAGCCATTGCAAATGTGGTATTTTTTATTGAAGTGGAGGGGTAACTTAAAATCAAACCTTAAACTCTGAACAATTAATATTACTAGGTAGTTAGTTTATAAATAGGCATAATTTACAAATGCCAGTCTGCTTCGGACAGACAAAAACATGCAATAATAGTCGTTTAGCGTACCAAGTCCTCTGGGTTGAACATTCCCTGGAAATAGAAAAGAAATATTCAAGTTCAAATTATGCTTTCACTATTTGGCAATGATTTATTTTTATTTCCCTATTTTGGTAACAATGTTTTAAAATATATGTGGCAGACTACTTCTTCAGCCTATTGCAGTCCACTGCTGGACGTAGGCCTCCCCCAGGGCACCCCACAAGGCTACTGCCACAGAGGGGGTTTTGCCCATAAGTCACCACACTTGGCAGGTGGATTGGTGACCAACAGTGCAGACTTAAATAAATTGTATATTTAGGCAGAATATACAATTATTTCATTCGATCAGGATAAAAAGTCTCATATCTCTGCAGATAACATTCAATTATTAGTTATTAACCTTAGCGCGACGAAGAATAGAGTCCTTAGCAGCATCATATGGGTGATCTTTGGATGGGATCTCAAGCACAGCTGGTACAGGTGATGTGTGTGCATCTATTAGGTGTCTGATCATTTCAGCCACGTTCTGATTGATCAAGATGATGTCGATGTCATCGCGCTTGACGAAGCGCTTAAAACAGTCTTCTACTTCACTGATGGGAGTGCCTACAATTGATAATTTACATAGTTATTTACAAAAAAAATCAGTATGGACCCCTAATGTTAAACTATTCGCATAGAACGTACTGTTTTGGTGTGGATACGAAACATGACTTACTTTTTTCAACAACCATGAAGTTTGGGTGTCTGTTTTTATTGATTTCACCGATTCCACCTAACAGAAATCCCACACATGTGTCCTGAAATGAACAAGTATTATAATGAATTTATAAAGATATATAATGAGATAGAAAACTAAAGAAAAACATGATTCGTGAAAACAAAAATGATAAGTTATTAATTTAAAACAATACATCAAATAGAAAATAGGGCAGTATAATAGTAATTTTTTACCTCGTCACCGATGACACTAATTAATTTGCCTTTAATAGCTGCTTGAAGAGCCATTTTGAGAGATTTTCCTGTATTTTTGTTAACAAATTTAGAAAATAGAAGCTGTCACAAGAGCTCGTCACCTGACATAAATTGGTGTGATAAAGTTGGCGAAATTGTTTTTTTTTTATTGTCTATGCGCCATGGGGTCTATTCTTAAAATAAAATCTCTTAAAATGTAAATGAATGCATCGGTAGTAAGCAAGCGGTTTTCAGCTAGGCAAAAACGTAGTGTCCAGGCCAAAAAATAAATAATAAAAACCAACAAGATTGGATTCGGCCTGGGATTCGGAGGAAAAAGCTGGAAGCGAGCGGGTGCAAACAATTTTTTTGCATGCTTGCATGTGTCCGTGAAGGTATATTTCCGGGTAGATAATTCATATTTAGTTTAGTTGTGATATTATTCTATTGTTTTTGGAATACGTTTTGATTTTGACTAATTTCAGATTAGTTTTTAAGGATTTTCCTGAGACATCATTATCATCCTTTATAAATTAAAAAAATCTTTCACCGTTCTACTAACGGCTAAAATTTCAATAGCGACCAACGGGAATTCTATATTTTTTACGAAAACCGCTATACATATGGACGGGCATAGTTTCCCGAGGGAGGACTAAAAACGGATGCCTTTCTTTCTGGTTAAACGGGTAAAAACGGATAAATTCCCACGGGATAAAAAATGTCAAATTGGGCATGCTCGCTAGAACGTTGAAATTCCCATGAAAACGGTTTCATGTTTGTTTATTTACTGGGAACGGATTTCCCGAAATTACTGGACAACCGCGATGGCTAAATTAACATATAGCGTAGTTACTAATAAATTCAAAAATCGTTCTACTAACGAAAATCAATAGCTGTATGGACATAGTTTCCCTTGTGGTTAGGGTCAAATTTGCTACGTTTCATGTTTATTTATGGTGAAATAAATTATTATAATTATTTCTTGTGTAGTCTTTCTATAAATGTTATTAAATTAAACGAATTCAAGACAAAGTGATAAGTATGCTTAACATACAGAACTATGGTAGTAGCTCAGAAGAAGATGATGATTCTGACGCGATAAAAGTTCAGAGTAATGATCACTTAATTACTCATTTGAAACCTGTAGATCCTAGCTTATCATTAGCTTCTAAGATGGCAATTTGTGCAGCCCCTGTCGTTGTCCCTACAGTAAGTAAAATTAATCACCCTGCTATCCGAAAAATAGTACAAGACACTAATCTTTGGCACCCTATTTCGTTTCAGAATAATGACGACACTCGTGTGCTAATTCCCACCAACAACGAAATTATGCATAATCCTAAATATGAAGAACTATATGCCCCCACATATGGCCCCGAGAACCCTTTTCAGACACAACAGATGAAAGCAACTAGAAATATGCTCTCAGGCTATGTTGAGAAAGCACATATAAGTGAATTTCAGTTTGAAAATCAAAGAAGAACATTCACAAGTTACGGATTTGCAATAGATCCATCTACTGATACTGATAATAATGGAGATGAAGTAGTTTGTAAGTTATAATGCAATATCCATGAAAACTGGAGGCAAATTTCTACAAGTTAAAGTTATGGCTATTGCTTAGTTTATATATTTATGAATAAAAGGCTTTTGCCAACTTACTTTAAGTTAAAGAATTTATGTCATATAGACACAAAATAAATGAATGTACTTACTTTGTCTTTACTGTGATTTATTCTGAATTTCTAAATAATACTTTCAGTGTCAGCAATGGTACAAGCTACAGAGGCAGTCGAAGGTAAAACTGTATTTGAGAACATCAAGAAAAGGCCCTTAGATAAGAAAAAGCGACATAAAAATGACTGTCCTGAAGATATTACTGGATTTTTAGGACCCTGGGGTGGATATGTAGGAGAACAGAGGTACATTATTATTGATATTTATAACTAGATTTCTAAAAAATTTTATGCCCTGGAATTTGCAACTTTTAAAAAACCCCTTCAACTTTTATACACTTTAGAGATATTGAAAATTTGAGATAACTTTACAATGTGTATTTTCAGAGTTATGAAGCCAGAAGGTGATGAAGCAAAGGAGTTAGAAGAAATATTAGCAAAAAGACAAAAGAAAGGCAAAGTTGAAGAGGACAAACCTGTGGAGGAGAAATCTATATTCCACTGTAAGTACCACTTTCAGGAGTTTTCATTTATATTGATAAAACTGAATTTGCACTTCAGATGAGAGGCTCAGTATGTATTGTCCATTTATTTTCCAATTAAATGTTAAGTAATTATATAACATTTATAACACAATGTAAAAGGTTAGTGGCAAGTAGGTAGCTCATTGCCTGAGTAATTTGTGGGTATGTAATTTTATTTTTATTTATTTTATTTCATATAATATATAACATAACAGAATGATCCAAATCATTACATATTAAATAGTATTAAAATTATTATTAATTGGCACACTTCTTTTGGAATAATGGGTGTGACTAACGTATATAAGTTGTTACTTTATTTACCATTTAAAAAAAAGGTTTAATATATAATCCAGAAGGTAAATAATCAGCATCTTTGTGTTTCCTTGCTAATTTAACACTATATTTCTTTTTGTAATGTCGTATGATTGTTTCTGAATATTTTTCCATGCTTTTTTATCTTGAACAATTGTAAATGTGTGTGTACAGTGGACAAGGAGACGGACTACCAAGGCCGGGGCTGGCTGTGTGCGCCGCGCTCGGAGACACACCTGCGGAGCGACGCGCCGCCTGACAAGTGCTTCCTGCCCAAGGTAGGTCACTGGCTTTGTTCATCACCATTCAGCCAAGTCTACTTCTAGAATCTCCAAGGAATCTACACTAATATTATAAAAGGAAAACTTTGTTTGTTTGGTTGTAATATAGGCTAAAAACTACTGGACCGATTTCAAAAATTCTTTCACCGTTAGAATCCTTATTGGACCTGGATGTGAAATTTCCCCCCAAAGGAATCATAGTTTTTACGAAAACCGCCTATTATGAAGCTGAGTATATGTTCATTGGGGACAGCGAGGGAGGACTAAAAACGCTGGACCCGAAATTCCCACGGGAAGGGGACAAACGGGAATTCATAGGAAAACCTGAAGCTGAAATTGGGCATATATGTTCATTAGGGACTGCGAGGAAACACTAGAACGGATTTCAAATTCCCACGGAAGGAGACCAACGGGAATTATTTATTTTTTACGAAAACGGTTAAACATGTGAAGGCTATATGTTTATTTGGGACCCCGAGGAAGCACTGGAACTTTCCCGAAATTCCCACGGGAAGGGGACAAACGTGAATTAATTTTTTACGACATAGGCTACTTTTTACACTTAACATATAGGCTACTTTTTATTTTTTCTGTAGTCCACGCGGACGGAGTCGCGGGCGTCCACTAGTATAAAATAAAAAAGTGAATATTAGCAAACAGATAACATGTGTAATCCCCAAGGAATCAGCCTATTTGTAGTCAACTGCTGGACGTAGGCCTGCCCCAGGGCAAGCCATAAGGCTACTGGCATAGTAGGTTTTTAGCCATAAGCACCATACTGGGCAGGCACTCACGTAAGCCTGTCGTAACATGCTGTAGCACGTTGTCAGTCAGTGTATTCATTTACAGTGTGTTAGTTCTGACGAATCCTGATGATGCCATGGGTGTTGGCGTAACATATGTCAATTAACAATTTTAATTGGTTTTCGGATTAGCAGCTATGTATCTATGGTTGCATGCCAGGTGCTTGGATCTGGATTCTCGTTGCGACTGTAGTGTCTTGTGTTCGTGACCATGAGTCGGCAGATCCGAGGGTCGGCGGAGGGTGTAGGGCCCGGTGGTGGGCGAACCCTCGATGGAAATTTGAACTTCCGAATAGTGACGCCTAATACAATTAATTATTTTTGTATGTTTGCATAGTGAAGTAGACATTAATGTACCAACCTGATTTATTACCCTTTCATAACCCAATTCAACGACAATTAAATGTAATTCTGTAATGGTTTTTCTTCCTCAGGCTCACATCCACACGTGGAAGGGTCACTCCAAGGGCGTGTCGTGCGCACGCTGGGCTCCGCGCACCGCACACCTCATGCTGTCTGCCGGGATGGACTGCCGCGTCAAGGTGTGTACACACACACACACACACACACACACACACCCCGCACACACTCATGCTGTCTGCCGGGATGGACTGCCGCGTCAAGGTGTGTACACACACACACACACACACACACACACACACCCCGCACACCTCATGCTGTCTGCCGGGATGGACTGCCGCGTCAAGGTGTGTACACACACACACACACACACACACACACACCCCGCACACCTCATGCTGTCTGCCGGGATGGACTGCCGCGTCAAGGTGTGTACACACACACACACACACACCCCGCACACCTCATGCTGTCTGCCGGGATGGACTGCCGCGTCAAGGTGTGTACACACACACACACACACACCCCGCACACCTCATGCTGTCTGCCGGGATGGACTGCCGCGTCAAGGTGTGTACACACACACACACACACACACACACACACACCCCGCACACCTCATGCTGTCTGCCGGGATGGACTGCCGCGTCAAGGTGTGTACACACACACACACACACACACACACACACACACACACACACACACACACCCCGCACACCTCATGCTGTCTGCCGGGATGGACTGCCGCGTCAAGGTGTGTACACACACACACACACACCCCGCACACCTCATGCTGTCTGCCGGGATGGACTGCCGCGTCAAGGTGTGTACACACACACACACACACACACACACACACACACACACACACACACACCCCGCACACCTCATGCTGTCTGCCGGGATGGACTGCCGCGTCAAGGTGTGTACACTGATATCATAACTTGTAACCTTTCAGGGTATAGCGGGGAAATATTTTAATTATAGTGATAAAGTGAATGAGTCTAGGTCTGAATAGGTCATCTCTAGAGAAAACGCCGTAATTACTCAGTTGACTATTATGACATGCACTGATAAATATACAGCAGAAGAAGATGATGTATCCTAGTAAAGCCTCGCATTAGCGCAGGAAATAGTTTTTTTTTTATAAATGTTTTTAATATTATAAATGCAATAGTAACTCTGTCTCTCTGTCTTACACGTATATTTTATTTTTTACCCCTTCCATGCAACGCAATAAGCCACATCCACGAGAGCAGAGCCGCGGGTAACAGCTAGTTAAACAATATATCCTTGTGTGTATAGATATGGGAGGTGTACGGCGCTCGTCGTTGTATCCGCACGTACTTCGGTCACCGGCAAGCCGTGCGGGATGTTAACTTCAACAACGACGGCACGCAGTTCCTGTCCGCTGGTGAGTAGCTCTATTTCTTTTGTAAATACATATAAGGTCTATCCGAAATTAGTGATTATCTTTTAACACGAAACTAGGTAGGTAAATAAAGAAAGAAACAAATTTCAATATAAGACCAACTCCGAAATATTAATAAAAACCATCAGCTGTTCCATACATTTCAGTGAAGTAATTATTCGAGAGAACTGGCGGATCGTCCTAAGGAGTGCTGGTGCAGTGCACTCCCACCCACGAAGATTATAGAAGCAATCTATATTTCTCTATATTTATAATTATGTCTCAATTCTACTATGTTTATACAATAGTGTCTACGCGTTCGTCTCAAGTAAGTTGTAATCTTATGTATCGAGTGGAGCGCTAGTGATCGCGCTCCAATGAATCGAAATTTGGTACGATTCTTAGTACTGTATTTAATGAGTGCGAAAGAGACATAACGACATAGGTTAGAACGCGATAATGGTTGTCTTTATTGTGTTTCATCTGAATTTTAATGATAGCGAGCTTGCATTTGCATCATCGCATTCAATAAGGGAGTGAACACGCGCGGCGTTTCCAAACTGTAAAATTAAAAAAAGTGAACCCCCATCTAAAAATTCAGGAGCCGCCAGTGTTCGAGATTGTATGATTTTTTTTTTTCAATATTTCGGACTCGGTCACATACTCGTAGTGGAAGTTGTTTCTTTCTCACAATGATCGGAATGTAAACAATAAGGGCTAAACGATAAGTAGTGACCCGGTGGGACCGGCAGCGTTTCCCTTTTCATTTTTTTACGGAACCTTTATTTATTTTATTATGACAAACCAACAATTCTATATTGCACATAGAG
Source organism: Carposina sasakii (assembly GCA_014607495.2). Taxonomy (NCBI): domain Eukaryota; kingdom Metazoa; phylum Arthropoda; class Insecta; order Lepidoptera; family Carposinidae; genus Carposina; species Carposina sasakii. The sequence continues at coordinate 13,203,924 of CP053156.1, forward strand.
TTTATATTATAGAATATAGAGTATAGATGACTTCACATCTGCATTGTGCCCTTTGAACTAATATTTTATGTACTTACCACAGTGACATGATTATAGGAAAACGCGGGGTCTCATAATAAAATATTTATAAAAAGTGGCACAAGTGAATCCATATAAACGTAATAACTGCATTAGACCAGATTTTTAAACTTGAATCTTACGTAGTTACCATAAGACTCGACTTTGCTTGTATCGATTTATTGATATTTAGCAGATATTTGTAGTGCCATTTTTTGAACGCTGTCACTGAATTTAGTTACAATACATCTAAGACTTACCAATAAGATTTTCTCTTAATTTTGGTCGTATATTTTATATCGTCTCCAGCGTACGACCGGTACATAAAGCTGTGGGACACAGAGTCAGGCGCGTGCGTGTCTCGTTTCACGTCACGTAAGGTCCCGTACTGCGCCAAGTTCCATCCCGACCCGGACAAACAACATCTGTTTGTGGCCGGCACGTCCGACAAGAAGATTATCTGTGTAAGTGTTATTATACAGGGTGTAACAAAAAGGGTATGTTAAGCGAAAAGCTATATGAACAGCCCACTGTAGAGAACCTATCCACAAAATTTGAGACCCGAAATCACATGTTTATTTTTCCGGATAGTATGGAGAATTTTTAAATATCTCAGGAATTTTCATACAATCTTGAAAAATAAAAATGTGATTTCGAGTCTTAAATTTTGTAGATAGGTTCTCTATAGTGGGCTATTTACATAGCTTTTCGCTTAATATACCCTTTTTGTTACACTCTGTATCAAAACATTATCTATATTGTATAAAAGAAAGTCGTGTTAGTTACGCTATTAATAACTTAAGAACGGCTGTACCGATTTGGCTCAAAATTGGTGGAAAAGTAGCTTAGATCCAGGAGACGAGCACAGGCTACTTTTTATCCCGAGAAAATATTTTTACCCCGGGTAATTTCGACATGTTATTTTTTCTGCAGTCCAAGCGGACTAAGTCGCGGGCGTCCACTAGTTTTAGACAACGCCGAAATGATGTTGCTATGAAGCTACTTAATGAATTTCATTTAAAAATATAAGTTCTGATTTTGAAGGAAAATTGATAAAAGAAAAGTTTTCGACCCCTATTTTACCCCATACCCATGAAGAAGGTATAAAAGAGGAGGTGGGACTATGAAGTGTCATGATAGGGGCGGAGCTTCAGCGACAGTGTAACGCAGTAGCTGTAACCACACGCTTGTGCTCCGAAATGTAACCGTATTAAAATTACAAAGACACTAGCGCATTTATCAGGGTACTTTTTTACTAAAACGTCGTATAATGTTGCCATCTAGTGATGAGTAATTGCACTAATAAAACAATCTTGAACCATATTGATAATGAGCAAGTAGTTTGACTAGTCACTACAAGGTGGTTTTTATGTAAATGGGCAGGGCTACAGTGTTCAATGTTCCCCTCGTCCCACACTTCACTCCCGCTCCGCGGCACACTATTTCTGTATGAAAATATACTTAGCCGCTACTCCTCTTTTATTTCTTCTCCATGCCTATACTTAAGCAATTCAGAGGATTTCTCTCTGGCGATGAACTAGCAATGTGTCACTGCTTTACATCTAGTCCCGCTGTGTTAAACGTAGCTGAAGGACCCCTTTTGTGATTCTACGGCTCTGACTACTACTCTGGTAATACTACGCCGCCGTGTGTACATGTCTATGTATTAATGTATGTCACGTTTGTGACACCCTATTCGATATAATATGTGTGTTGTTTGCCAGTGGGACACACGCAGCGGTGAGATAGTGCAGGAGTACGATCGTCACCTCGGCGCCGTCAACACCATCACGTTTGTGGACGACAACCGACGCTTCGTCACCACCTCCGATGACAAGAGCCTGCGTGTGTGGGAGTGGTCAGTACTAGTACACATACATATATAGATAGATAGATAGTACAATGCAAGTAAAATAATAGACTAACATACCAACTAATCCGGCTCGAAGGACCAAGAATGTTAGCCATTCAAATGTTTTGTATAATATACTCGCAAATACGTACGCTTGGACACAGTTCACTAAAATAATTACGTCGTTTTGTCGATGCTCGAGGATGCACTTATATAACAACTAGCTGTTGCCCACGGCTCCGCTCGTTTGGACGTCGCTTATTGCTGGTAGAGTTACAGGTATATAAAATAGTTTACGATCTATTCCAGACCTAGCGAATATACACACAAGATTTAAATTTAATTAAAAATTAAAATGATTATTTATTTGCTTAAAACATGGTACAATGTTATTATTAGATCAGAGACATGTTTTGCCAAAAAATGTGGCATGCAAATATTTTAATTTATTCTATTAATTATTATTAACTAGTAAAAGTAAATAAAAATAAGATTTCATACGAATCGGTCAAGCCGTTTCGTAGGTAGCATGGCTGAGAATGATGACCGTGTGACACGACAATTTAATATATTAGATGGTCTTTATGTAACAATGTCTATTTCTGCAGGGACATCCCCGTGGACATGAAGTACATCGCAGATCCGTCCATGCACTCCTTACCGTCAGTGACCGCCGCGCCCAACGGCAAGTGGCTCGCGTGCCAGTCTATGGACAACAAGGTTAGTTACATCACAAGCGTCTTGCATCTCACTCGCACACATTGAGAATGCAATTTTATAGATCTTGCATCACGCTCTCGCACATTGAGAACAGGATACAAGGCATGTACCAATGAAATTTATTTTATTTTATTTTTTTTATTTCCATGAGACACAAACAGTACTATTAATTAACACAAATATATTTACAATACATATATAGCACATACACCAGCAAAGTGTCTACCAATAAAAACACAGAAAAAAAAAATTTTTAAAAAAGAAATTATTTTAGAATTGCATGTTCATACCGATTTTAATGTAGGTAGTAAAAATTCTCACTAACTCGTGCCTCGGAAAGCACGTAAAACCGCTGATCCTGCGCCTTATCTCTCTCCGGTCGTGTTGAATTTTTCGATGTGATAGCAATCAGAAATTCGTGTATTTCCTTAATATTTTCTACATAATTTACAAACGCAGCCATCATTTTGTGCACGCTACCTTATTATTGAGACTGGTTGACCATCCTGTAAATGTTGAAATGGTCAACCCATATACACGCTATAGCCCTGCGTAGTTTTAAGTTAGTTATGCACATTACTACTAGTTTGCATATACAAATTATATTATAGCCTTCGTAAGCTCTAAAACTGTTAGCTGTCGTTTATTATTATATTATTCCGCAAATTTCTCTTTTCCATGACTATACTTAATAATAATTCGGATATGAGAACTAGCCAAATCAGACTTCAGGCTACAATATATTATAAAATTATTAATAAAGAAATGGAAAAAATTCCTCACCCGGGTGGGAATCGAACCCACGACCTCTGCATTCCGTGCCAGCGCTCTTACCACTGAGCCACCGGGTCAATTACCCGGGTGACGAATTTTACCATCTCTTTTTGAAATTACATTATTGGAAACGTTATTTTTCATCCCGATAGCTATACATAAGCCAAATCTCGGCAAACAAAGCTGAATCCCTCAGCACAATGTTTTAATGATGAAACGATCAACCACATCCTAACGGATTATATTATGGAGAAGTGTTTTTATCTTAGTCAAGATATTATATATTATAAAATTATTAATAAAGAAATGGAAAAAAATCCTCACCCGGGTGGGAATCGATACAATATATTATCCTAAGTTATAAGAAGAAATTATATTTTATGTTATAAATAAATTTCAGGACTGACCATTGAACTTGGCACCCATTTAGATATCACTTCTTTTGTCGTTGGAACTTGGCTCTCATTTTCACATTTATGTTTTTGATGAGATTTACAAATTCTCAAATAATTTCCCCGCAGGTGTTAGTATTCAGCGCACTAAACCGCTTCAAGATGAATCGCAAGAAGACGTTCACAGGACACATGGTAGCCGGGTATGCTTGCTCTGTCGACTTCTCTCCCGATATGAGGTAGGATATACTGTTTATTACCACCATAGAGGAATAACATGTCATAGAGGGTCTACCTAAGGGTCAAGGACTGGAACTGTGAGGTACCGAAAGTCTCATGGTGCATCGACGCAGTTAGCAGGACATAAGCACTCTATGACATCTTATTCCTCTGTCACCAATAACATGTACAACATCGTATTAAGGTCCGTTTATATTTACAGACATTAAGCGTGTCAGACAAAATATTCTTTCCGCGAATACTGTCCGCGCACGGCCTGTGTCTTTTGGAGTCTGCCATAGACATAGTAGAGTAGTAGACCTGAAACATAGTAAAAAAAATGGGACCGTCCGCCATTGAACTTACCATATACTTACTATGAGTTTTGACGTGGTTTTGACACTTGAAATACTTTTTTCTATAGGTAACAATAATGGCCGCCGGTGCCGTTTTTATAAACGTCAAAAGCAAGGAAAATGTCTGATATCTGTACACTATTACACTCTTTTCTCTATGGTGTCTGCACGGCCATGTACCGATAGATATAGACACTACATATATAAAAGAATATTATTTTATCTACCACGGCATGTGTCTGACACGCTCAATGTCTGTAGATATAAACGGCCCTTAATGGTCGATTCTGACAGTCACACTTGAACGTAAACTTAACATTAGTCAGGTCTGTCCCTCTCCACCCTCTCCATTCCTAGCATGGCTAAGAGATAAAGGGACAGGTAGGACTAATTTTACGTTTAGATTTTATAGTGTGGCGGTCAGAATCGACCACATTACCTAACGAACGAAAGCAATGCAATAGCGAAAATTCTACAAAAATCACTGATTGCTTGTCAAATTCGTATTTACGTAATGTCAAAGGAATTTGACATTTCATAGACACCTATACTCCGATTTTTAATTATGTAGAGAAAAATGACAGCTACAATTGACTTTTCTTTTTAATGTTGTCAGCAGGGAAATTAGTGTTGTTATATTATACAGGATGCAACAGAAAGGGTATGTTAAGCGAAAAGCTATGTAAATAGCCCACTATAGAGAACCTATTTCCAAAATTTCAGACTCTAAATCACATGTTTATTTTTTAAGATTGTATGAACATTCCTGGCTTGATTAGGAATTCTCCATACAATCTGGAAAAATAAACAAGTGATTTCGAGCCTCAAATTTTGTGGGTAGGTTCCTTATAGTGGGCTATTTACATAGCTTTTCGCTTAACATACACTTTCTGTTACACCCTGTATAGTGAGCGATTAATTGAATCGTGATATTTTTTTCGATAGTGTTATTTCACTCATTAATCTACACAGATATTATAAACAAACTTAATATCTAAAACAGCTCTTATATTTAATGAAATTAACAATAAAACACAAAAAATCGATAAAACGTAATTTGAAATTATAGATTTTTTATCTAATACATTTTTAGCCTATTCGATTCGGTACGTTTAGTTCGGACATCAGACATTAGCCGGCCTCCGAATATTGACCGTAAAAAAAAATATAGGTACATGAAATTAATCTAAAAGTTCAATCGATAATTTCGAGTAATTTTGGAGCAAAGCAACACTATTTTTTTATTCCGCCAAAGTGGTAACACTCCAAATGTATTTTTTCTCTACATAATTAAAAATCGGAGTATAGATGTAGAAGATCAGTGACAAGTTGCTGGCTCATCGCCTGAGAGAATGCCCCTGAGTTCGTAAGTCGACTCTTATGACGTGCACGGAAGGAGATGCAGTTGATGTAGTCCAGTGAATCCTCGTATCAGAATATAGGAATATATCTCTTATGTATGCCTACTGAAATTATTGTGTTTCTCTTTCTTACACGTCATATAATAATATCTATACAATAAATAAGGATTTCTGTGCATTTAATATTTATAATACGAAGACTCTACTTCAACTCGACTTGATTACGAAACGGATATTATAATCGGATTTCTCTCTACTTATGATTTTTTTATTATGATATTAATTTTTACCTCTATTTTGAAATAGATATATGAAAAAGCCTTAACTTCTATTCTTAGTTCGTTATAATTATTTTTAGCAATAGACAAGAAGCCTACATTAAACCACACAAATTGATCCATTAAAGAAAATGCTACTAGATTTTTTTTTGCAGTTAATAAGTATCTATGTAAGTAACCAAGTACATTTATGGTATAAACATATTTTACTACGTTTTGTTATGATTGTGAATATGGATATAAATAATAATTTATCGCATTATCATTTTCTTTCACGCGTAAAATCAACACTTTAATACAAAGTTACTTTAATACATTGTATTAATAATTCGATTACAATGTAAGGATATAAAGAACGCCCTTCGACCTTTACTTACTCCGCATTTCTAAAGTGTGCAGATTTATCTAGACAAAACTAGAAATCTCATAAAATACTAGCTGTTGCCCGCAACTCTTATGTGGTCTCCTCCAAACTACATATTCCATAATTCTCTATGCCTATATTTTCCTGATGTTTCTAATGGCCCACCGCCATTGACACCAAGGGCCTCATTTTTTTAAAAAGATTGTTTTGTTTTTATTGTAAACTTTATCAAATCAAAATACTTAGGTACTATTCTCGCGTCACCATGACTGGTCAAGTCAAGTTGTGTTGACAATATTATATCATGATGATTGTGTGCTTTAATGAATGTATTGACAAATTCTCAGGCAAAATAATATTGCTAAAAGTAGACACTATTTACTATTAGACACATGCCAAAAAAGAGGTCCCTAAAACTACATCAGTCTGCATCATAACTAAAATTAATAGTGGTACATTAAATCACTTTTTATTTTATACATCGTGGAACATGTATAGAATAAGTAAATGTTGCAAACTATTGTTACTTCTATGCTGCTCTGGGAGTGAAAAAAAAATTAAAATACTACAGCCGCTTTTCTTCCCGGGCATACTGTACAAGTCAGTAGAGAGACAAGAGTGGGTCTTGGTGTTTTGTAGGCTATGGACCGACCACCTGTCACTACTAACCGAACTTGTGGCACCATGTGGCTCTATCGGCCCTTGGTGCTCTGCCTACCCCGTAAGGCATAAAGGCGAGATTATATGTATGTTGTATGTATGTATGAAACTATTGTAAACAACAGCATATAATTTTTTTATCTGTGATTATTTTGATTGATTAGTTAACAATAAAAACCGGTATTGAGTGGTTATTTCATAGTTAATGTGTAAACTTTGTATCTGCATGCATATTTTGCATTGTGACTTCGTTAACGTATAACATTGTAGATGCTCGTGTCACACAAACGACACGTGCACTGTTAGGACTAACTTGTCGTTTAAGTAGACAACATAAGTGTTGAAAGTTATCTTCATGTATATTGATATTCAGATACGGTTTAATTTAACTACGTTGATATTACAAACTAGTGGACGCCCGCGACTTCGTCCGCGTGGTCTGCAGAAAAAACAAAATGTCGAAATTATCCGGGATTAAAAATATTTTCCCGGGATAAAAAGTAGCCTATGCATTAATCCAGGGTGTCGGTTAACTCCATACCAAATTTTATGAAAATAGCTTCAGCCGTTTTTATGTGAAAGAGTAACAAAAATCCATTCATCCATACTCACAAACTTTCGCGTTTATAATATTAGTAGCATAGATACCTATTAAATTAAGTTAATACATTTATTAAATGTAGCACAAGTGTAGGTCAATGCAATTTGTACAGGTGAAGTTGGATTACGTAGAACCATTAAGATGTGATTTATTTATCTTCTCGTTAACTTGACTTTTATTTTATTTCTGCGCTAAATATTTTAGTAACATGGAAAATTCTAGTAACGTCTCTACTATGCGCTTTGATCTAGGTTAATTTAATTTATAAGTGGCCACAGTTTTTTTATTAACCCATTATACACCCAAGCATATCTACGGTCGTATCGCCGCTGTTCCGTGCCATTCTATGAGAGTGAGGGAATAGAGAGTGCACCAGTGTTTGCGCACACATTTGTGCACTATAATATCTCCCGCGCAGTCTGCTAATCTCCGTTGAAATTGGCCGCCATGAGCATGACCGAAATTCGTTCGGTGACATTATTATTTATACACCCTAGCTAGTCGTGGGTCGGTCTGTACCAACCTCCCCGGTCGTGTAGGATTTCCGATCTATCGGATTATGACAGAGAGGGAATAGACACTGCGTGTGTTTCTTTTAGTATAATATTTCCTGCATAGATGGACCTTCATTGAGATTGACCGAAATACGGTCCTATTTTATAGATCCTATTATTAAAATTAAAATTCATCAGATTTTGTTTATCAATAAGAAAATAATTTCCCTGTACCTATGCTGTAAACTTCTTGTAAAGTAAAACACACGTGTCGTGACTTTTAAAGTATGAATGTCATGTCGACACACACGTATGACTATAATTTTTATGATGTGCAATTAACATTGGATATTGTCAATGTCTTTTATTGTTTACAAATAGGTATAAATATCTTTTACAGCTCAGCTTTATTTTTATATACTGCATTTACTAAAGAGATAATATTGGTATTGGTAGGTACTCATTTGTTTATTTATTATTAGTGCATTCTACAAAACGAACATGTACCTACCGTAAAGTCACCTGCCCAATATACAAACTGTAACAAAAAGGGTATGTTAAGCGAAAAGCTATGTAAATAGCCCACTATAGAGAACCTATCTACAAAATTTAGAGACTCGAAATCACATTTTTATTTTTCAAGATTGTATGAAATTTTTTTCTGAGATATTTAAAAATTCTCCATACTATCGGGAAAAATAAACATGTGATTTCGGGTCTCAAATTTTGTGGATAGGTTCTCTATAGTGGGCTATTTACATAGCTTTTCGCTTAACATACCCTTTTTGTTACACCCTGTATTGTTTCAATATATTTCTTGGAAATGAGGCAAAGTCTACGTACTCATTATGTTGGGAATTGTAATTCCCATATCAACTAAAAACTTTCCCCAAATAACTATTTGGAAGATCTATGGAGCTGTCAGAAAATCCCTCATTATTTAATCAAGTTAATAATGTATGTATATGTGATCCAAAATTTCGATTGTAATCGCTCTTCGTGTTATGAAAATACTCGATTGTTCTAGTCCCAAACGATTTCCTGTATGACTCTCACATAGAGACAACTTAAAACACAAAGATACGAGTATGATAGTATAGTATACTATAATGCCGTCTCACTTACGAGTAGGAGTCAAACCCTGGTACGTTTCGATTATCATCGTGACCAAACCAGTCGTAGATAAACTTGAAGGTTAACGAAATCTACAAACTAATCGATGTCCTTTATACAGGGTGTAACAAAAAGGGTATGTTAAGCGAAAAGCTATGTAAATAGTCCACTGTAGAGAACCTATCCACAAAATTTGAGACCCGAAATCACATGTTTATTTTTCCAGATAGTATGGAGAATTTTTAAATATCTCAGGAATTTTCATACAATCTTGAAAAATAAACATGTGATTTCGAGTCTCAAATTTTGTGGATAGGTTCTCGACAGTGGGCTATTTACGTAGCTTTTCGCTTAACATACCCTTTTTGTTACATCCTGTATATATGTATATATGATGTATAGTATACTATAATGCCGTCTCACTTACGAGTAGGAGTCAAACCCTGGTACGTTTCGATTATCATCGTGACCAAACCAGTCGTAGATAAACTTGAAGGTTAACGAAATCTACAAACTAATCGATGTCCTTTATATAGTTTAGTAAACAACTAATTACGTCTGCTTTAAAAGTTAATGATCTCTTATCACATGTTAACCTATTTATTTTAAATCCCTTATGATAGGGGTGAGTCTACCGCCATTTCTAGTGTGTTAGGTATATTATTGGCGATTTTAATACTAGATACCAAGCATTTTGGCAATTGAACACACGGTCGCCGTAAAGTAAACACACAAGTCAGATCACGTGAGCAATTCCATTGAGTTGGCGCGAGGTCGCTCTGAGAGAAAGTTGTTCGACTTCACATCCTCGGCTACATACATAACATATGTACACCGCCCGCAAAATATGACCGTCATATTGAAATCTATCTATACAGGGTGTAACAAAAAAGGTATGTTAAGCGAAAAACTATGTAAATAGCCCAGTATAGAGAATCTATTTCCAAAATATGAGTCTCGATATCACATGTTTATTTTTCCAGATATGTAGTATGGAGAATTCCTAAACAACTCAGAATTGTTCATCATACAATCTTGAAAAATAAAAATGTGATTTCGAGTCTCAAATTCTGGTAATGCGTTGTCTATTAGTCGGCTGTTTACATAGTTTTTTGCTTAACATACCCTTACTGTTACACTCTGTATAGTGAGTAGATAAAATTAAACTTCTCTTTTTGGCCGACCACGGAAGTAATTTGATGATTTAGCTGTCTGTTTTAAGGATACAACACTTCGGGGTAAAGTATTATTTACACTATAGTTTATAGCATAGTCATAAAACTAAGTTATATATACTAGGTTATACTAACAAAATTGTCTGGCATAATAAGTTATAGGAAACATAAAGTAGCCATATGTTTCAATTGTAATAATATTGTCAGTCAGTTCTTAATGTAATATTACGAATACCTATCTTCATACTTCACATTCTGTTTTTCTATTAGTTCTATTGCTTTATAGTTAGGTACCCCGGGATTTTCTATGCTTTGTTATGCATTTTTCTGGATGTCCATGTCTGTAGAATGTCGTAAAAAATTGAAATATTGCAGAAAATGCGTATAACTATTGAGTTAATTTAATTCGCGAATTCGAGAGGTTCTATGGACAGCTATATACCTCGGTCGCTAAACCTGTTAGATTAGGCAAAGACCCAAGAGCCAAGCTCACCCGACACTATACTGAAGACATCCCGGATATCAGCCTGTACGAGATTAGGACTGCCCTTAAACAACTCAAAAACAACAAAGCGCCGGGCGACGATGGAATTACATCAGAGCTTCTAAGAGCGGGTGGAACTCCGGTACTGAAGGTCCTCCAAAGGCTCTTCTTTTCCGTCCTGCTCGAAGGCGTAACGCCGGAAGCATGGAACAGAAGTGTGGTGGTGCTGTTCTTTAAAAAAGGCGATAAAGCCTTGCTGAAGAACTATAGACCCATCTCGCTTCTGTGCCATGTCTACAAGTTGTTTTCAAGGGTAATCACGAATCGTCTTGCTCGCAGGTTTGATGACTTCCAGCCTCCCGAACAAGCCGGTTTCCGAAAAGGGTTTAGTACCATAGATCATATCCACACGCTACGGCAGATTATACAAAAAACGGAAGAGTATAATCGGCCACTATGCCTAGCGTTCGTGGACTATGAGAAGGCCTTTGATTCGATCGAGACATGGGCAGTGTTGCGGTCTCTCCAGCGGTGCCAGATTGACCATCGATATATCGAAGTGCCACCATGTCGGTACGAGTACAGGAGCGGAGCACTGAGCCGATTTCTTTGCAGAGGGGAGTGAGACAAGGAGATGTTATTTCTCCGAAGCTCTTCATCAATGCAGTGGAAGACGCCTTTAAGCTTCTCGAATGGAAAGGACTCGGCATCAATATCAATGGCGAATACATCACTCACCTTCGGTTCGCAGACGACATCGTGGTCATGGCAGAATCGCTGAAGGATCTAAGCACAATGCTCGATGACCTCAATCGAGTCTCCCAACAGGTGGGCCTGAAGATGAACATGGACAAGACGAAGATCATGTCGAACGTCCATGTGCCGCCCACTCCTGTACTGGTTGGGAGCTCGATGCTTGAAGTTGTTGACGAGTATGTTTACCTGGGACAGACGGTCAAACTAGGTAAGTCCAACTTTGAGAAGGAGGTAACTCGGCGAATCCAACTCGGCTGGGCAGCGTTCGGGAAACTACGAAGTATATTTGTGTCCAAGATACCCCAGTCCTTAAAGACGAAGGTATTCAACCAGTGCGTGCTGCCGGTGATGACCTACGGTGCCGAGACGTGGTCTCTAACTATGTGCCTCATAAAAAAGCTCAGGATCGCACAGCGAGCGATGGAGAGAGCTATGCTTGGGATCTCTCTGCGTGATCGAATCAGAAATGAGGAGATCCGCAGACGTACAAAGATCACCGACATAGCTGAACGGTCCAGCAAGCTAAAGTGGCAATGGGCAGGGCACATAGCTCGAAGAACTGATGGCCGATGGAGTCGGAAAGTTCTAGAGTGGATACCACGTATCGGCAAGCGCAGCGTGGGAAGGCCACCCGCGAAGTGGACGGATGACCTGGTCAAGGTTGCGGGCGTCGGTTGGATGCAGGCTGCTTCCGATCGGTCGGAGTGGAGGTTGTTGGGGGAGGCCTATGTCCAACAGTGGGCTTCTCAGGGCTGTAAATGATGATGATGAATTCGCGAATTAGCACACATGCTGTCTTATACGGGGTGTAACAGAAAGAGTATGTTAAGCGAAAAGATATGTAAATAGCCCACTATAGAGAACCTATTTCCAAAATTTGAGACTCTAAATCACATGTTTATTTGTCAAGATTGTATGAGCATTCCAGAGTTGTTTAAGAATTCTCCATACTATCTGGAAAAATAAACATGGGATTTCGAGTCTGAAATTTTGTGGGTAGGTTCCTTTTAGTGGGCTATTAACATAGCTTTTCGCTTAACATATATTATGTCATAGACATCGTGCGTGAGTGATAGAAGAATAAATCTAGATTTTCGTATTTGCAACTGGCCATTTGTCATCATATTAGAAACGTATGCTGTGAACTGTTAGTCAGTGAATTGGTACTTCCTGGGGTATAAGAGCGTTGTTCAATGTTATAGTAATATGTACGATACACTTCACTTGGCTCTTGGTATAGACATTTATAATATTCCACTGTCTCTGTGTGTGTTTGTTGCTCTTTCACGCAAAAACTACTGAAAGGATTTTGATGAAACTTTCCAGGTACATATACAGGGTGTAACAGAAAGGGTATGTTAAGCGAAAAGCTATGTAAATAGCCCACTATAGAGAACCTATTTCCAAAATTTGAGACTCGTGTCTGATTTCGGAACAAACACTTTTTGTATGCAGATAATGTAGTTATTCACATAGTAACTAGCGCCGTCATCCAAAAAAATTTATACGGTGAAACGCACTCTACTTTGTTTAAATCCGCAGTTGCGAAACACAAGGACTGAAGTCACCGGTTGTTGTGTAGGTTACCTCAATTTAACGTTATGGTAATGCATTCACACATACCATACATGGTGATTTTTGGTCGTCAACGTTCCCGAAAACTACGGAATCTCCTCATCATCACGATCATTTTTCTCCATGGAAGCATACCTGGGAAGTGTCTGGTTTCCAAAATATTAGGGTCCAAAGTTGAGTAAATAGACTGCGTTTTTCTGCATAAATGCACATACGAGTAGACGCGCGTAGCAGGATTTTTTCACGAAAAATAATTAATAGCTGTCTATAAAAAAACTAACATAAACACTAGACACTATAAATTTCGCACGACCAAGGAATTAAAAAATTTAAAAAAAAATAATAATAATTTCCCTGCATTTTTTTTGGCATAAACTTACTTTATTTCATGTATAGAGTACGTTCCCTTCGTTAAAGGTGGCCAAAAAAAAACACCCTGTATAAATAAATAGACGACGATTGGCGTTGATGGTACTGTACAGTCCGCATCATACAATAACTTCTATGCCTGATTTCGGAACTAACATTTTTTGTACGTATTAACACCGATAATGTAGTCATACACATAGTAACTAGCGCCATCATTCTAAGGAACTATTCGGTGAAACACACTCTAGTTAAAGTTCGGCTGCGGATCTGAAGGTCTTGGGATTCTGGTTTGAATCCCGCTAGAGGCAAACATTGATAATGAATGTTGTATCATTATAAAACAAAGTCACTTCCCACCGTCTGTCTATCCGTATGTATGCTTAGATCTTAAACGGATGCAACGGATTTCGCTAGTAGAGTTATAAAAATCTACAATATTGTTATTCTTCCGAGTCTTGCATGTTTCTATATTTATCCATGTATTTAGGTATATTCTCGTTTCAGTACCCACTATACCTGACCATGACCTTAAGGATCTTAGAGTGAGAGGACTAGAGTATGCGTAAAGTGAATATTTATTTATTTACCGTAATCTTGCTTGGAATCGATTTTAACTGTTTGCATTATCTTTTGTCTTTGTTAACTTCGGGTTTGTTCCCTTTATGCTGACATTTTTGTTTCTTTTGTTTTTTATTGATTAATTTATTTATAAATAGAATACATGCATGTTCTTACATATCGTTAATAAGCAGCTTTGTAAATTATTTTCCTTTTGTTTACGACATCGTGACATTTTCGTACGTTATTGATAGATAAACAAGTAACATAATAAACATACTGTTAGTTTACCGGATTAAACTGGATACAATACTGTATTTTACATACATACATATGTATGGGTAAACAAGGCTATGTTCCCATAAGATGGGGTAACCAGAACTGCAGAATCGCAAATGACATCACATCAGCTTAGCATAGGGCGAGGTCAGATGTAAAAGATCAGTGACAAATTGGTGACTCATCAATCACCTGAGAGACCAGATCTGGGGGGCAATTCTTGAAATCTTTTGAGCCGAAACCACTAACGAAACGCCGCGCGCCGTGCGAAGCAATATACATACTTACCGCTTGAGTAATATAAGGTACTTTAGCACGCATCGGTCGCGAGTATGACAATGAATACAAATATCTGTCTCGTGCTGAAATATGCCTAATTACGTCACCATAAAGTAATTATTGCTTTGTTCTGAGCGTCTACACCGGTTCCGTTTCGGCTACGTTTCAACTCGAGACTTTTCGAGATTTGGCCCCGAATACCTTAGTCGAATCTTCCGAAGGCACTTGCATTTGATGAAGAATTTATGAGTGATTATCACTGTGAACTGTCAAAAAAGATAGCCAATACACCTACTGCTCATGGTGGACCATGAGTAGAGGGCGTATTGGCTGGACTCAGTATTCCTCTATAAAATGGAACGACAGAAAGAGCTATTGAAATTGGAAAACTAAACTCAAAAACCTAGGTATGTATTTGAAACATAAAATGTTTTAAACAAATCCAAGATATTATTTAATTAGAAACGGTTTGCAATAGTCCATTGTAAATTGTAAAATAGGAACAGAAATGCAGGTACAATTCGACACAGGGCCGAGGTTTTGTGTTCCGAACAGCGTGTAATAAATTGCTATAGTTTCACCTTGTTGAAGGTGTGCATAATTAATTGCCTCGTCAAGTTTTCTCGAATATAACAATCTACGTCTTACTGACGGTCCATACACTGAAAACTATCGTTATCCAAATTCACAACCCAATTAAATATAACTGAAAGTTAGACTCTACATACATGAGTCAAGGTTTGATTTTTAGGAAGCATAGATTATCTTCTTAAGAACGTAGGTAGGTACTCCATTTCATACCTAAATAAACGCTGATGGTAAGCATTATAATCTATGCTGATTTAATTAGTTTAGGTATTGTTAAATACTCCTTTACTGCGTCTACAGATAATAATATTGTTAGATAAATTCAAAGCTGTCTAGAACATATTAATTTCTTAAATCTATTTGCGTTCTTCATCGTACTAAGTAAGTAGGAGTAGATTCAATAAGTAAATACATATTAAATTATTCTAATGCTGTTTATTGTACTGTCGCTTATAAATGGAACATTCCCAATGACGTCGCTCTCATATGATTAACATAAAAAGTTCTGTCAAACAAAAATCATCATACGATTCACGTCACAATCACAAATGAATTGGAAAATACCGAAAAGATATTAGAAAACAATAGAACATTGGTGTGTAATTAGAAAATACTATTCATAAACGAATAGGTACTGTAAATATCAAAGTAGATAAGGGGATTTGAGGAAGGAAATAAATTTCGCCGAACTAGTTTAAAATAATATAGGTACTATAGAAGAATTGACTTACAATACCTACCTCAGCGTTGCCAGATTTTTTTGTGCCAAGTCGGGATTTAGGAGCTTTTAGAGTGAAAAAAGCGGGATAGTTTCGTCGAAAGCGGGACATAATAATAAAAACGTATATAATCAAATTTTTTGAATATTTATCTTTTTATTTGAGTTTACGTGACAAAAGATAGTAACAATATCCATAGAAAGGCCAGTCCATGAAGGGCCAGTCCACACTTGTCTGTGCCACTCGCCCGCGCTTTCTCAGTACGCTGCACGCACGATCGCATTATTCCTGAAAAGCGGGACTGAGAATGTCCCGCGCTGGACATTTTATTTTGATAAAAAAATCGCTGCTGTCCCGCCAAAATCGGGACGTCTGGCAACGCTGACCTACCTACAACATAATCTACTTCATTATCACTAGACATTCAACATCGTAAGCCTACCTAACTAACCTAGCTTACCGTGATACTTGGTGTGTCTGATCTAGGTTGGATATATATATTTTTATCTAATCGCGTGCTCGTATTACAGATTATCTTCCTTTTTGCAGTTTATATTTATATCAATAGAAACTATCGATGTCTGTCTCGATATGCTTGTTAACGATAACAAAGATTTAGTATCGAATTGAGGCAGGCCGCCGATTATACGAGTGACATCGAATTGTCTTAAATATTTAATAGTCATCAGTACCAATATTTGTGACTATTACAGAAAGAATCATTAAATATTTAGTTTGCAGAGGTGTATGGCAATACACAATAGACCTTGCTAGTCGCAAGCTACCGCATAATTCTGAGATATAAATATCAATATCCTTGGATTCAACTCAATCCGATGCATATTTTATAAACTGTTTAAAAAATATCAAATTATTAAAAAACACATTATTTTACAACTTTGATTTTAAATATAATTAGCGAAGCAGCAAAACCAATGAACTATAAGTAATTTAGTTAGGTTTTTATTGGCCACTGCCGCTGCTGCTGGCATAAGTTCAGTTTTGTATAATATTACAAAGAGCACGTATAGTTTAAAACAAATTCAACATTTGCGACATTTTCAAACAAATTGGGTCGGGCTTGCACCACTGATCGGTAATAAACAATTGGAACATGTCTCATTCATTATGTTTATATAAACTTCCGGCGATATTTCGACATTACAGTCCGCCTTTGTTTAGCGTTTTGGCCATGTTTTGGAAGTCGAACCACTGGTATAACTATACCGCTGGATTATAATAATCCTGTCCTAGCGACGATGTCCCGGCCTGGAGGATTCATTATGACGGGCGAAAAATCATCCTCAGGACGAGTTCCCACTGTCGATGCAAAAACCCGCTACAAGTGGAGTGTGGTCTCGTTGACATAATGGGCGTTTTTCCACTACACGTCACGAACACGTCTTTCTTGGAAGCAAAAATGTATTAACTAGTATGGATTGTTTTTTTACATTAGACGACAGGACCACGACACGGTCTCATACAGATGTAGAAATGTCGTGGTCGTGTCGTTGTCTAGTGGAAAAACGCCCAATTGATCTGCTGCCTCCATAAAAAAGCTTTTTTTAAAGTCTGTAGACTTCGAGAAGTCAGAATTAGTGAGTGAGTGGTATTTTGCTTTTGTACATAAAAATTTTAAACTACATAGTTGCTAGACCCTGGCTGGACAGTTTTAGTAATAGATGAGGGCGTTGCCATGAACACCGAATTGTTTTTATTGTTGATGCTAGAAGTTATTCTCTACATTGCTTCTTTTCTTGCATATGCTTGTTATAGTACAGTAGTGTAGTTAGTTACCTAAATTAAAATCACGCTATGTTTATCCGAAGTGGCCGAGTGGCGGTTAAAGGGGGACTCTTGGACGATCTCCAAATTGTAGGAGGCCATGACTTTCAAACGGTTGAGTAAACCGAATTCAGGTCAGAGAAGTGCAGTGTTTATATGACAATTTATAACTTACGTGTGGAAGATTCTCACATACGGCATAGGTATATGAGGGGCATTTCAATTATTTTACCTTTAACATTAAGTAAGCCACAGAGTCTACGAAGCGATAAAATATTGTTTTCCCCACTAGTTTTAAAACATATTGGGAGTGGATTAACGAAATTTGGTTCTTAGGTCTTAATATTATTTTAAACAGTCAATCAACGTCTTATGTTTCGTCGGTGGATAGTGAAAACTCGGTATAATACTTATACCGAGTTTCTCCTTCAGCGCGTATGACGAAACATATATGTATTGACAAGACTCGTATCTTCGGTAAATTAAAATTACGACTTTAAGGTGTTTCTGTATTTGAAGTTATTTAGTTTGCTACCAGCTTATTTATAGGCACTAGGTACTTGCCATAAATCAAGTTGCTCCATTTACTATTGATATTACGTCTTGGTTAGATAATACTGTAGGTACTTCAATATTTCACAGAGGGTAAAAGTATGTTGGAGCTGTCCCAATGAGCGACATCCAATGAACGTTGCCGTTGTTAACAGTATTAGTATTAATTTAATACTATATTATAAAGTTACCTTCTCTAGCAATTTCAATATTGTCACTTTTTGTATTAAGCTAGTAATAATACCTTAACTGAACTTAACTAATAATACTTAATCTAAAAAGCCTAAATAAATTTAAACTATAATAGGTCGTTTATTCAAAACGTGCAACGCAATTTAAATTGTATTCATGAGAAATAATTTGCAATTTAATGTTTTCGTAAAGGCAAGTCAGAGGTGAATATCAAATTGTTCTGTAAGATATTTATTTATTAATAAAAATTCTGTGACTTACCTATTCAAGGATTTGTAAACTATCAGTTTTGATTATCTTATCTAGAAGTTCTAAAACCAATATTGATTACATATCCAATCAATAAATAGTTAGATATATGTACATATACCTTTGTATATCTAACGTTCAGCTCAAACATAGTTTACTAACTACACTTTAAACACAGTGCAAAACAGTTAGCTATCCAGGTATAGCAACGAATTATATAATCCAGCTATTATGTAAAGCAGCGGTTCATATAATCCAGCTCACCTCATACTGACAACTGCGCTATTATACCTACCATCCACCTAATATTTAAACTTTCTAATAACAGCTCCGTTTTGCCGCCTGTCTCCATGTACCAGTTGTGTATTAGATTGCTGAGTTGACCCACTATTCGCTCTACAGGGTGATTTTTGGTCGTCAACGTTCCCGAAAACTACGGAATCTCCTCATCATCACGATCATTTTTCTCCATGGAAGCATACCTGGGAAGTGTCTGGTTTCCAAAATATTAGGGTCCAAAGTTGAGTAAATAGACTGCGTTTTTCTGCATAAATGCACATAGACGCGCGTAGCAGGATTTTTTCACGAAAAATAATTAATATCTGTCTATAAAAAAACTAACATTAACACTAGACACTATAAATTTCGCACGACCAAGGAATTTAAAATATTAAAAAAAAACCCAGCATTTTTTTTGGCATAAACTTACTTTATTTCATGTATAGAGTACGTACCCTTCGTTAAAGGTGGCCACAAAAAAACATCCTGTATAGTACTATAGTATTATATTATCAAATCTGTGGCTATGCTATGATCATGCTATTCGCACACTGTTGAGGAATTCAAACATTATTTTTCGATAACGTCCATTAGTAGTCTATTTTATTGATAGGTAATATACCTATAGATGTAGAGACAAACTTTATCAGCACTGATAGTGAGATAAAGCACGTGCTTATTGACTTTATTTATATGTGTAGAATTATTATCAAATACAATCGGTATTGCAGTTCAAAGTGGTTTAGATAAACCAAATAGATTAGTAAAATATCGCGACACCGGCCGCATGTGGCACTATTGGGCTTTATTTCTGATTTTCTCGGAAGAATTAATATGGATTTGTCTGTATATCTGTATGCGTTTGGTCAAAATTCTTCGTTAAACAGACGGACCAGACCAAGTTACTTCACTTTTAATTTATATATTTTAAAACAATGGTTTTAACAGTGATTAATGTTTATGTATTTATTATTTATTTATTTATATTTTTGTCTATACAACTTCTAATTCACATTAAGCACCGACTACCTAACTAATAGTCTGTTCCAAAATTGTATTGATGTAACGAAAAATGCCTTAACGCCTTACTAGCTACGCTCTGTTATTATTTCTTAACTCAAATTTTAATAAAATTAGAGTTAAGAAATAATATTGTAGCCAATTTTATTATCAGGAAGCCAAGTTACAATCGGCTTATCTGTAGGATATTGTTTTGGCTACATATATTGAATTACATTTATCACTACTATTTAATGAGTCAGTAAGCTATTGACCTAGTAGAAATGTGGGCTTCCTATATTATATTTTTAATACAAAATACCCACTGATAGTCATAGATCTAGTTCTGTTTTGTAAATAAAATTGAACGTGAAGGATATGCCCTTCCTTTATGATTTTAAATCTGTTTTGTAATCAAGTCGAAGATAGCAAAATTGGTAACGAAATCGCCCAGATCGTTGCCTACTTTAGTCAAAATGGTTACTTAGTTTAGCATACTTAACTACTTTAGTAAAAATAGTAATAAGCTATTTATTAATTTAATTGAACATATGGCTAACTAAGTTCTCTCTAATTTCAGCTACCTAGTATCCGGTGACGCTGACGGGAAATGTTACATCTGGGACTGGAAAACGACGAAACTGTACAAGAAGTGGAAGGCTCACGACGGAGTGTGCATCACCTCGCTGTGGCACCCGCACGAGCCCAGCAAGCTCCTCACGGCGGGCTGGGACGGACTCATCAAATACTGGGACTAATACACAGTGACAAGTGACAATATTAACTGTTGGGAACAAGAAATACGCAAAAATCAGTGACAACTTTTAATTTTCCCAACAAAACAGAACCACAAATAGAACCTCAATAAACTATACAAATTAAGCAACATATTCTTTTAATTTTTATCCTTGTTAAGATCAAATATCCATAGGTCAGCGTGTCATAGTTTGCGCGCAAATTAGACGACTTGCATCGGATACTTGTAAGGTTCCTCATAGGCGATGTCGACCTTGTACTCCATGCTGCACTCGCGACACGCGCCGTCTTTAATAAACTGGTTGAAACTGATGTTGTTTTCGTGGAATGCTTCGGTTAATGCGGCGATGAGTCCGTCGATCATCTCGGGCGTATGGTAGGGTCCGGGCGCGAACCGCAGCCGCTCCTCGCCTCGCGGGACGGTCGGGTAGTTGATCGCCTGCACGTAGTGACCCCGCTTCAGCAGCGATTCGGCCACCAGCGCCACCTTGTCCGCGCCCGTGATGGGCACGGGGACTATGTGGCTCACTGACGGCAGTTGTGGAAGCCCCGCTATTAGCAGCGACAGTTTTAAATACCGCACTATCGCTTGGTGCTTCGCTCTGAGGCTCCTGCCCTCCTCCCCGGCCAGGAGTCTAATGGCGGCCAGCGACCCCGCCAGCACAGGGGGAGGCAACGCCGTCGTGAAGATAAACCCGGGGGCCAGGGAACGTATGGTGTCCACCAGGAGAGTCGACCCTGCTATGTAGCCCCCCACGTTTCCATATGCCTTCCCTAGGGTGCCGGATACTATATCTATAAGGTGCTGCACGCCTCTCTCCTCTCCTATTCCGGCCCCATGTTTCCCGTACAGTCCCACAGCATGCACCTCGTCTACAAAAGTGAGAGCTCCGTACTCATGGGCTATGTTACACAACTCCTCCAAAGGACAAATCGCTCCACTCATCGAATGGACAGTCTCAAAAACGACTAGCTTAGGTACTCCCTCCGGGGACTCTGACAGTAATTGTCTAAGGTGATTAGGATCGTTGTGCCGGAATATATACTTGGGCGCTCTACTGTTCCGTATCCCCTGGATCATGGAGGCGTGGTTGCCCGCGTCGGAGAACACGACGCAGTCGGGCAGGATCCGCGCGAGCGTGGACAGTGTGGCGTCGTTGGCCACGAAGCACGAGCTGAACACGAGCGCGGCGGGCTTGGCGTGCAGCGCGGCCAACTCCGCCTCCAGCTCCTCGGTGAGCGGCGAGTTCCCGGCGATGTTCCGTGTGCCGCCCGCGCCCGTTCCGTGCGCGCGCACCGCCCGCACGGCGGCGGCACGGACGGCCGGGTGGCGCGACGCTCCGAGGTAGTCGTTGGCGCACCACACGGTCACGCGCCGGCCATCGCCCTCCACAGCCGCCGGGTAGGCCCCCGCCGCCGCCAGACGCGAGACTTTACGGAACACCCGGTACGAGTAGTCCTTCTTCTTCGCGGCGATCTGCTCTCGGAAAAAGCGCTCGTACTGGTAGCCGCTGCTGTCCGCGATGTCCTCGGTCATCTCCTTGGCCGCCTCGGCGACCACCGAGTTGGACTGGATGAACGGGCACTTGGTCTCGTCGTTGCCGAGCGAGCGGAACCCGCGCGACACTATCGGGCAGTAGTTACCGTACTGCTTCAGCAGAGTTGCTCCGTAATTCCTTACGAAGGCTTGGTTGAGCGACCCCAAAAACGGACACGGCATTTTATGTAATATTCGATAACACAAACACTTATCACAGAGTTTTGTTTTGGATTAATGTAAATATTGTATGTTTTTCGTTTTATAGAAGACGTTGGCTCCCACTGTAGCCGAACGTCTCAGGTGTAAAGTTCAACTGGTGGTTTTAAACAACGGCACCTTTCATTTATAAAGTGTCTGTCGTCATAATCGATTACGTTTCAATACAATCGTCACGGAATCTGTAGGCTAGCAGGTTGTGTTGTACGCAACTCTCCTCATGCCCTATAGACACAAACCTATAGAAAACAGAAGTTGTCATAACAGAAATATCTTATATTCCAGTTAATTTTGGGTGCTAGGATATGCAAAGCCGAATGAAGTTGATTAACATTTTGGAAAATTAGGTTTTTATCATTGTTTTATCATATTTTTAGCCAGAAAACTAATAAAAAAGACTATGTTCAATTTGACATAGATATTTTGTTCATGGCAACAAACACTGCCAGCGCACAGCTGACTTCTGACATTGACATTTTATCAATTTTTATTGTTTATCCCGAAGGCAAGGAAAACTATGTCCATACAGCCATTGATGATGAAATTGGTGGGAAAATAGACAGTATTAATTATTTCTCGTGAAAAATTTTGCTACGTGCGTCTATTTGCATTTATGTAGAAAAAGGCAGTCCATTTACTCAACTTTGGACCCTAATATTTTGGAAACCAGACACTTCCCAGGTATGCTTCCAATGAGAAAAATGATCGTGATGATGAGGAGATTACGTAGTTTTCGTGAACGTTTAATTAATTAATTTAATTAGTTGATCGGGCGAAATTTATTGCGTCCAGTGATTATGCTAGTTTTTTCATAGACAGATATTAATTATTTCTCGTGAAAAATCTTGCTACGTACGTCTATGTGCATTTATGCAGAAAAACGCAGTATATTTACTCAACTATGGACCCTAATATCTTGGGAACCAGACACTTCCCAGGTATGCTTCCAGGGAGAAAAATGATCGTGGTGATGAGGAGATTACGTAGTTTTCGGAAACGTCAACGACCAAAAATCAGCCTGTATAAACTAGCATCTATTTAAGTCCACAACGCATTAAAACAACTAAAAATCGAGAAATAAACTGATTTAAAAAAAAATTTAACCGACTTCAAACTTTAACTAAAAAGCGATAAATAACCTAACTAATTTATCTACTTAATACATATTCAATATCTAAAATTATTTAAATATTTAAAATTATTTAATACCTAATACAAAGTCATCTTTAACTATTTCAATATTTATAATTATCACTTATTTTTTGGAGTCGGTGCCAGCCAAACAAATAAATGTAATTAAGAAAACTGACCCACACTAAAATTCATAGTAAAACCAAGAATAGGAAATTGCATTACCGCGTGCCCTGCCTACTTCACCGTATTGTATTTTGCCGTGTGTGTGGCGTTGCCAGCTGCGCGCGTGTATTAACACAACAGACAGACTACGTTACCTTATAAATATTTAAATAGTTAAAGATGACTTTGTTAAAGTATTAGGTATTAAGTTGTAAATATTTAAATAATTTTAGATATTGAATATGTATTAAGTAGATAAATTAGTTACGTTATTTATCGCTTAGTTAAAGTTTGAAGTCGGTTAATTTTTTTTTAAGTCAGTTTATTTTGTTTAGTTTATCCCGAAGGAATGGCAAGGGAAATTATTGTCTTTAGTGTCATTTTGACTGTAGGAGAATAACTATAGGGGAAATCATAGAAATGTAGATACCAAATCCCTGGGGGAAATGCATAGCGGAAATATCTCGATTCGGCGGGTCAAGCTTTAATCAGTGGTGGGAGGGTTGAAATTTTTCATGTGTCCGTGAAGTGATTTTTCTAATAGATTTATAGTTAATTTGTAAAAAGAAAAAATGTGCAAGTGCATGATTTTATATAAGATTAGTAAAACATTAGTCGGAATACCATTTATTCATGGGTGCATGTACGTTGTTTTAACACTAGTTTTTATTTTAGTTGATTTTACACTAGTTTTTGAGGATTTTACCAATTAATTATAATCCATAACAAATTCAGAAATCTTTAAGCATACTAAAGATAATGGCTGTATAGACAGTTTCATTTGCTTTCCCTTCGGAGCAAACAAAAAAATAATATGACTTTTAAGGATGGCTGTATGGACATAGTTTCTTTTGCCTTTCCTTCGGCATAAACTAAAAAAAAAATAGTTTTGAGGTTATTTTGGGACAAATTGAACACAAATAATAATTATTTTCAAGATGTTTAGTTTAAATAATCAGCTAGAATTAAGAAAAGTTACAATTTCTAGCCTAATATCGTGCATCTATTTGCCAAGTATCATAACGTTTATTTCATTTAAAGGGTTATTGTACTCCGTTGGAAATATATCGTCTTTCTATATTTTGGTCCTGATATTTATCGCAGAACTAATTAAATCTTTGTATTTGAGTTCTAATGAAGAAAACCAATTAAGAAGAGGTAGACCAAGCAGGAGCAGAACTGGCCAATTTATGAAATCATTGGTATTTATTACTTGCATACAATTTGGTTTCTTTGTTGGTGTGATATTATTTGGAGCTCCAGTATTGGATAATCACGAAGAGACTTTGATGTTGGCAAGTCTACTTACGCTGTTGACTGTTTTCCCTCTCATCATTCACTCAGGGGTGGAAACTGCAATGCAACTAATGTTTGGTGTGAAAACCTATGCCAGGAATACTGCAATCGATATGCTGATGAATAATGCAGTGCTGACTATATGCGGCGCGTGGGTAGGAGCTGTGGTGATCCCTCTGGACTGGAACACACCGTGGCAGCAGTGGCCTATCCCATGCTACCTTGGTGCTATTTGCGGCTACCTGTTATCTAATGTGCTTAGTATATTGAAAGTAACTCTAATGTCTGCTTCAAACAAATACCCATTGTGTAATACACTTGTCAATGTTATGAATAGGTTGTATCTCTCTGGTAAAAGTTACTAGAATTTATCACTATTTAGGTATCTACCTAAAGTTTTACAAATTATGATGTGATTTAAAATTATTAGTATTATGTTGTACAAATGCAATATGCTTAAATAGTACTGTGATTACAATGATTGTTTTGTTTGTATTCTACCTAGTACATAGTTATTATGACACTAAACATTGACTGGTTGTAGGTGGAAGGAAGCTAGGGGTGAATTGTATTTGACAGCAGCTTCCTATAGTTTGTGAGCAGAACAAAAACAACCAAATAGTAAATTAATAATTTTATTTTGTTTTATTAAATATTTACATAGCCTATTTTAGTGTACTATCTTTTATTAAAATATGAAACTTAACCAACATTTTACTTGATCACATTTTTCACATAATCCCTATAACATATATTTTCACCAACTTAACATAATTGAGATGTTATACTGCCATAACTTCATAGCATTAACAATTACTATTATGCAACAAAATTTTTAAGTCAACAATACATAACATGTTAAGGCCTTTAATGTGATCCGTTGCAACATGCAACAAGTGTTTTATCTGTCAGATTAATGTACTTTGGCTTAACAAGATAATAACAGTTATAACTATCAGGGGATTTAGTTATATCAGCAAGCCTAGCATGACCTGCGAAACACAATATGCCATGTTGAATTTTGTATAGAGTGATACGATATCCACGATGCATGGTCATGCTAGGGGGGCAGCTGAATGATTCGGATAGCAAGGAAGTTTGCCATAGGTTACTATCCCACTCTGGGAATACATAAAGAAGAAAGTAAGCAGGGCTGATTCCCTTGGCAATCCAATTCATTCTACTGTTAACCTTTTGAACGCCATCGACAACTTTAGTTGCTAAACGATCCCGTGACTAAGACGCTTTTGACAACTTCAGTTGCCAAAATATTGCTATGTTTTTGTTAATTATTTTTGTTACTTAAATGACGATTTATTGACATTTGATTGCGTTTAAAATGTTCCTTATATGTTGATATACGTTTTAAAAATACAATATGTGTTATAAATTTTATTTATATCAGAAAAAAGTTTGTCCTAAGTTAGCATTAAATTCTCACGATTTATTCCACTACTTACGACGCCGATGACAACTTTAGATGTCAGCTAGTGATGGGATAATTATCAGCTATTTAGTGACCCATGGTATGAATGTTTATTAAATAAATGAAAGTATAATAACCACATTTAAATATATATTTTTTAATTTAAAATCACTTTTAACATTATTGAACTTTCAACTAAATCTTCTAATTATTTGCATCAGTATTCTGGCGACGGGCAACTTGACTCAATACTACGTTCTCCTCTAACTTCACGAATGTAGTTAAGTATTTTTATATATGCTAATGTGCGATCCTCTGGTCGTACCTTTTCCATTTCAAACGCTATTAGAGCGGCAAAATATTCATTCCGCGGATCACGAGGATGTGCATTGAAAAAGTGTGCATCTTCGATATTTATCATAACGGCACGAAAGTCATCTTCACCAACTTTAATATATTGTACATAGCTACTATCTGTTTGTGAAGATTTTTCTTCGCTGGTTTTAATTTTCCTTTTTCGGGGACACAAAATTGATGGGGAACTTGGGTCTTCCTCCTGACTGGATTCAATGATATCTGAGTCTTTATCTTCATTATTCATGACGATAACACTTGTTAGAACCAACACTTAAAATACACTTGAAATTATTCCACTATAATGCTAAATAAAGATGGAGGAATTACCAAAACCGACCACATTGAACCAATAAACTCAGAGGCTTTATTATTATTATTATCGATAAGTATACCGTCATCCCTAATAGAAGTTTCTAGATTTTTAAAGCATAGTGATCTCTACGCCAATGGCAACTATAGTCGCCCGCTTGTGACGTCACAAGCAGAACTAATAAACTAATAGTGCTGGGAACACGTGGGTAGGTGAATATTTATTTTTGTATCTTACTAAGTACTACCTTACAAAACAAATATTGGTCTATCACCGACGCTGCTTGTTCTAATTTATATTCTTTATTATTCTTTTATGCGGATACAGTTTCAACGAAAATATTCTGTGAAAATTTAATATAATTAATTATGTCTTCCGTTCAAGAAATCATTGATATTTTAGAAGGTGTGGATTCGGAATATGTAGACTTTGAGTCAGATTCGGATTTTGATAACAATGACTTGGATAATGAAGTAAGTATCCTTCTTCTTTGAATTTTATATGCTATTATGTACGTACATAAATATATATATATATATTTTTTGATAAAATATAAATATATTAGTGAAGTAGCTGTCTAGAAGCACTTGAAGATTTTAATTACGTGCAATCGAGGGAGGGATGGTTAAATCATTGCAGGCCTGAAGTGATTAGCTATACTAATAATATTATAAAGCTAGGGAGTTTGTTCGTTTGTTTGAACGCGATAAACTCAGGAACTACTGGACCGATTTCCAAAATTCTTTCACCATTGTAAAGTTTTATTATCCCTAAGTGCTATAGGCTATGTATGTACCACGGGCAAAGCCGCTAGTCTATTATAAGACATGATTCCATTATTTGAAAAGCAGCAGTCGTGGGTCCAAAATGATATCTAGCGTTTTTAGCCTTATCATAGGATTGGTTCTGTTTTACCCTCTGAGTTGCGGAGGCCAGACGGCAGTCACACTGCAGAAAATAATTACATTGTTAAATCATTGAGGTAATAATTATTTAATTAATTTTAAGTACCGCTGAGGATACAACCATATACGCTCGGATAATGATGATATTTACTATATTTTACAGGAGTATTCTGAGGAACCTTCACGATCACAAGAGGAATCAGAAGAACCTACTCAACAACAGGAGGGATCTGAGAGTCAGCCACATCTAAATTTTGAGTGGATCAGTGAGCCATTTACTCCTGATGTTAGACCTTTCAATGACTTTTGTTCTGGAATTTTACCAACGTTAAATCTTTCTTCATCATCAAAAGAATTGGATATTTTTGAGTACTTCGTTGACATAGAATTAATACAAAAGATAGTCGACTTTACTAATAAGTACCATCAATGCTTTATTAGAAATGTGGATTTAAGGCAACATTCCAGATTCCAAAATTGGCGTGATGTAACTATATCTGAAATGTACATGTTTTTAGCTATAACAATGCTGATGACTCAGAATAGTCGTCATTCCATTGAAGAGCATTGGTCTACTGATCCTTTGTTGAAGTCAGATATTTTTTCCACCCTCATGCCAAGAAACCGCTATTGTTGTATACTTGGTATGTTGCATTTTAGTAAGCCAGGTCCACGAAATGAAGGAGACGCTATATTAAAAAAAGTTATAGATGTAGCGAATCTCGCTCGACAGAAGTACCAAGAATCATTCATCCCTTATGAAAAGCTTTGTATTGATGAAAGTATAGTGCCTTTTAAAGGGCGCCTGATAATTAAGCAATATTTACCTAAAAAGCGAAACCGTTTCGGCATAAAACTTTTCGTGTTGTGTGATGTCAGGACAGGAATCATATTAGATTTTATTATATACTGCGGTGCAGAAACTGAAATAAGACGTTCCGCAGATTTAGGTGTAAGTGGTTCTGTTGTTTCAACCCTAGTAGAAAGATTTTTCGGGACAAACAGAAAACTTTATATTGACAATTGGTATTCTAGTCCCAAACTATCATTTTTTTTAAAGCAACATGGCATTCATACTTGTGGTACAGTTAACAAAAACAGATCAGGCATGCCTAAATTCAAAAAGTTGAAAAGGGGTGAGAAAGAAGCCAAGTACTCCGATCCAATGATGGCGTTAAAATGGTGTGATAAAAAAAATATTCACATGCTTACTACTATTCATAAAAACGAAATGGGTCCAACTGAAAAAATTGATAGATCTTCGGGTTTGCCCATAATGAAACCAGAATGTATCATTGATTACACTAAGAATATGGGAAGTGTCGATACCGCAGACATGATGATCAGTAACGTTCAGTGTCTACGAAAAACAATTAAATGGTATAAAAAGTTATTTTTTCATATAATTGATATGCACTTGCTGAATTCTTTTTTTATATATAAACATTTGAATTCAAATGTGCCCGAGTATAAATTACGTTTGAAAATATTTCAGCAATCTGTAATACGCCAAATCATTCAAAAGTATAAAGGGCAGTCTGTATTTGAACAAACGATCACTCGGTCAGCTCGTGACCACCCTGCTCGTATTTTGCCAGGTAATTCAGCAGCTCACATGCCTCATTACATACCAAATGGTAAAAAAACTAAGGTGTAAATTTTGTTCTTCTCGTGGTGTACGGAAAATCACACGTTTTATGTGCACCGTATGTAAAGTGGCTCTGTGTGTGGCGCCGTGCTCGCAGCTATACCATCAAGCAACACGTCTACACTAATTACGTCAAATATGTAATTTGAATTCAATTAAAAACTTAAAATAAGCCAAGAGTGTCCCTATCTTATATATAAATACTAACTAGTGTATACTAATATAGAATATGTTATTAAGTTAAACTTGAAAGGCTTATGTCCACTAGTGCCAAGCATCATTATATTTTTTTCTACCTAAATCAGTTCAAACCAAGTTACATTATTATGTATTAATTAAATTATTAGAACTACCGATTATTGCCAAATACTGGTAATTTTGGCGACAAAGTAATTAAAAAAGATTGTTTTGTGTTTATCGATGTACAGTAATCCCAACCCAATTTTTTCTTAAATTGAACATACCTGTGACGCCATGGACCACTAAAGGTGTCGCGTAGTGCTGTGAACTTTTATTTGTAATAATATAATTTTATTAAAGTTATTTTCTTTATTCACGAAATTTTATTCGGGTTTCCAATAAAAACTGGTCTAAACTGTTATGAAATGATGTTTTATTTAAGTTTACTTTGTAATAACCACTGTTAATAACCTCAAATTTGGAAAAATAACTAGGTCATAAAAAGTGACGTCCCCATCACTAGCGAAAATTTATGTTTTATAGGGCTTGGCGTCGGGCGTGAAGTAGCTCTAGAAAACGCTGGCGTCCAAAAGGTTAAAGACTCTTAGACTATCTAATATTATTGCCAAAAATAAGCTTTGCCTTAAAATTGGTTCAAGTTATAAGGATAACATAGAAACCCTACCAAGTTGGAGAAAGTTAACTTTAACTAAACATGTAAAGTATATGAAAATCTCTTAAACTTACTAATGTAAAATATTACAGCTATGTAGATAAAATATTGCAAACATCTAATTGCCACTACCAAAAATACATAGAAATCTGTTCACACTGGATATAAAATCTGCAGTCACATACTGTATTTTAATATTAACAAGGGAGAAATAAGATAAATCACAAGTTAGAAAAATATTATCTTTCATGAAACAGCTATTTTCTTCTATTTTCAGATAGTAATATAATTATGGCACTACATAAACAGTGTCAACAGCATGTGGCAGTGGTGATTTTTACAGTTGGCAACACTACAATATCTAATTCCTCTTTTCTAGTGGATTATATTGCTAGGCAAAAATGTATAATGTAACATCTATGAATCTATATCTTTTGGAATTTTGTGTTTGTTTAATAGACCAACCATAAAGATTTTGTAATAAACCTATAGAATGATTATGCATCACTTTCTATAATAAAGAGTGTAGAAGAACCAATAAAAATATTTGGAACAGCTTCTGCATTTCAAATTGCAATTTGATTGGACAATTCATGTTTAGTATAATGTGAGTGAAATAGCAAATAAAGTGGATGTTATTATTGCTTGTTCCGATGTTATGGTGAAAATTAATAGACATTAGATTACCTATACGAATGAAGATATCATTTAACAATATTACTGCAGAAGATGGGACTTATACCCAAAAATGTGTGTCATAAGTACAATATCCCTTATTCACTATCACAAAAAGGTTTTTAATTTTTTCCTAAGTACATAATAAGTTCCAATCTGCAGACTACCTACGTTAGCACTGCATCGTGCTAGTGCCACTTCAACAGCCTATTTACATTACAAATTGTAATTCTAGCAAAATTTAATGATAAACATTTGCTTTAAGCACCTTGTAAAACATAGGTCACATGTATCGCTACAACTTGATTAGTTTGGCGACACATTTGCCGAAGTTCGATGAAGTACTTATTCTTCGCATGTATGAATTATCTGTACATAATATCCCGCCGAAAACATTGGTGTGCTTTGTAACCTAAAAGAGTCGAAAAGAGGACCGAGGTCAAAGCGAATTTCGCCAAGTGTGTCGCTAGCCTTAGTCAGCGCCGACTACGGAAATATAATCTGTACCACGATACCAGGGTTTAAGTACCAGTTAAGTAAAGTTCATACTGTAACAGAGAATGCGGAGACAAATAGTATCTCACAAGTAACGAGATACGAAATTTGACAGATATTCCATTTGCTGTAAAATGTAATTTTTTAACGGTATCTATCTTTAGACGTGGTTTTGTAATAACACCGTTGTGGTTTATAATTTAGAATACTCCATTGTCTGGCACTGACTTTTATTCGTGGTTTAAAAGTAAATAAGTAATAATCTCTATATAAGTACCTAAATATATACCCTGTCGCGAGGATCATTACTCATTTGAGGGAGAAAGAAAATGGAATAGTTCAGAGTTGAAAAGTAAGTAGGTACGAACGAGTCAAGCAAGCTTAGCTACAATCCGACACAATAGGATAAATATTGGCATTAAAAAAAACGTTAATAAGTCATAATAAAATAGTGAATTAAGTAAAATTAAGTTATCTGTAGGCAACTTACACACGTGTTATTGATAAAAGGAATTTAATTCGAAGAATCAAATTCCCCTTAGCAAGAACTTTCCAGCCAACAGTGTAACTTTGTTATCTACATAACAATTTAAGTACAATTTTCATATGTCGTGGGTGCTTATTATGTATTCTCATTGACGTTCGATATACGGAACATATACTCCAATGCTTCCTGTTGGAGAGTACGTCCAGAAATCGATATTAGTTAGGTACTTAGTCCAAGCACCCTGCATCTTCTTTGGAATGGTTTCTTGAGGCGTGTGCGTTAGTTATGATGTTCTATAGTGAACTACTAATTGTTTGTTACATTTGGCGAGGTTGAATACTACAATGCACGCAGAAAATATAACTCTCGCTTTGTCGTTCGTTATCGCAACATATCCACCAACATTGGTCTCTTCAAAGCTAGAGTGAATAGGCACTTTCTAGGCAAACATGTACCACCCTAGGCCGCATCTTGCTTAACATCAGGCACGATGGCGGTCAAATGTTTGCCTAGCTAATTGTAAAAAAAATAGTGGCTAGATATTATCACGTCTAATAACGAACGCGTTAAAATAAAGACTTCGTATTGGTAGATATAAGATAAAATACTTTAATGCAAATGTTATTTTGTCTAAGCCATTTTGATTGATGATATTATTAGATTTAATTTGCTGTATGACTTTCTATTGATCCAATTAAATTCCACAGTGTAATGAAATATTGCGAGTATACAATGTAAAATAACACCTATTTGAAAAAAATCTATAATAGTTGTATAGAGAACATATAAAATAGCATAGTAAAATGCGAGATGAAGTATAACAGTAAAGTAAGGCACCACTATAAAATGGCGCCTCGGGGTTTGCAATAGTAGATAAAATACAGAGCTATAATAAGAACATCGAAAAACTTTAGTACTTAAACTTCATTACCCCCTATTCATTATAATAAAATATAAAAAATGCACCTCTAATACTAGACACGATATACTTTCAACAAACTTTAGCATATTATTTATTTAGATATGTTTCTACTAAGTACGATATTTTACATATTTTGTAGAAACCTAACTAAAACATAACAACGACCTTAAAAATCTATAACGAAATCTTTTGTATCATCGACCAATCGCTGATCATATTCCAATATTGACTTGTCATTGGTCTATTGCATCTGTTCCACAATTTGAGATCTGGAGATTGGTGTTGCCAGAAATTGATAAATTACCCCGTTTTGGGGATTTGATAACAAATATATATTGATTATTATGTACAGGTAGGTATTGCGTGGTGTTTGTTAAGGCCGTCCGAACTTATACCGAGGATCAGCTAGGTAGAGCTCTAACTATGGCGGTGTGTGTGCGAGCCTTACGTGTTGTTCGTGTCGGGCTGGAAGTAATGCAGACCGTTGATCTGAAAATGTCAGAATAACATTCTAATTAGGTACATATTTAGCAGATACCCTACTGGAGTGTGCCATGTAGTTTTTGTTTATCATGTGTTTATCACCCCATGTCCGTCTGTGAGTTTTATTAGAGTCGTTCTCGGTGACGTTGTAGTGTGACGTACCGTCATGTCGTACTCGGTGACGGTGTGGTGTGACGTACCGTCATGTCGTACTCGGTGACGGTGTAGTGTGACGTACCGTCATGTCGTACTCGGTGACGGTGTGGTGTGACGTACCGTCATGTCGTACTCGGTGACGAAGGCGGGGAGCTCGAGCTGGTCTCGCGCGAGCACGGAGTAGAGGAACTCCACGCCGGGTAGCGTGTGCACCTTGGCCTTGATAGCGGGCGCCATGAACGTCGTGAACCACCACGTCATCATCTACGAGGGGGACACCATTAATTAATATTTCGTAACTTACAGAAGCAGTAGGTAAGCCTTTTTACGCGCCGCCGTAACGTTAACGACTCGCAAGCAAATCTATGAGAGTTGACAGAGTGACGATACGGACTACTGACGTGACGGACTATCGAGAGGTTCGTGCTTGTCCCACTGGCTGATCACGTGACTTGCAGAAACAGAACGATATTATAATTTAACTTGTGAGCACTGGCGGCTCGTCCTAAGGAGCGCTGGTGCGGTGCACTCCCATCCACGAAGATTACATAGGCAATCTATATTTCTCTATATTTATAATTATCTTTCAATTCTACTATGTTTATACAATAGTGTTTACGCGTTCGTCTCAACTAAGTTGTAATCTTATGTATCGAGTGGAGCTCTAGCGATCGCGCTCCAATGAAACGAAATTTGGTACGATTCCTAGTTTTTTTTTTCATTTTATAAGGTCTTTATTTTCATTGACAAATATTACATGTAAATCTAGTGTACATTTCTCCTATGTAAATCTAGTGTACGATTCCTAATACTGTATTCAATGAGTGCGAAAGAGACATACCGACCTAGGCCGGCGCGTGAAACAGAAGATTTCGTATGAAAAATTAGCCTTATCTAGAGCGCCGCTCACTTCAATTCGCGTATACGGCCACTAGAGGTCGCTTAGTCCCAGTTAGAACGCGATATGGTTGTCTTTAATGTGTTTCATTATGTCATCTGAATTTTCATAAGTGTACGGTTGAACTTGCACCATCTCATTCGTTAAGGGAGTGAACACCCATCTCAAAATGTTAGCAGCCGCCTCTGCTTGTGAGTGTGAATGCGTGGAAGGACGCCTTGCCACACTTGCAAGATAGGTAATTAGAGGGCGGATATTACGATACCCAGAAGTCAAACATACCGAAATGCAATATGAAAAAGCTCTATTATTAAAATAAAAAATCGGCTACTGATTATTAACTAACAAATAACACAGCGTGAAAATTTATTGGTAATAGAAAGTTGAAATTTGGTATGTGCGAAGGTGAGTAAGGAAACTTCCAGATTGCCACGAGAAAAACAAGAATTGTAATGTTTGTTGACGTTGTCGTCGGCGTCCACGTCCACAATTGACAATATTTTTACTCTCTGCAACTAAACACAAATGACACTACAGATCAAATTGTTACCATAAATTCTAAAGTGAATTTAAAAGTAAAAAGTTTACCTTAGTCCAAAACGTAGGATGCACAATATAAAACGCTTTCAGGTTTTTCTTATATCTGAAATAGAGACAGACACAGTTAATGTAATGCATGTAGCCAAGGCTGATAGGTGCTAGACTAGTCGCTGAGTCTATGCCTAATGTCTTTACGTATACTCGTGTTTGTACATTTCTCATTGGATTATGAGAGTGAAGGAATAGAGCAATAGAGCTTGTGCATTTATAACATGTCCTCTGAAGTTAGAAAATCTCCGTCGAAGGTAGTAAGTATTATAAGTAGTTAATGTATGTATGTAAGTAACTATTTAACTTTGATCTAAGACAACAAGAATTTCATTGTAGGTAATATTAAAGTTAACTTGCGTCATTCAGGATATTTATTCGTTAAGATCCTAAACCGAGTTAAAATACGAGTTAACGATAAGTCTATGCACTATAAAGTATTTTACAGCTATTCACTTGCAAGCCAACACGATGCAGACCTACGTAAAATTTATTGTAGGCACTGCGAGGTAAAGGCTTTTCTATGTTGCACCCACAGCTATCTTTCCTGAGCCATGTCTCTCCAACCTTGGGCAAATACGACATTCCTGCATCTGTCTGTGTACATGTGACAGACATGTCCGGCCTAGTTTTATTGGAGCATTGAAAAAATTATGTTTTGTACCTACTTGTACTCTAGCCGCGTGCCCGTGGGTATCGTACTAGGCGATTAAGGATTTCCGGGAGGTGGGCAGCAGCGCCTCCCGTGCTGGTAACAGTCAACAACCACCCTATGACAGTAGCCTTGTGGCGTGCCCTGGGGGAGGCCTACGTCCAGCAGTGGACTGCAATAGGCTGCCGCAGTAGTAGTAGTAGTAGGTGCACTCACTTGTAAGGCAGCACGGTGTACACCTCCTTGAGCCACCAGAAGGGCGGGTGGTTGCCGGAGGAGGCGAGCGTGTGGAAGTACGCGATCACGTAGTCGCCGCGCACGATCGGGTCCAGCAGCTTTATCAGGTACAGCAGCGCCTGCGCAAGCGACACGTCGCGTTAACAGAGCTATTCAAAGTTAACAATATTGACAACACATTAACTAGTCCCACACTAAGATCCCTAAGGTCTTATGTCGTGGGTACTACGCAGTATATAAATAGATATTCATCATTCATATTCAATGTTTGCACCTACCCTGATTCGAACCCAGGACCTATGGCGCCGCGGGCAGGGTCATTGCCAATCACTAATCGGCCATCAAAAAGTACTGCTTGAAAGCACTTAAAGGCGACGTTTTGTTAGCATCCGTGACGCCACTCATCACTAGCTAGCTAATGCCGCCCCGTCAAAACGTACGTAAAATTGAACATTTTTTTATTATTTTATTTACACTATTGCTACCGCTTTGGCTGTTGCGAGAAGCGTAATCAGCCTATTGATGATGCTGCGGGTATTGGCAGAACATATTTATTTCGTTTAGCATATAAAATAATTTCAGTATGTTTGGAGTAGGTACCATCAATGTACGTATTACATATTAGATGCTCGGATATAGGTAGTATCTCATCGCGACTGGTCATACTTGAGGGTCAGCGGAGTTCCCAGAGTATTTGATTATTAGTACATTAAAAGCTGTAAAATAATGCGTGTAACCCTCCCTCTTCCGTCAAGAAATAAAACGATTCAATACCCAAAGAAGTTCTCATGAAATAATAACGTTACTTACGTTGGCTCGAGCTACGAATAACTACTTACAAATAATATTACCTATAGGTAGGGTTGCCAGGCGTCCGGATAAAGCCGGACAGAGTCAGGCTTTTTGGTCGTGTGTCCGGCCAAAAATAACGATGTCCGGCCTGTCCGGCTTATGCTAGGCTTTTCATCAAGCGCGGATCCATAGGGTCATGAGGCTCATGACCATCCCTTGGGGCTGAGGCCAGCTTAGGGAATGCAATAATTTTACAAGCGACAGCGAAGATCGTAAAGTTATCGAAACATTTCCATTAGGAACGTGAGTTACGTGCGAAATATGAGAATAAATTTCGCGCTCTGTGTTTCAATGTTTAGGTAAAGTGAACACAAAGTTTATTATGTAGTTGGAAAGCATTTCAGTCTGACCCAGATTCAGTGGAAGCCACAATCGAAACTTGTTCAGATTCGATTTATGCATTAACATTAACATTAACATATGCAAACCGTATGAATGTTTAACATTTTATTTTTGTAATGTAAAAATAAAAAAGTTTTAAAGAGAGGGTCAAATTCGTCATCCGAGTTAAATGACCCGGTAGCTCAGTTGGTTAGAGCAAAGCACAGTATGCGAGAGGTCGTCAGTTCAAGTCTCACTCGGGTGATTTGTTTTTAATTTCTTAATAATATTTATTTTATTTTTACTTGTTATCAAAATATTTTCTTTGAATAAACTAGTAGTTGATGCACCATTTCTTAAGGAAAAATTCTAAGGGTTTCTAAATCAGCCAAAATTCTCTCTCTCTCTCTCTCAGATCTTAAGTTGTTATCAAGTGGAATTTCCCACTGTTGTGCTGTTTGAACATTTGCATAGCTAAAGATTTAAAATAAGTATGTAATTGTTGCGACTAAAACATATAAGTACAGTAAAAAAATGAGTAGTGATCAAAGTGGTAGACCACAAAAAATAAATGATAAATAATCAATGGAATCTAATTTAATAAACTTGTCAAATCTACAAGAACGTTAACCTCATTTACTTAAATTAAAAAACCCGACTGCGTTAATTTATTACTTAGTATTACCATACACACATACGAGTACAAACTTACATAGCCACATAAACTCGTAAAACATAACCCTCGTTCTGGCGCAGTCGGGTATAAACATCTAGACTAGAAAACCAAATCTGCCATCGACATAAACGCACCCAGCACGTAAGGTCAACCTTCGGATTTTGGTGAACTCTATTTTTACCGACCAGCAGTATTTGCGTCAAAACTCACGGAAATAGATGCTACCAACTCGAAGGAGTCAATACGCAAGTACTATATTTACGACCAAGAATAACTGGAGAACACACTCTTCAAATAAGCAAATATTTATTGCTACATTGGGATAACAGCTTCTGTCTAACTGCAATACCAGAGATCGGGATGACATTCAAATATCAATTTGAAGTAAGTATGTATGTATAGTATTTAAACAATAATGTGGATTTATGTGTGTATTCAGTAATGAAAATGACACCTTGAAGCTAGATATCCTATCGTCACATTGGGACAACATTGATACAAGAAAGCGAAGTGCCTATGTACTCCAGTTAGAGCTATAAGCTCGTTGATTTACGACGGAAGACATTAATGTTCAGTAATGGTAGTGTTTTTACACGAGTTTCTAGGTTCTTTCTTGCCCTTGCCGGGCGTTGTTGGCAAATTTATTTGACATTAGCTCCCTTATGATGATGAGCATGACGCACGCCGCTCAATGTAATCACGATGAGGTATCCACAGTATCCACTAGAGGCGAAAGAAGGAAATTTAGCCGTAGGAAGCTGCCATTTGGTTTGAATTTTCCTTGGGGAATGTAATGCACTAAGAAAAATCTTTATGATTCTCAATAGGCAAATTTATCACCATATTGCTAGAAAAAACCCTAACGTTTATATAAATTGAGGTGATCTTTTTGATAACGTTTGGCTGGAAAGATGACAAGCAAATGCAAATTTATACGCTTATTAGTTTCGGATAATAATGATCCTCATTACACCTCTAGTGGGTAGGTGTTAGATGGTTCAGGCTATAGTGTTGTAATGTGATATAGGAAGTGCTCCCACAATTTACCATGCTTCTTACTATAATAGTATGTTTTTATTGAGGCAAGTGGTGTATTAGTTTTGATAATCGCTGTAAATTTTTACTGTGTAAAACCTTATGTCTAAATTAACAATCATCATCATCATCATTTTCAGCCATGAGAAGTCCACTGCTGAACATAAGCCTTTTCCAACAACCTCCACTCCGACCGGTCGGAAGCAGCCTGCATCCAGCCGATACCCGCAACCTTGGCTAGGTCGTCCGTCCATCTCGCGGGTGACCTTCCCACGCTACGCCTGCCGATACGTGGTATCCACTCTAGAACCTAAAGTAACAATACGTCACTCACTTTATCTAAATCGACGTCGGCGATAGGGAACCACTTCCCGATGAAGACGACGACGGGCCGGCCGAGGCGGTCCACCCCGCTCTGGTACAGGCAGCCGATGCCCGACACCGACGTGAGGTCCTCGTTATGCGCCCGCCGGAGCAGCCGCTCGTATCTGCGGGCAATAGACGTACTTGTGTTGGTTTGCTGTGTGGTACGACATATAGAAGTGATATCAGACGAGTGATGAATAGGTCGATTTCACAGATGTTTTCAACTTTGATTTTTGGGAGGTTATCACCGCTTTTTGGACAGAAATACAGCAATATACCGACAACGGGTAATAAATTTAATGGGAAATATTTCCGACACATTCCAAATAGGCATTAGGTACAATATGTTTGTGCCAAAGCTTTGTCCGTTACCATATAGCAGGGTGCCGGGCAGACAGGCGAGGTTGAATATGGATCCTTAAGGTATTAGATAAACTCACCAAGTCGTACCTAGTGGTTTTTAGTAAATAAGAAAACAAGAACGTATCTCCAGTGAAGAAATAATATGCTGGTGAATAGACGTCAAATGATCAGACTACTAAGTACAAATTTATTACTACTTATTAGCAGTATATACCTCATCTCATAACCTAATAATGATGACACACAACACTGCCTTTGTTACATATTTAAAATTTAATTCTCATGTACACAATCTAAACGTACGCAATGCGTTACAACTGATTGTTAAAAACTTAATCAAACAAAGTAATGCAAATATAGAATCAGAACAGGCCATTAAAACTGTAACCGGTTGTTGGCATTCTTTATTGCCATCTTGTTTTCTTAAATAAGGCTCACCATCAACTGCTTTACGATTGTATACTATGTTATCTTTGCATGTTACGAGTACAAGAAGAAGTTCTACTGACATTGTAGATTTTTATTACTGTTTTGCAAAGATAGCAACTAAAATTTCATATGAATAATGATTTTATGTGCCTACTGAATGTATTTATTTATAGGTAGACGCGACGTTTTAGGTTGTACGTAATGTACATTCAAGTTTCTGAGACATCAAAGAAATCCACAAGAACATCTCATATTTAGACTAACAAAGAAGGTATTTTTTCTAATCAATGCGCACACGACATACACAAGAGCGAAACATACGAATACTATTGAGCTCCCGCTTCGGTAAATGCTTTTGAACTTAGATAGAAGACTGAAACTACGCAAGGACTCATTAAGAACGAAATCACTAAATATTATGGTTTCACGAACGTTTTAATATAACTAAAACTTTTATATCTAGAGACATGATTGATAGAGGCGACATTAGAAATAGAAATGTTTGATTATGAGTCACTTCTTCTGAGGGGTGTCGAATATAGGGCATCGTGGCTTTCAGTTTCAGGCCAAGGGCGGTGGTCGTTTCACTGAGGGCGAGACAATATATCATATGCTTGAAGATTAATAGCCATCTTTGTACGACGATCGGAAGTTTTTTCATGGAGGCCAAGGGCGGTGGTAGTTTCACTGAAGGCGAGACAATATAACAGCTTTTAACTACCAAGATATATCTACATAACATTATTAGAAAGTATTTGCGAAATGTCAAAAGTTAATTTTGCTCTGATTTTAAAGAAATCTAAGACGGATTATAAAAAGAAAGAATCTGCTTAGCTCAACAAGAAACAACGTTTACTGAAAATGACCCTGAATATTGGCATAGGAATGGCATTGTGAGAATAAAAGAATACACCTTATCAATTTAATAAAACACAAATAGAGAAAAGTAAATTGATGGTTTTAATTGGACACTTAAGTGTTATTTACCCCATGAAAAGCGATGAAGTTGCAATAGAATGAAACTATTCAAAACTGTTTTCTATTTCCGGATGCCAAAGATGTAAAAATAGTTCAGGGTGAGGTTAGTAGGCGAGGCCTACGTCATAGATTGGGCATTGGAATTACGACAAAAGTGGAAGACTACAGAGAAATACAAATCAATGAATGAAAGAGCTTTAAACGTATTTTTCACCGTCACCGTCGAATTCACCGACAAACATTGGACGAACATGTACTTAAATAAAATTGCGTATGTTGTGTTAGATTTGACTGTTACTTGGTCCCCAGATAGTAGCAGCTACTTAAAGTAGCAACTCAATATTTTCGAATGATGGAAATAAACAATTAACCCAGCTCAAGTTTCAGAACCCTATTAGTCGACGATTGTAATTACACTCAAATTATTTTCTTGCGCTAAACTAAATTAATGATTTAAAAATAAATCAGCCTCGCTAAATCCTACTTTGGCTGTACGTTCATTCAACTTGTTGCTGGCAACCGGCGCTAAATGCGCATTAGGGCGATGTCTGCATTGCATAATTGGTTGGATGATTGTTCTAGCCGTATAAAAAAGTGACCTTTGCATGGATAATTACGTTCATGCCTCTTACAGATATTCATCGTATTATAAAATTATTAATAAAGGAATGGAAAAAATTCCTCACCCGGGTGGGAATCGAACCCACGACCTCTGCATCCGCGTGCCATCATCATCAGCATGATATTCATCGGTAAACCACAAAATACCCGTTCCAGTTGTTCCTTACTCTTGACTGTAGTCCAATCATGAAAAAGGATGATTAGTGTGCTATTTGGGTCAAGAACTCAATTTATAGTAGGTTAATTAGACATTTTGTCCAAACGGTATTCACGGTCATTCTAACCTATTTTTGACTCGGTGCTATATTTAGAATCGATCAGACGTATGCCTCTCATTAATATTTGATATAATATGCCTCATATCATATTACAATAATAATGTGTTACGAATTATATGAAAAATTGTCACCCATAATCAATTTGCATGCTGTGACACTTATTAAAAATTCGTCCCATGACAGTATAAAACTTTATTTCGTAAACTTTCTTGTATTGATGGTCTTCATAGATCGTACGTAGGTAATGCATGACACATTAGGACATTAAGAGAGCCAGAGAAATAGATTTATTAAAGTACTAGTGGACGCCCGCGACTCGTCTGCGTGGACTGCAGAAAAAACATAAACTGACTTTAAAAAAAAAAAAATTAACCGACTTCGAACTTTAACTAAAAAGCGATAAATAACCTAACTAATTTATCTACTTAATACATATTAAATATCTGAAATTATTTAAATATTTACAACTTAATACCTAATACTTTAACAAAGTCACCTTTAACTATTTAAATATTTATAATTATCACTTATTTTTTGGAGTCGGTGCCAGCCTAGGTAACGTAGTCTGTTGTGTTGATGGACGCGCGCGGCTGGCAAAGCCACACACACGGCAAAATACAATACGGTGTAGTAGGCAGGGCACGCGGTAATGCAATTTCCTATTCTTGGTTTTACTATGAATTTTAGTGTGGGTCAGTTTTCTTAATTACATTTATTTGTTTGGCTGGCACCGACTCCAAAAAATAAGTGATAATTATAAATATTTAAATAGTTAAAGATGACTTTGTTAAAGTATTAGGTATTAATAATTAAATATTTAAATAATTTTAGATTTTTAATATGAATTAAGTAGATAAATTAGTTAGGTTATTTATCGCTTATTAGTTAAAGTTTGAAGTCGGTTCATTTTTTTTAAAGTCAGTTTATTTCTCGATTTTTAGTTGTGTTAATGCGTTGTGGAATTAAATAGATGCTAGTTTATACAGGCTGATTTTTGGTCGTCAACGTTCCCGAAAACTACGTAATCTCCTCATCATCACGATAATTTTTCTCCTTGGAAGCATACCTGGGAAGTGTCTGGTTTCCAAAATATTAGGGTCCAAAGTTGAGTAAATAGACTGCGTTTTTCTGCATAAATGCACATAGACGCGCGTAGCAAGATTTTTCACGAGAAATAATTCTGTCTATGAAAAAAACTAGCATAAACACTGGACACTATAAATTTTGCCGATCAAGTAATAAAAAAATTGTTTAAAAAAAATTTACATCGTTTCTCAGCATTTTTTTTTGGCATAAACTTACTTTATTTGATGTATAGAGTACGTACCCCTAAGTTAAGGGTGGAAACGAAAAAATATCCTGTATACTTAAGGATTTCATTGTTACCATCTCAGGAGTAGTACCTACCCGTATGAGTATCACATTAATAGCCCTACATATATAGTTTCCATCGACCAATTGCAGTACTGTCCCCTAACTCCTAACCGTTAAGGAGTTCTGTAACTTCATCATCAGCACAGCAGCATTAAATGTTGACAACCTGAAGCATTCGGTTCGGAAGAAGTCGGTTAAAAATATCGAAATTATCCGGGATAAAAAGTAGCCTACGTGTTAATCCAGGGAGTCAGCTAAATCCATACCAAATATTATTAAAATAGCTTCAGCCGTTTTTACGTGAAAGAATAACAAACATCCATTCATCCATACTTACAAACATTCGCGTTTATAATATTTAGGATTCTATTAAACTTCAATTCGACTTCGTTTGCATTTATGAGACGACGACGCCGAGGCGACGGGGTGTCCGACTGGGCGTCGTCAGGCAAAAAAATCCTAAATCTATGGTCGTCAGTGCAAATTTATAGTGACCAGTAGGTATGACGTCACACATTACATAGACGACATACTCTAATGTTGAAGTTGAGTTCTAGAGTGATTAGAAATATCATTAAAGGAAATAATTAAAGTTTTGAATATAACATATGTAAGACTTTTATGACATGTTACAAAATGTAATATCTCTAAGAAACTGCTGGAACTATATGTATAGAGATTATTATGAGTAATATTTATCGAAAGTCCTTCTCATAGCAGGTCAAGAATATTATCTTGGTACAACCATTTACACATAAAGTACTGGTTATAGTCTAAAACTAGAAAACCTGATACCTTACATACAGATATAGAGCAAGGTATTGCAAACATATTTTATACCTATGAGATAGAGTTTTCAATTGTTTAACATTTATGTGTTCATTTTGTATAGCGTGTCATCCAGTAAACAACGAAGGTGCTATATCATATATACCATATTTAAAGTATACATTTTCATCTTACAAGTCATGCTTCCGCATCTTTGATAGGCAGTGGAGCTGATACGACGTGATTCACCGCCACACGTCACATGACATTAATTAACCAGCTAAATGGCTGAGAACTAGACTACAATAACATGCACTAGAACTATATTCTACGTGCTCTAAAAAATTAAACACACAGTC
Source organism: Carposina sasakii (assembly GCA_014607495.2). NCBI lineage: Eukaryota > Metazoa > Arthropoda > Insecta > Lepidoptera > Carposinidae > Carposina > Carposina sasakii. The sequence continues at coordinate 13,248,619 of CP053156.1, forward strand.
GTATGTATACTTAGGTAAAAAATAAATGAGCCCTTAAGTTGAGTGAGTACTTTAGAATTAGTGTTTACTTCAAGGACCTTTTTGAGGGTTTTCAGCAGGTAAAATGTAGCTGTAGATAGGCACCATTATCATAAGTGGCGACAGTAAAAACTGCCACCGAACCTCACGAAATCACGCGATCCGCTCACGATACGCTAATTGTATTTACTTTTGCAATAACAGCTCCGTTACTTGATCTGGATATTATCATGAAAATTATTTCTAGGCTAAGGACGATAATCACCTGTTAATTGATAATAAAACATTCTTTACGTGCAGTTTAACTGATTAAACTAAGACTTACGTCACAACGAGTTCATCAAAAGACAAATTTTAAAATGGGTTCACCTACAGTTTTGTTAGTATTATCTAGTATGTTACGATCAGTTTAAGATTTTGTATGATCTCTATTAGTTACTTACTTTTCTTCTGCAGTTTCTTCAAGAGCTGGCTGTGGAGCATGAGTTGTCAAATCTGGCAACTCTACAGCCATAGTGTCCATTGCCATATTAGCACTATCGTCAATTTCACTTGTATCACTATTGACTGCTCCAAAATTGTTTACGTTTTCTCTATTCCAAATAATGCTCTAGGCTAAAATAAAAGGAATATGCATGTTTACATCCGAAGTTCAACTACTACGCATAGTAGGTATATTTTTGGATTTGTAAACTATAAGTGGATGTTATGTGAAATGCGTAGTAGCGCTCCAGGCTATGTAAACATTTTATTCAGAGCACGTCTTGGAGTTTTGTTTGCGGAATTAATACTGATTTACTTTGGACATTATCACGAAGGACCAATTTGCATCTGATTATTATTTTTACCAAATCCTGTTTAAAAAAAACGTTTAGGTGAGCAACGCCTAAAGTTATTCATCGTTTACAGTATTAGGTATAGTTCACAGCATCTTAAATGATGGTATATCTAGACTTGAAAATTTTAATGCCAGTATTATTAGTGAAACTTTAAGAAATTAGACGTCTGTTTGAAATGGTTGTTTCTCTTGAGTGCTCCTTAGGTAATAAAAAAATTGTATTTATAGAACGACTAATTGCATCTTTTTTTTAAACAAAACAAATAACATTAACTAAATCAGCATACTAATAGCATGGCTAGAAATAGAAGTTGAAGGGTGCTTTTCCACTACGCTATCCTATCCACTAATGAAATTTATCAACACATCACACCATGGACAAATGATAATGTTTGGTGGAACGTAGCATAGCATATTTCTGGTGAAAAGGGAGCGTAATGGTGCCAGTAAAAGCATTTATAGCTTGAATAAATTTAATTTCTGTGAACAACACGCAGACAGGATTACTCGTACCTCCAGTTTCATTTCCTTTCTTTAAAGCATCACGCGTTTTACGATGTTCAACATCGTAAAATCGATCACGCGAGAAACCTTTGAAGATAGGGCATTGGGAACGTGACTACGACGTTAAATGCTACTACGGACTTTTCTTTATTTTAATCACTAGCGGGGCGGCTGGCTAAACGAGCCTCTTTTCTAAAATAATTGAAACATTTCTTTACCCAAAGAAACTACATGTTTATTTGATATCTTTCTTGTAAATGGTTATAGGTATCGCGTTTTACACAACAGCTATTATAAATTACCGGAGAAAAGTATTTCCAATTTATGTACAAGATTGAAATATAATTTCTTCATAGTAATAATGTTGATATAAATTACGAAATGGCGAAAGGTTTAATACGTGCTGAATTTAGCACTAGCTGTACCTTAAACATGAAAGTAATTATTTTAAAATTAATAGAGCATATTCTCCTAAATCAACCTGATCCGTCAGACAAAAAAAGCAATTACTTACACCGGCCGACATTATGATTTGCTTAGTTATTTGGGAAGGCCAATTTAAACTTTATTTTTAGAGCGGTTATCGCGATTTTCATCTGAGGGAAAGAAGCCTTATGAGATTGCAATCTTTTTATCTGCAAAAAGATTGATAAATGACTTTTATCTCAACGTTGTTGTCAGCGTATTAAATGTACCTATTATATTACCGTCATCAAAAGGTCGTCGTCGTTTTTGGGGCGGAATTAGTATTGTTGTAAGATAAATAATGTTAAAGTAGTATAAACTAACATTTATATTTGGTGGATGTAACCTTAAAAGCATGATAGGCGTATATAACAAAATCATCCGGATACATGACTGTAGAATATATTCATTGTTTAGGGCAATTTTTCACGGTATCAACGATCTTTACGACCACAATTGACGCTATACGTAGCTACATGTAGGAAGTACACATTTGACGTTGCTTCAGTTAGGAAGTGCAGTTTTTTGCGGATGTTACACAAGTGGAAAATTTACTGAGTCTAATTAGATACAAAATTTGATACAAGGTTTTTTGCTTGTACTAGCTGTACTCTACGTTTAGGTCCATCATCGCTCTACATTTTACGTTTGGTTTATTGTCGATTTTACTATTGGTCAGATAGCTTATCTGAAGGATAATTGCTATCTCTATCCTGATAAAGTTTTTGAGCAAGATTGCACCAATTTTTATCCTTAACATAGGCTATATGACCATTGAAAAAATTTAGAAACCGATAATGATGGGGATCGGCAACAGAGACGGTACTGCAAAGCGTGCATAATTTTTGTTAGAGCGCTTGCAACAACACTAGCATAAAGAAAAATAATAATTGCAAATTGCAAAAAGGAACTCTTACTACGTAGACCAGCGGATCGACTTGAGATGATTTACTCTAACACTATTTAGGTCAGCAATTTGGGTCGCGTGTATTCAACAAATAAATGCAAGCTGCGTCGTATCTACATAATGCTCCCAACTCTATTCATATTTATTTGAGAAATGTTCCGACTTGTTTTGATTTGCTATCCATGCATATGAAGCAAAACTATTAAAATGTCCCTGTTCATGTTTATAATGTATTTGATATCTGCATGCATATGAGTCAGTGTTATTATAGAATTAAAACGAACTTTATTACTCATCTAAATTTTCAGTTAGTCAACGCATTTCGACGTATTATTGCATTGCAATTACAACTATTCATATGAACTATGAGAATTAAATATTTTTAGCAAGATTACATTAATTTGTATTATAAAAAATATGGAATTAGGTAAATCTCTTCTCTAACACGTACGACATATTTAAATTAATTATTTACTCAAATGCTTCTGTATGGATCTTGGTAATATCTTTATTATTATAATATTCTCTATTTATGAAGTCTCATCTATCCGTCCAGAGTAAATAGTTCAACCCAAAACAAATTAGAGAATCCAAGCAACATGATGAAATATTACAGCGCATTATTTCGCAAGGTAAATAAACGAAATTGATATTATACAACTTTTTTAATAGAAAACAATAACATCAGGTCGACGACATTGAATTTAACTCGAAAACATGAATCGTTGACTTGCGCGCTCGTCAAATAAAATTCAGGATTGCTTTTACAAAATCATAACTACATTAATCCATTAATTCATATTTCTTACAAACACAATGCTCATTGTTTGTTATATGATCAGCTGAGTGTTTTCGGTCTTTGGTAAACGAGCCGTGTTTGGTTTTAATGACCGGCCGGTCGGCATACTAATGATATAGTATTATTGAACAGGCAAATTGGTCTTCCGTAAGTCACTATTGATTTCACAGTTGGTACCTTAGGGTTAGACTAGGACAATGTAACAACGAGTAAACTAGATGCACTATAAAACGATATTGTAGTTGCCGAGCGTCGCGGTCGATATGTCGAAGCGTGCGCTCTGCGCTGAGACCGCGTGTGACTGATCGCTGAAAGGGGGCGCAGGAAAATCGGAAAAGATGCGCGAGGCCGATACGGGGTAAACTTCCCGACAGTCGGGGAACCTTGTGTTATATTAATAAAGTAAGGTTATAACACTGTAAGGATCCGGAATCTAATTAACGTACTTAGAAATCGACGATGAACCTCGGATGTTGATATTATATTTTCAACTAATGGATCAAACAAAAACAAATATTCAACGTTTTCGTCATTGAATATCCGAGAATATAAATGGTTCATTTAAATAGAAGAAAAACAAGAAATTTTAAAGGAAAATATAGTTTTGAAGCTAGCAACACTTAAATTTTAGTTACTGAAGGAGAAATAGTCTCTCCACTCCACCCCCTGCAGACTTGTCGCCCGCCCACACTAGAGGGAGGATTGTGTGGATCAATTGTGCAACTGGTCACAACACAGTACGCCGACCAGTCGACCAACAAGTTGCAGGTCTACACATCCATTAGGGATGTAATTTTGTAGACGGTGACGTCACGGTTTCTACTGATACTATAATTTACTGATTTATAGACATATTCGAACGTTCGTCACGCGACAGGGAGGGTCTATTATGTATGGCCGATAAGATCTAATATATACGCGTCAAAGTTACCGCAAGGTGCTACTACTGATGTTCTTTCGAAACCTTATTAGAATTAGAATACACTTACATGAATATAGGTACATTATGTATTTTACTCGTAGTTAGGGTTTTACAATACATACATCCTGTTCATATTAGATTTGCAGCTTATAAAAATTCATGCCGACGAATTCCATGAAGACTCGTCATCAGGCAAAACAACGGATCTAATGAGAGTAGAAGGACGGGTCCCTCTCTACATAAGCTGGATCGTTTGACATGATAGATGTAGGTAGACCAGACGGGTGCGAGCGCTATTGTTCGCTGAAACTGACACCTCATTGACCGACAAGACAAGTGAGTGAGGGAACTGGAGCAAACATTACTGGGATAACATTAGCATCTCTACTTTGTGCGCTTGTGATGTTCTAGTCTGAAATGTAGGGAAATATTAAAGGAATAATGTAGAGTTAGACGTACCATTGCATCCGTATTTTATAATTTTGATTTGAAATCTTTAATTTTTAGATACTGAATAAAATGTTTTGTCTGACTTAAACTGATTTAAAGTCATACGAGTAACATTAGATTTTAAAATGAACTAAGTGTTTTTCATGAAAGCGTCTGCTAAAACCTTCCTAAGAGTTTTAAGATAACGTAACCAATGTTAGGAAGGAGGTTTTTGCCTCCTTTATGTACTGTGTAGTGTTGGAAAACATTTCTTTAATTTCCTATTCTGTGTTTTTAGTATGTCACAACTCATAAGGTCGATCCCCAATGCGGAACGTGTGCTGTCGGACATTGTTGGATAACTGATAGTTCACATGGCCGGAGATAAGCCCGTTTACAAAGGGAATCGGTATAAAATGTTTAAATGTACCTGCCCAAGGTACATGAGAGGTAAACGGCAAAAAATTTATTGCATTAGAGAAAGATGCCAAAAATGGAAGCTTAATTTCAGTTGGTAAAGGTCGGATATACAATAAAAACTGCTGCACGATTTGTCTCCAACATCTCTAAAAGTGAACTCAAATAAGGCAGCCTGTATAAAGCTCTTCAATGCATTATGCATGACGAGAGTTTCCATACTATGGATGTTCGAGAGTTTCTATAGTGGATGTGGGTCTATTGTAGGCATTATAGGCCACACCCCTTTCTTCCATCGCAAAATGAATAGAACTGGGCCACATACTTGGGATAAGTGGTAGATATATTATTAAGAAAAATACTTTTGTAATAATCTACCCAGTAGAAAGTACCCAATGTAGGTATAAAGGTATGTGCTCGAATTTCTGAATGGGCGATTCTGAAGTACGCCTCACAGAGAGTATATTGTCCACCGAATCCTTAGACGTCGTCTCGTCTTCAGCTTGAATTGAAAGTATTGAATTTCACTGCTGGACGTAGGCCTCCCCCAGGGCACGTCATAACGCTACTGCCATATGGGGGATTTTGCCCACAGTCATCACGCTGTGCAGCGGGTTGGTGTACCGCAGTGTGATTTATGGACTATAATGTCCGCATCGTACGATACCCATGGGCACGTATGGGGTGGTGCAAACTGTAGTCTGCTGGCACCACGCGGCATAACCATAGATGTATCAACCATAAATTATTCACCGACAGTTCGCTGATGCCAGTCGATCACTTCAGCAAGACTGAACGAATGTGAGGCTACTACTATCACTTCTGTGGCAGATAATAGCGGGGATGTAAGAAAACTCTCCTATTGTACCTATAGGTACACTATATACAGCAATCGTCACGTGTGAATAGAGCCAGGCTACTACAAAACAGATCTAGGCCAGTGCTGTGCCGCAAATCGGAAAGAGTGCTAATTAAGGCGCTCTTTCTCTGCACTTCTCTCTGTTAATTAACACTGGCAAACCAAACCTGTACGGATATAGCCCGTTTGAAGTGACTTTCTTTGCTTGGAAAAGGTTTAATACTTTTATTTTTTGTAGTAGCAGTTAGGTTTACCCTATTGATATATCATAGAACAATGAAATTTTGATGAAGTCAATACGTAAGTAACCTTTTCATTGGTTACATAGATTACGTTCTAGGCCGTGTATCTCAATCTCTATAAACGCATCTAATCTATTAACGGTCTATGGTAAAGTACGTTTTTTTATGTATGTAAACAATTTGATTTACTTTCACTCATTACCGTAATAGCTCTAGATGCGTTATAACTGGACTACACGCTCTAGAACGTAAGGGTCCGACCCTTGTAACCAATGAAAAGGTTACTTACGTATTGACTTCATCAAAATTTCATTGTTCTATGATATATCAATAGGAAGTACTCGTACGTCATCCACGGTTTTTTCCTACACAGCCGGACTTGTAATTACTCGCACGTAAAAGTCACACAGCACTTCTATTATTGGATTATCAGATTACAGACTGGGCTCATTCAGCATTAAATATAGTCGAGGAAGCGTTATTTTAGTACTTTAAGTAACGAATTAAATAATAAAAGGTCCAGACAGAAAGGCGGGACTGATTTCCTTATCAAAAGGCTTTCATGGTATTTAAATACTGATTTAGTCATTAAAAAGCATGTAGTGAAGCATTCATAGTAAGCTCGGTAACAATATTCCAAGGAGTAGGGATGTGTATTGACACGTTATCCACCCACACATACAAACCATAGTAAGCTCGGCGTCTGCTAAAAAATATGCATACATGCGCAACGCGCCGCCATTACGGTGCTTCAATCTGTGCATTTACAGCATTACGTCCGTTGTTCTTTATACATCCATGCTAAAAAAGTAGCTTATTTATATATTTTGGATATTATTCTATCAGTGTAGGAAATCAAGTTATCTTTGTACGTTATTAAATATGTCATAGAAATAGTTAAACAGCGTAACGGAAAGTTGTCACAAATATTTTTCCACCTGACTGGTCCATAAACCATGAAACAATATTTGCCAAGTCGAACAAACCAATTCATCATACGTGATTTTATTTTTAGTTTATTTACACAGTTTGTATTCAAACATCCTCAAGAGCCGCTTTTTGACCAGTGAAGTTTTAGGACTCTTAGTACCTACATTGTATTAACTAGTTCACATAAAGTTCATAGGTAGACACTGAGGGTGATTCCGGCAGTCATGCGCTTAAACCTAAACTAAAAATAACCAAGTTTAAGTTAATTTTAATGGGTTGTACGCGCAAATTCGTGTATTTTGATCAATTTAGAGAAAACCACACCACTCTCTCTTATTATCCCTTTTAGGGCAGGCAGAGTTTAAGGTGCAAATGGTGCAATATTAAAATAACAATTTTATGCATAACAAATGCAGGCACGCAGTTTAGTGTAATAATTTTAGATATATACATATTTATGCAACCCTGAACTGTATAATGCGATCATAAGATACGCAGCACAATGGTGTATGCAAATAAATAAGTAGCAGCTTCCGTGCAATAAATGAGTTGTAACTAGTATGAACTGTTGCATGCCAGTTATCACGTATACATACATACATACATAATAATCACGCCTCTTTCCCGGAGGGGTAGGCAGAGATCACGGATCTCCATTTGCTACGATCCTGACACACCTCTTTCGCTTCATCTACTTTCATGATATTTTTCATGCACGCTCGTCGGTTTAGGGTACTCTTGACCTGACCTTTCTTTAGAATTTCACCAATTTGATCGGTGAAAGTCCGGCGAGGTCTTCCCCTTCCAACCCTTCCATCCACTCTTCCGTTGTACACTTTCTTTGTCAGTCTACTTTCACTCATCCTCTCCACATGCCCAAACCACCTCAACATACCCTTCTCAATCTTCGTTACCACGTCCTCATTAATACCACACTTCTTTCTGATCACCTCATTTCTTATCCTATCTTTCAAAGTGACTCCACACATACTTCTCAATGCTCTCATTTCCACTGCATTCACTTGACTTTGACGTTTTGGTTTCTGCCATACCCAACTTTCACTTCCATACATAAGAGTCGGTACCAAAACACCTCCATGAACAGCCAGACGTGCCGCTTGCGACACTTTCTGGCTACTCATAAAAGAATTAAGTGCCCCATTCACCCGATTCCCAGCATTCACTCTCCTTGCAATATCTTTGTCATGCTTACCATCCCTTGTAAACAAAGTCCCCAGATACACGAACTCAGTCACTTGCTCCAATCTTTCTTCGCCAATCATTATTTTGCAATTCGCCATTATCACGTATAATTGGGTGCGACAAAGTCTCTATGAACCTTTTTCCAGTTTATTCGAAGCTTTGGATTTCTCCCTTAATCAAATACATACATGATGATTTTTGGTCGTCAACGTTCCGGAAAACTACGGAATCTCCTCATCATAAAGATCATTTTTCTCCATGGAAGCATACCTAGGAAGTGTCTGGTTCCCAAGATATTAGGGTCCAAAGTTGAGTAAATAGACTGCGTTTTTCTGCATAAATGCACATGGACGCGCGTAGGGGGCCGTCCCTTTTTTTAACGTGATCTTTTTTTAAGCATTTTTTAACCCCCCCACCCTCTTGGTGATACATGGTGAGGTTTAAGACTATCCCCCACCCAACATCACCCAACATCTACAAAAAATCTTAAAATTTTTTAGAATATTTTAGAATACTAATGAAAATAACTACACGTAATATCTTACTACATCCCCCTCTCCCCTTGTGACATTTCGTGATTTTTATCAAATCCCTCCCCCCCTTTCAAGCCTCACGTGATTAATGGACGGCCCCTAGCAAGATTATTTCACGAGAAATAATTAATATCTGTCTATGAAAAAACTCGCATAAACATTGGACACTATAAATTTAACCCGATCAAGTAATTAAAATATTATTTTTCAAAAAAATTACATCGTTTCCCAGCATTTTTTTCGGCATAATCTTATTTTATTTGATGTATAGAGTACGTACCCTTCGTTAAGGGTGGCAACGAAAAAACACCCTGTATAGGTAGTACGTATGCAGAAGTCGAGATTATATCTACTTCAATAAAGGATAATGAAGACCAACAAAGTTTAGGTAAATAATATGTAGGTAGGTATATAAGATGAGAAAAAGGCGACACTAGTTGACTGCGTGAATGCCACTGATATGCAGTGGGAGAAATGCAAGCTGACGCTTTCTAAAGATGTCTATTAAAAATTCAGTTACCGAGACATGCAGTTGTTCCTACATCAATAAATTTGGAACAGTTGCCTTCGTCAAACCGTCATAAAGTCCATATTCGCGAGCTGCCGAAGTCGCTATCAGCTGAGATAAGGCCGCGTCACACTGCGGAAACAACGTCGTCGCTTTCGAAACTAACATATGACAGACGCGATAGTATTGTTTGATGTGGTTGACAGTGCAAACAGCGGTTTACGAAGGTTGACGTTTCGACGGTAAACATGTTGCGCGATGCCTTTGCTGAAGGGTACGCTGAACATGAGGAGATAATTAATATTTGTAGTCATGCTTTCATTTAATTATACTAGTCGCCCAATTCTGTTAAAATTTCGAGGTGAAACGGAACCATTGTAGATTGGTCGTTGCGCGGTTCCAAGCCATATTTACTTTGTTATTTATGCACGTCAAACATATATTTTAATTTAACCCAACTCGCCGCGTGCAAAAATATGTATGTATACCTGGGCTGAGTTTCAGTTACAAACTGAAACTTTACCACGCTCCTGGCTGACACGGTTTTAGGTACCATATATCGTAGAAAGGTTGTTCATTTACTACGTAAGTCAAGTGGAATAAACATCATTTCTTAGGAGAGACATGTTTGTATTAGAAAATATAACATAATCTGATGATGCTTTCAATCTCAGAAAACATTCTATAAAATAGGTACGACTACTAAAATATTTTTGCAGGCATAAAAACTTCTACTTACTACAGTTGTGTTTATAAAAAAAGATAGATTAAAATAACAAAATTCCTTCAAAAATAGTAAACTATCTATCATATTGCGAAATTTGCGTCAGTTGTTTAGCAAAATACGTCTATTATAAAACAGTTTAGGGTCTACATTATATTGTGGGCGGGTAGAGTAAATATTGTGGAGTAAAGAAATACTTCGAGATTATGAAGAATATTATTAACATCTGAAACTGGTCGTGACGTCAACACTTGCTACGAACCTCGTGAAAATGACTAATGTGGCACCTAAAAATATTATAACAATGTGCTCGTTTCTACGTCATCCTCCCCTAAGTATACTTTATTCTAAAATATTCGTAGCTATATATCTTCTATACTCGTAGGTATAATAAAAAAATGAATCGCTGAAAGTGTTGCTAAGCGCAAATCTCGAGAACAGCTGAACCACTAATTCTTTTTTTTAGAATATTCCTTGAAGAACGAGGATGGTTCTTATACGGAGAAAAAAAATTACAAATTGCTTCAAAAAGTCTAAAAACAACACTTTTCTTTAACGGCCGGCCATGACTTCGTATTATATCCACGTGAAACGGCATTACACCCGTGCAAAGCCCCCTACCTAGGGATCCCCTAGCATTTTAAAAAATTCGTAGACTTTATCGGTGTAAATTGAAATCATCCAATTTCTTTCCAAACTGTATACATATAAAGTTAGTTTTCTCTTTCATTATCATCATCCTTGGCATTGTTTACTAGAAATCTATTATTGCAATTCTTATTGATTTAATGACGGCCTTACTCTATACAATATTCCCTTTACACGACTATGAATCACAAATAGGGGTTTGGTCACATTAAAAGGTTGTGGTGCGCCCAGCCATACCACGTGGGACTTAATAGGCTAACTGGTGAAAAATGGGTATGTAATTTGCACACCTGCCCAACTTCTTTTGTGGTTAATGGGCGTGACTATACAGGATGATGTTTGGTCGTCAACGTTCCCAAAAACTACAGAATCTCCTCATCATCACGATCATTTTTCTCCATGGAAGCACACCTGGGAAGTGTCTGGTTCCTAAGATATTAGGGTCCAAAGTTGAGTAAATAGACTGCGTTTTTCTGCATAAATGTACATAGACGCGCGTAGCAAGACTTTTTCACGATAAATAATTAATATCTGTCTATGAAAAAACTAGCATAAACACTGGACACTATAAATTTAGCCCGATCAAGTAATTATAACATTAACTTACTTTATTCGATGTATACAGGGTGTAACAAAAAGGGTATGTTAAGCGAAAAGCTATGTTAATAGCCCACTGTAGAGAACCTATCCACAAAATTTGAGACCCGAAATCACATGTTTATTTTTCCCGATAGTATGGAGAATTTTTAAATATCTCAGGCAAAGAAAAAACGACTCAAATGTAGGTTCTCTATAGTATGTTTGTAAATATGTTAAAATTTATGGCAAAGAAAAAACACCTGTATATGTATGTTTGTAAAATGTTAAAATTTATTTGTAAATCTACCTTATATGATTTTCCAGCGCTAGTGGATCCTAAAGAAACGCTTATATTTACTACAAAACAAAAAATATTAAAAATGCTTATCACTATAAAGCTTAGTTTATTTACACACAGATCGTGGCCATGTCAGATTTACTGCCATGTGTAGATAATTTTAAGCCTCAAAATATGTTACGCGTTTTCGGTTGTTTGTAAAACAAAGATTATTTCCGGAAACAGGCGCGTGAACTATAAAAATACGTAGTATTTAGTAGATGCACTTTCGCTATATAAAACCATAATTATGATAAATGACATCCAGATTCAGCTACATTATTATTACAAATTTATCACTATACTGCGTTTATGTCATTAACTACATCTAGCTTCTAGAAATGTATGCTCGGATTGCGCCATATAAATTCTGGACCGAAATTGTGTGAGATAGACTCTGTGTGAGGCGTACAATAAACTAGAATGTATACCTACCTATGTGAAGGCCTACACTCATTACAATTCATGTGAAGATCGTCAGTCGTTGTATACCTAACTAGATATAACCATATAAGTATCCTACATCACATATGGCCTACAGCGAGCTTCAAAGGTGCCACCATATAATAAATTAGTCGAAGGTGCCGTATAATTCTCAGTAATTTTTATAGATAGTTCTGGATGAAATATAATTTTATCCGTATAAGCGGAAATAACTCTACGTTAGAAATTGAGCGAAGCGAGCGTGGCATTCTAAAAAGAAATTATTTGAGCAGGCGCGGGCTAGTGCCGCCTCCCACACACACCTACGTCACTACAGCTACAGTACACTACTCACTGGTCCGGGCCGGGCGCGCGGCGCGGGCTAGTGCCGCCTCCCACACACACCTACGTCACTACAGCTACAGCACACTACTCACTGGTCCGGGCCGGGCGCGCGGCGCGGGCTAGTGCCGCCTCACACACACCTACGTCACTACAGTACAGTACACTACTCACTGGGCCGGGCGCGCGGCGCGGGCTAGTGCCGCCTCCCACACACACCTACGTCACTACAGCTACAGTACACTACTCACTGGTCCGGGCCGGGCGCGCGGCGCGGGCTAGTGCCGCCTCCCACACACACCTACGTCACTACAGCTACAGTACACTACTCACTGGTCCGGGCCGGGCGCGCGGCGCGGGCTAGTGCCGCCTCCCACACACACCTACGTCACTACAGCTACAGTACACTACTCACTGGTCCGGGCCGGGCGCGCGGCGCGGGCTAGTGCCGCCTCCCACACACACCTACGTCACTACAGCTACAGCACACTACTCACTGGTCCGGGCCGGGCGCGCGGCGCGGGCTAGTGCCGCCTCCCACACACACCTACGTCACTACAGCTACAGTACACTACTCACTGGTCCGCCGGGCGCGCGGCGCGGGCTAGTGCACACACACCTACGTCACTACAGCTACAGCACACTACTCACTGGTCCGGGCCGGGCGCGCGGCGCGGGCTAGTGCCGCCTCCCACACACACCTACGTCACTACAGCTACAGCACACTACTCACTGGTCCGGGCCGGGCGCGCGGCGCGGGCTAGTGCCGCCTCCCACACACACCTACGTCACTACAGCTACAGTACACTACTCACTGGTCCGGGCCGGGCGCGCGGCGCGGGCTAGTGCCGCCTCCCACACACACCTACGTCACTACAGCTACAGTACACTACTCACTGGTCCGGGCCGGGCGCGCGGCGCGGGCTAGTGCCGCCTCCCACACACACCTACGTCACTACAGCTACAGTACACTACTCACTGGTCCGGGCCGGGCGCGCGGCGCGGGCTAGTGCCGCCTCCCACACACACCTACGTCACTACAGCTACAGCACACTACACTACTCACTGTTGCGTGTCGGGCGAGCAGGCGCGGGCTAGTGCCGCCGCTGCCTCGGACGCCGCGTCCGAGTCGTAAGGTGAACTATCGTCTTCCGCTGTTGACAAAAGAACACGTTTAGTAAAGATATCGTATTGACGCTAGTAAATATTGTCAAAGATGTGGAGAGTCTATAATGTTAATCTTTTGTTGTCGACGATAACAATAGCCCAATGGTTTAAACGTGTGCCTTCCAATCGGGGTGCATAAGTTCGATCCTAGTCACGGATTTTAATTTAATGTAGTGCTAAATGAATTACGCTCGTGCCTCGGAAAACATGTAAAATCGTTGGTCCTGCGCTTGATCTCTCTCCGGTGGTGTAAGCTTTCCGTTCAATCGGACTAGTTACTCATACGAGAGTGAAGGAATAGAGAGTGCATCTGTGTTTGCGCACAGACTTCTGCACAGTTAATCTCCGTTGAGATTGGAAATACGATTAGAGACATTATTATCGTTGTATTGTGACTTGTTGCTCGCTATTTCATCGCAATGGCGACGTAAGCGACACAACTTAGCTTTGCTTGCCATTATAGTGTAACTGCCTTCGTTTGCCACTGATGGTGACAACAAATGACAGATCGTGTTTGTTCTCGTCGAACCTATTTGCATATTATTATTTTTTAGATAGATAGACATCACTTGATACTCTATCTGACAGGTGGGCAAAAAGGGTATAATAAAATGAATGGCCCATGGGTCCTTTCATCAGATTATTGAGGCATACTATGAAGATCATAGAATTTCAATTAGAATAATATAGATTGGGTTACTTTCTTCTTTAAAAATGCGTAGGTTAAGGTTAGAACTGTGACCTTTATGTGCCGCGGCAAGTGCCAGAAACGAACATGCTCGGGCAAGGATATAAAAACCAAATGCAATGAAAATAAAATTATACTAATGCTCCTATTGCTTTAAGGTACCCACATTCTGTGTAATCAGACTAACTACCTCCAACAAATAGCAATAGTTGATAACATTAGAAAAGTGTTGCAATAATCATAAAAGATGATTCTTGCTGTAAGCATTATGGTTCGAAATGATGGTTCTACTAAATACCAAAAGATGAATCTGGTTTTGAACTTTCTGCGATGTGATGATTATACATTGTCCAAAATTATGCGTACAGATAATTCTGACTGAAATATGGGTTTCAATGTATGCTAAATGAGTTAATGTAAATAAAGGTTCATAGTGGTATTAGACATCACCTACCCCTAATGAGCTTATAGTAAAAATTTTCATTGTAAAAAATACGAGAAAATACTGCCTAATAGAATAGAGCTCTTTAATTCAACGTACTGATAAACTTATACTGTTTTTAATAATTAAGATAAACCTACTTACGTAGTTATAATACTGCAGTGCGCATTGATAAATATTTACTAAATAGTTGTGTACGAGTATTTTACTGTTTATCCAACAATTTTATAGGTTAATTTTAGCTGTGCCATCCCAATTTAAACTTTTCATTTAACAACAAAATAAAAAAGAAAATCAACTACATATGCTAAATGTAGTAAAGGAATATTTGTGAACTTTTGGCAACTGTGTAACTTGTGCAAATTTGGCGAACAAGTAATAGCTCTACGCCATTTATCAGTTACATGCATAGGTACTATGTATACTTATATATTTAATACTTTCTAAAGAAAGGTCAGGTCAAGAGTACCCTAAACCGACTAGCGTGCATGAAGAATATCATGAAAGTAGATGAAGCGAAAGAGGTGTGTCAGGATCGTAGCAAATGGAGATCCGTGATCTCTGCCTACCCCTCCGGGAAAGAGGCGTGATTATTATGTATGTATGTATATTTAATACTTTGGGACTTGAAGTACATACTCTTAAGTTAAAGTACACTTTGACAGTTCCTCTTTACATTATAACGGAGTACATTTGTGTACTTACAATCATATATGAAGCCTTCATTCAGCATGTTATCTGCGAAAGTTCGCGAACGCCCCCAAGACAAAACATGGCGTCATGGCGGGAAAGGAAGGAAGATACGACAGTTTACATCCGACGTTATCACCGCCATCTCGATACATTTTAACTCACACACATCACCAATAATTTAATTACACGCGAAAATATTTTATAATGATAATATTTTTGCAATGAATAAAATAAAAACACTAAAGATGCGCTAAATTCGCACAACAATGGATTGAATATGATCGTATTGATAAGCAAAATGGCTAGTCTGACACCAATGTCCATTGACCCGAATAATAAACTATCTGAACGTTAATTGCCGCAAATTATGTAAAAGCGCTCGCGAGCACGCTGTGTAATTAAATAGAAAATGCTTGTTTTAAACTAAACGCCGCGGTGGAGAGGATCTGAGTGTTTGCTCATTTTTGGCATGTTAGCTAAAGGTTGATTCATAATGTGCTGGGAAAGTTAATGTTTGAAAGTTCTGTATAGCACAAGTAAACTACTTAGGTATATTTTTGTTTGAAAAAAAAAAAAAAAACTATACTTCGGGATAGAACATGTGACACATAACCCAAATACCCATATCTCAGTCCAATATTTAATTAATTTTTCTTAGGGCCGATTTTTTCATTTAATACTATTTCTTGATCAAGTTTTAAAGATAGACAGGACCTTTATTCATCAGTTAAAACTACATATACAGGATGTTTGTATGTGGCAACCAGGCAAATATTGATATAGTGACTTCAGACCATGATTCTGAGTCGAAAACCACAGAAAATTTTCGCAGGATAATTCCAAAATTTTCCGACTTTTTTATTTTTCAGGAAAAACAAAACTGTGTCGAAAACCACAGAAAACTTTCGCAGGAAAATTCCTAAATTTTCCGACTTCATTATTTTTTCACGAAAAAAATTTGTTTAGTTCTTTTAATTAGGCTTTAGATAATAACTATAAAATAAAATTTTAACAGATAAATTTTTAAAAAGTTGTTCCCATAAAAGTTTAGATAACTGATTAACCCTAGTGGAAAGTCACAAGTGATCCAAAAAACAGCAATGTATCACACTATTGTGTGATACAAATAAGCCCATTTAACTAGTCATAGGGTCGCCCGATACAATTGGCTCGGAAAACTAATATTACTAATAATCAAATTAAAAATCCATTTCCTGTGAGTAATATTTAACACTGTCGAATTACTTAACACAATGGACTTGTTCAGCAACACATTATTTGCCTGGCTATCACCCACACCCTGTATGGCTATTGCAAAGAATCTGCCCTTAGTATAGTAACAGTAGTAGTAGTAGTCGTGCGTGCGTGTCAAACAAAATCAGTTTCATTTTTAGGGTTCCGTATTGAATACAAAAACGGAACCCTTATAATTTTTTATGACCGATGTGATACGTGAGCAGATGAACTGAAAACTGCACATTACTTGTTGAGGGATGGATAATTGGGTAAATCACTCAATATTGTGCGTACCAACTCCCTACATGTTTTTGACTATTTATGTGTGATAGATAACTGACACAGGGATGGATAATTGGGTATCCCTACATGTTTTTGACTATTTAACATATTACCTACTTATTAGGCTTGTTTCTACATTATGAATATAATCGAAAGACTTATTAACGACTAGTGGACGCCCGCGACTCCGTCCGCGTGGACTACAGAAAAAACAAAATGTCTAAATTATCCGGGATAAAAAGTAGCCTATATGTTAAGTGGGACCTGTCCCAATATATTACTGAAAACTGCATCGAAATCGGTTCAGCCGTTTCTGAGATTAGCGTGCACAAACGCACAGACAAAAATTCCAAAAATCATTATTTTGGGTACTATTGCGTTGATAAAGGTCTTCTATAATATTTTTTCTCATATATCTTCCATGTACAGACAGCGATCCGTTACATTTTTATTATATGTATGCATGGTGAAATGGTCGAGCATTTCATGAAGTGGTCGCATTTCATGAAGTGGCCAATTCCCAGATTTAAATCGCCACCCTTAACGAAGGGTACGTACTCTATACTCAAATAAAGACTACAAAAGCGATTCGCTGGCACATCGCCGGAATGCATAGTCTAACCTAAAAAACATGCTGTTTCTTCTGCATCTTCTCTTTAATATAACCTAATATACTTTCGGCGAAATGATAGACCACTGGATCGGGCGTTTAATATTTTTTAATCATCGTGTTCATGATGTTTAACTTTTCATGCTTTCAGAAATTTTTCATCATTCTAGACAGGCCATATTAATACGTATTTCTCGTGAAAAAATCTGGGATGCTACACGCGTCAATGTACATTTATGCTGAAAAACGTAGTCTATTTACTCAACTTTGGACCCTAATATTTTGGAAACCAGACACTTCCCAGGTATGCTTCCATGGAGAAAAATGATCGTGATGATGAGAGATTCTGTAGTTTTCGGGAACGTTGACGAACAAAAATCATCCTATAGATAGGTGTACGAGACTTTACAAGATAAGTCAAACCTCATACCTTCGAAGCCTACAAAATGTTATCTTAAAAAATTGCTGAGAGTACGCTGTTTTTCTAACCATTAGCTAAACAATAAAGATAACACAATATATTACAACGGTGCGATCAATTTAACTAGATGGCGCTATTTAAAAAAAACGTAAATTGTTATTCATCTTAATATACTTGAGAAACAACATAGAAATCTATACAAGAAATTATTTCAGTCGTACAGCCTGTCATTGAAATTCCTATTTTCTGATCCAATTTTTTTTAAAATGATAAAGTGCTCTAGTTATAATATGTAGAGATATTATAACTAGATTCAGTGACACACTTAAAAAATGGCCCACAAATAGCTGCTCATTCGACCATCTATTGTCATAAATTGACGAGGTCTTATGGTACTCATAAGATTCATTTAAAAATCTAATCTAATGCAGTTATTACGATATAGATTTACCATTTTTATAAAGATTTCATTATGCCCCGCGTCTACTATAAACACGTCACTGTGTATTGTAGAGGTAATTACCACAAACCTTCCATTTTCCATGTTGACTGTAGGTGTATTGTTAATTACTTCCATTTTGCTGTCAAAATCACTGAACTATACACTACATAAGCGACAGGTAACAATGAATCGATGACACGGAATGCGTCAATACGCGATAATGTATAAAAACATTAAGTTTATCTTAGATAAGGTCGTATACTAGTATTTGGACCGATATTTCCCATTTAATCGGATGACATAAATTTTAATAATTACGCACATAACCTATTGCGTTTAATTCTATTGAAAATATAAAGAGATTTATTTACTTTAATATTTTTGCATTAAGAATGTACTAACATTAACGCTGGGGAGTTATCGGTGACCCCAAAGACCATTAAATACTTACATACTTGTGTGGATCTCTACTCTTGTAGGAAATTAAACACGCGAGCCACTAAACACTTGTATTTTATTTCGACTTTTGGAAGTGGAAGTACTAACAATATATGGACTACCATCTGAAATCAATGATTTATTAATATAATTATATGCCGGGGTTCCTTTAGCATAGCATAAGTTAAGCATTTTAAATTTTTTTTATCTAAAAGGACAATTATAAGTTGCTAAATCATCGTCTGAGAGAACGCCCCTGAGTTCCTTTGTTGACTTTTATTCTAGTAAAGCCTCGCATTAGCACAGGAAAAGAGAATGTATGGAGCAGCAGTCGTATCAACATTTCATTAGGGTACATACCTAAATTAGGGACAGACAATGTTTTACACTGACATATGAACAGAACAAATTACCAATATTTATATATTAAAATCAAAATAGGACGTTTGCTATCAGAGATCAGATAAGTAATGACTAACTAGACGTACATATTTAATCGATACGATATTCAAATACATGCTTCATTTTACAAAGAAATGGTTATAGCAGAATAAAATGATGCGTAAATATAATCAATCTATTAGCTAGTGGTTCCTAGTTATTTTGTGTACCTCGATGCTAGAGGTAATGTAGAAAAACCTATTGCGTTACTTTAGAATCGCTTTTGGAGCTCGTTAATAAGGTATATTTTTGCTTGTAGCTATTATTATTACATATTCATCATCATCATTCTCAGTCATGAGAAGTCCACTGCTGAACACAGGCCTCCCCCAACAACCTCCTCTCCGACCGGTCGGAAGCGGCCTACATCCAACCGATGCGCGACCTTGGCTGATCGTCCCTCCATCTCGCGGGTGGCCTTCCCTTACATTACATATTACGTAGTTACGTAGACTAATTACAGAGTCGGGATCATGGACAAAGTCCGAAACAAGATTATCCAGCAAAAGACCAAAGTCATAAGATATAATCACGAAGTCGTAGAACCGAAGGACGGTAGAGTAAGCGGGTTCTTGATTGGAGACCACGCTCGGCAAGCGTAGATTTGGACGCTCTCCGGCCAGATGGACCGATGACTTTTTAATTAGTTGATCGGGCGAAATTTATTGCGTCCAGTGATTATGCTAGTTTTTTCATAGACATATATTAATTATTTGTCGTGAAAAAATCTTGCTACGTGCGTCTATGTACATGTAAGCGGAAAAACGCAGTATATTTACTCAACTATGGACCCTAATATCTTAGGAACCAGACACTTCCCAGGTATGCTTCCATGGAGAAAAATGATCATGGTGATGAGGAGATTCCGTAGTTTTTGGGAACGTTGACGATCAAAAAATACCCTGTACTCGTATATTACAAGAGTTGGTATTTGCATTTTGTATGCGACTGCGGTATCTATTATGTAATCTGTGTGTACCTCACACTAGCGCTAGCTATTGACCCACCGCTGTCGGGCTGCGAGTGCGGGTTGCATGTGACTCACCGCTGTCGCTGCGAGTGCAGGTTGCGTGTGACTCACCGCTGTCGCTGCGAGTGCAGGTTGCGTGTGACTCACCGCTGTCGCTGCGAGTGCGGGTTGCGTGTGACTCACCGCTGTCGCTGCGAGTGCGGGTTGCGTGTGACTCACCGCTGTCGCTGCGAGTGCGGGTTGCGTGTGACTCACCGCTGTCGCTGCGAGTGCGGGTTGCGTGTGACTCACCGCTGTCGCTGCGAGTGCGGGTTGCGTGTGACTCACCGACTTGCCGCTGTCGCTGCGAGTGCGGTTGCGTGTGACTCACCGCTGTCGCTGCGAGTGCGGGTTGCGTGTGACTCACCGCTGTCGCTGCGAGTGCGGGTTGCGTGTGACTCACCGCTGTCGCTGCGAGTGCGGGTTGCGTGTGACTCACCGCTGTCGCTGCGAGTGCGGGTTGCGTGTGACTCACCGCTGTCGCTGCGAGTGCGGGTTGCGTGTGACTCACCGCTGTCGCTGCGAGTGCGGGTTGCGTGTGACTCACCGCTGTCGCTGCGAGTGCGGGTTGCGTGTGACTCACCGCTGTCGCTGCGAGTGCGGGTTGCGTGTGACTCACCGCTGTCGCTGCGAGTGCGGGTTGCGTGTGACTCACCGCTGTCGCTGCGAGTGCGGGTTGCGTGTGACTCACCGCTGTCGCTGCGAGTGCGGGTTGCGTGTGACTCACCGCTGTCGCTGCGAGTGCGGGTTGCATGTGACTCACCGCTGTCGCTGCGAGTGCGGGTTGCGTGTGACTCACCGCTGTCGCTGCGAGTGCGGGTTGCGTGTGACTCACCGCTGTCGCTGCGAGTGCGGGTTGCGTGTGACTCACCGCTGTCGCTGCGAGTGCGGGTTGCGTGTGACTCACCGCTGTCGCTGCGAGTGCGGGTTGCGTGTGACTCACCGCTGTCGCTGCGAGTGCGGGTTGCGTGTGACTCACCGCTGTCGCTGCGAGACGCTGTCGCTGGAGTGCAGGTTGCGTGTGACTCACCGCTGTCGCTGCGAGTGCGGGTTGCGTGTGACTCACCGCTGTCGCTGCGAGTGCGGGTTGCGTGTGACTCACCGCTGTCGCTGCGAGTGCGGGTTGCGTGTGACTCACCGCTGTCGGGCTGCGAGTGCGGGTTGTGTATGATGCGGATGCGTCGCTCGGACAGGTCGACCGGGTCCGCCTCGCGCGGGAAGTAGAGCGGCGCGAGTGCAGACAGCACGCTGTAGGTGGACGCGCAGTCCGTGCAGAGAATTACGAGCTGAGGCAGGCTGTTGTGTTCGAGGAAGCGCCGGATCGTACCTGAAAACATTCTCAGATTACATACGGCGAAGAACGCATGTCTTTCTTCAGCGAGTGATCGCGAGCGATGCAAATACAGACCAAATAGGCCTCACTCGGGAGACTGATTACGTAACTTGCAAAATGTCAAAGCAAAAGATGTCTAAAGTTGTGTGTGAGTATGGTGGCTTATTTATTTATTTAGTTATATGGTCACAATGAGAGTTTTTTTGCAATGGTTTTCGTTAGATGGCACCACTCACGTGCAAGTCCAATAACTGTATGTTGAGCCACATGTCTAAACAAAATACATGCAAAAATTTAATTTCTCGATTTATTTATTCTTATAAGGTATATTGTTTACTAAAATGGCGGCTCGACACACACAGCTTCAGACAGAGTATAGCACGTGTCTGCGGGGTGTGTGTACTCACTGTGCGCCAGGCGCGCGGAGAGGTCGCGCGGGAAGGCGCGGCTCGGCACACACAGCTTCAGACAGAGTATAGCACGTGTCTGCGGGGTGTGTGTACTCACTGTGCGCCAGGCGCGCGGAGAGGTCGCGCGGGAAGGCGCGGCTCGGCACACACAGCTTCAGACAGAGTATAGCACGTGTCTGCGGGGTGTGTGTACTCACTGTGCGCCAGGCGCGCGGAGAGGTCGCGCGGGAAGGCGCGGCTCGGCACACACAGCTTCAGACAGAGTATAGCACGTGTCTGCGGGGTGTGTGTACTCACTGTGCGCCAGGCGCGCGGAGAGGTCGCGCGGGAAGGCGCGGCTCGGCACACACAGCTTCAGACAGAGTATAGCACGTGTCTGCGGGGTGTGTGTACTCACTGTGCGCCAGGCGCGCGGAGAGGTCGCGCGGGAAGGCGCGGCTCGACACACACAGGACAGAGTATAGCACGTGTCTGCGGGGTGTGTGTACTCACTGTGCGCCAGGCGCGCGGAGAGGTCGCGCGGGAAGGCGCGGCTCGGCACACACAGCTTCAGACAGAGTATAGCACGTGTCTGCGGGGTGTGTGTACTCACTGTGCGCCAGGCGCGCGGAGAGGTCGCGCGGGAAGGCGCGGCTCGGCACACACAGCTTCAGACAGAGTATAGCACGTGTCTGCGGGGTGTGTGTACTCACTGTGCGCCAGGCGCGCGGAGAGGTCGCGCGGGAAGGCGCGGCTCGGCACACACAGCTTCAGACAGAGTATAGCACGTGTCTGCGGGGTGTGTGTACTCACTGTGCGCCAGGCGCGCGGAGAGGTCGCGCGGGAAGGCGCGGCTCGGCACACACAGCTTCAGACAGAGTATAGCACGTGTCTGCGGGGTGTGTGTACTCACTGTGCGCCAGGCGCGCGGAGAGGTCGCGCGGGAAGGCGCGGCTCGGCACACACAGCGCCGAGCGAGATATAGGACGTTTCTGTGAAGATACATGGAATATTATGTCACTTTTTGTATAAAACAGCTATAACTCTTTTGATGGAACATTTTGCAGTGACATATAATATTGTACAAGTAATATTTGAATTATGTACTTATTCCAAGGTTGTTCCATAGAGAAATTTCGATATCGCACTCTAGGATTTGTGTGGCTCTGTATGCACCCCATAGACGACTCCATTAAAAAAACACTACGTACATAGTCTTACTATATACACCCTATGTTTCCGAAAGGGGATAGGCAGACTGCAGGATCATAAAGGAGTTACAGCCACGTTTAACATAGCAAGGACAAATGTAAATGATCATAAATAGTTTAGAGGTGTGGTGGGCAGCAGTGTGCAGTGTACTCACTGGTAGCAGGTGTAGCAGTGTGCAGTGTACTCACTGGTAGCAGGTGTGCAGTTGTGTCTCGGCGGCGGTGTGGTGGGCAGCAGTGTGCAGTGTACTCACTGGTAGCAGGTGTGCAGTTGTGTCTCGGCGGCGGTGTGGTGGGCAGCAGTGTGCAGTGTACTCACTGGTAGCAGGTGTGCAGTTGTGTCTCGGCGGCGGTGTGGTGGGCAGCAGTGTGCAGTGTACTCACTGGTAGCAGGTGTGCAGTTGTGTCTCGGCGGCGGTGTGGTGGGCAGCAGTGTGCAGTGTACTCACTGGTAGCAGGTGTGCAGTTGTGTCTCGGCGGCGGTGTGGTGGGCAGCAGTGTGCAGTGTACTCACTGGTAGCAGGTGTGCAGTTGTGTCTCGGCGGCGGTGTGGTGGGCAGCAGTGTGCAGTGTACTCACTGGTAGCAGGTGTGCAGTTGTGTCTCGGCGGCGGTGTGGTGGGCAGCAGTATACTTTGGACTCGGCGGCGGTGTGGTGGGCAGACGGTGTGTAACACGTGTCGACATCGCAGACGGAAGCCCGGCGTCACCACCACTTCTCCCGTGCTGCATTCTGAAATATAAACAATAAAATGTTTGTTAGCGCTAGTAGTAACAGGCCTATGAATTGAGAAATATGTGGAAAAAATCCAGAGAGACTTGAGTTGTTATATTATTTCCAGTCGGAAGATCTTGCAGCAGCAAAGCCGGGGCAATGCGACAGCGAATATTGTGAGTGAATGTGCGGGAAGACGCCTCAGCAGATTGCAATAGGCTGATGACGATGTGTGTGTACTATCGGCAAAGACAGCGTGGGAAGGCCACTCGCGAAATGAACAGACGACCCAGCTAAGGTCGCGGGCGTCAGTAGGATGCAGGCCGCTTCCGACCGGTCGGGATGGAGGTTGATGGGGGAGGCCTATGTTCATCAGTGGACTTTCAAGGCTGAGAAGGATGGTGTGTGTAGTCATAGAGGAATAAGATGTCATAGAGTGCTAATGTCCTACTTACTACCTCGATGCACTATGAGACTTTCCGGTACCTCACAATTCCAATCCTTGACCCTTAGATTGCATTACTGTACATCACATTACAGACTGGGATTGTGAAGTACAGGAAAGCCTCATGGTGCATCGCGGGCAGTTAGTAGGACATTAGCACTCTATGACATCCTATTCCTCTATGGAGTAGTGTAGGACGCACCGAGTCCGCGGGTGCAGATCTCCTCCTTCATGCCGGGCCCGGCGGCCGCCAGGATCCGGTCGCTGAGCGGGTTGCTGTCCGTGAGCGTCTCGTCTGTCATGTTGGTGATGGCGTCCACGTCTAACGTCGTTATGTCGCCTTGCCTGGAAGCGGCCAAGTTGGGGATTCGTTATTTGAGATGTTTTGAGCCTTTGTGTATTATCTGTGCTTGTTAATTCAACAATAGTAGTAGTTTACCGATACAGGTTATCACATTTTACAACAAATATATACATACATTCATATACATTAGGTATATTAACATGGCTATGTTTTTAAAATGGGGTAGCCAGAGCTGCAGGATCACATAGGAGATCCTTACAGCCACGTTTGTCATAGCGGGATCAGAAGTTAATGATCAGTGTCATGTTGCTAGTTCGTCGTCTGAAGAGAAGCCCCTAAACATTTTGTAAGTAAGTACAATAGCTCCTTTGTGATCCGCATATTTACAATAAAGTAATAAGGTTTTAGTCAATGAAAACGCATAAACCCCGTATGAGTGAGATACCATTATGCACTTCATGCATTCTGTAATGAGGTTCAGAGTACCACATTTGGGGGTTATCAGACTTGCGTGGAGTATAGAATATTATACCTATACACTCAGTCTGCCCGATATCCAGGGACGGAAAAGGTGCGGGTTAATTAAATAACATCGATTTGCGTCACCACCCGCATGCAGCAGAACGATTAACACCTCTTACGTTAATCAAAACTTTTTTTATAGTTTTCCATTAAAAATATCGAATTCACGTCGATTGTACGTTCAACTACAATACTGCCTTATGGCTCCTTTGGCTACATACTATGCCGGCGCGGCAGCGCATCAAACTCTTGCCGGAAAACTTAAGATGCCGCATTCCCACCGGGGGCAAAGATGGCCATAGCCGCCAGCATAATGTGTATGCCTACAAAACTTTGGAATTTGAAACCCTAAAACCTGCCTTTTTAATCAACACTTACCATATAGCAAACCGTCGATTAATGCTATCCTGGAAGGGGAACACCGTGGTGGGAGGCGCGGAGTGCTCCGTGGGCGCCGGCGCTGACGACTGCGACCAGCGCACCACGCCCGCGCCCGGCGCACGCATTGTCGTTTGGTCTGGTGACAAGAGGATGGCTATGAGAGTTTATGTGGAAACAAGGTTTGTTTTTGCACATGCAATGGTTGCATAATGCAAAGCTTGAATGTCATCCGAACACATATTATACATTTTACACAGTTCAATGGCAACCCCTGTCAACGTCCCTTATGAATAGAGGGCCGTATTTAACTTGCAAGACTTGTAAAATTAAATTCGAATAGAGATTTAATTATAAATATACTTAAGTATTCACATGGCACATTTTTGGCAATCGACATGTCTGTACAATTTTTGAGTACCTTAATAAATAATAATTTCATTATATAGTCAAGTTCGTGTCGGGGTCACATATTTATAGTGTAACTATTGTCTTTCATACTTTATGAACGCTTATAAGCTGAAGAGTTTGTTTGTTTGTTTGTTACGCGCTAACAGGATTGTCTCCATAGTAAAAGCGACAACAACCTGTCGCTAGGTACAACGCCCCCTACGCGGACGAAGTCGTGGGCGGCTGCTATTATAGTGACAATAAATATATAAACATTTGTGTATTTTATGTTTCTCGAAGCATCTTGTTTTCAGCACTAACTTTTTGGCCGTGTGCCCCGACACAGCCCCACCCGCTTTTGGCAAGACATGTCTGTAGAGTAAATAAATAATAATTTCATCAGTACATATTTATAGATAAGTGTAATCGACATCCCATTTTTTGTAGTAGATAAGTGTAATCGTCCCATTGTCAATCTCATAGATTTATCTTACGCGTTGATAACGTTACGGAGAATATAAAAAGTTTGTGTTTACCCCCTGGCTTCATTTTTAACTTGCTGTAACTAATAAACTGACAGCACTAGTGCGAAGGGTACATGAACAATTCATGGCTATTAGTACTATGTTTGTACTTGTAGCAATACAAATCGTCCGATTGGCTAGAAAGTTATTTTGAGGCACTTTAAATCGATGCTGATTACAAAGTGGTATTTGATGTTGCATAGGTCAATATGCCATGGTCAGGAATATATGGATACCTATCATAATCTGACAATTAATTACCAATAAAGGGACATGATATGCATAAATGTACATGATGGTCGATTCTGGGCGAAATCTAAATGCAGACAGAGAGAGATGTACTTAATTTATGTTTTCTTGATTTGAGTGTAGTTTTAGGGTTAACTGGAGTCGAACAAATATTTCTTAAGAGATGAGCTCGCCGTTGTCAATTTTCAATATACCTAAGCTACTTAACTTTGTAAAGTCACCAACTGGCCAATGTTAATAAAGAATATAAAAAAATCTCTTATTTAGCATTTGGAATTATTTAAATTTTAAAGTATCTAAATTAGGTATAAGCGTCTCTAAAAATTTTCTCAAAATTACTACCGTCATTATCACTTTATTTGCCTTCTTTGCTCGACAAAATATGTACACTGGAATCGGTAAAATTTGCAAACACCATAATCTCTACAATATTCTCAGGTAACCTTGTCTAATCTTAACCAGAAAATGACTACATAGTATGTGTTACTAGTCAAAAAGTATTACACAAATTAATAGATAGCCATACGGTTAAAAGAGACTATCAAACTACCTACACTGGACTAATAAATTCAAATGCATTTCTAATTCATTAACATTCAGAGGGAGATAAATGCAATGAATATATGTGAGTGAATAAATATATATCTATGAACTTATAGGTAAAGAACTAGGCTATGTGCAGGTAATAGGTACAATTCATCCGCTAAACACAAGAATCTTATTTAACCCAGCTCCGATATTAACATGCCGCATTGAAAACGTCAGATCCATCTGACAGTTACAAACGCACAGACAAAGGAATTAAATACGGTTTACGGGCGAATGCTAGAAATTTGGCGGCAAAGCTGTTATAAGCTCTAATCCACACCAAGCTTATCAACTAATCTATAAAACCATTCATGAGAGAATGACCCAGATCATATCTGAAATCCAATAAACCTTTGATTATCCAGCTTATGAATATAAGCCCTATACACGCCTATTAAGATGAGATTTCGATTGAACAGGTTGTACTGAATTGTTTCATACAAGTATTATCTAGGCCACGGGATCCTGTGACGTCACTTGGTGCATTATCGCCGTCTCTTGCACGCATTTGTTTTAGAGAGAGACGGGAAATCCATTCAGACAGCAGCTTTGAGATAAGTATACCTAGATGGCTATTAGATATAAAAACTTGCCCTAGAAACTTTCATGGGCTTAACTGTAGTAAAGTTATATAGGTTTATTGAAGTAACATAACATCAGGTACTTAAATGTTGCATTATAATAGAATTTAAAATTGAACCACTTTTCCTTTCATTCATACTGTACATGCATCCCTTATATAAATGTAGGTATAGCGTTAGGGTTGCAAAGCATTAGCATGAAATATAAAAGTGAGTAATCCATTGTTATATATTTTCACAAGCACACACCTACCTAATATACAAACAATATATTAACTAATTCCCAGACACAAAAGCTATATCGTTATAATAGTTCAGCATGCTACTCATAATTAAGCCTTTTTATAGGCCATTTACAAAATAACTTAGTTTAATCTACATTTTTCATGTTAGCCTTATCAAAATTCAAGGACACGGGCACAAGAACATAGGCTGTTTGGTTTATGCGTGCCTGATTCTGTATTCGTATTGTTCACAGACGAAGGTTACTCGTTACCCGAAAGTTATGTAACAATCAATGAAATCACTGCCTACACTGAAAGCTTACCGATTATCGTCATCTGGAAGCTGGCTGGTAACGCAGATTCACAATATGACAGTTGACACTAGACTCCAATTTTAAAAGGCCGATTTTAAACTAAACACGTCTGTTCCGCTCGAAATACGGATAGCATGTGACCTCGAATGGGTAAGAACGAACACACCCCCGAGGGTGACGTGGTCGGGGAGGGCAGGGTGGCTGTGACGTCACACGGTCATCGACCCTGGGAACTGGGTCACCAGATCGGATGGTCGATCTGACAATTTTTGAGGATGTAACCCTTAATCCAATACGTAACTTTAATAAGTTATTACATAAGGTCAGTATCATACGGTTTAATATTTACGACAACATAAATGAGCCAAGTTAGTTTCAGTTTATTTTGAGAGCTATCCCAGGACATAGACTGCAAATAGCTCTTACAGGTTTCTAAATAATTTCTTATTCATGGTTGAATTATCATTTTCCATTCCAGCATTCTACACTAACCAGTCATCCAACAAATATAGGCATTAGTATCTAAATGTACATAATACCTATAGCTGGTGCATAATCTGGAGTGATTAAATAGTATTGCAATGCAAAGCATCCCATTTGCATATGCAACCGGGGCCGGCCTCTGCCAGGAGGCAACGCACTTTAATGGGAGGCTTGCGCTCATTCTAGACCATCCACTTCGATGCCGGACATAATTTACATGTGAACATAAATTACTACTGGGAAGCGACTTCTCATTTTGAAGCGTAGTACTACATACTCGTAAAAATTTCACGAGTTAATCCTCTGACATGATGTTTCAGAAGAACATGTCAATACTGGCAGGAAAAGGATCATTGCTTGCCTACATAATACACATTGAAAGTGATGAAGTGCTACCAAGTCCTCTCACTCAAAAGGTTTTTCGAATTTCGAGGGCTTGTGTGATTTTACTTCGAACTCTTTCGCGTTATTAAATTTAGCCAACCAATCACATTATGGCGTGATGATGTGAAAGCGAAAACAAAGGCACAACGTGATTTGTTGAATAGTTTAACGCGATAGAGTTCAAGTGAAAACTCGCCTAAGCCCTTTTTGTCTACAATGAAGGTAGATTTCTAGATATTTTACAGACTTGGACCACAATTATGCGCATCCTGAATTCAGCCAGTGTCGTAACTCGTCGAGCTGTTAATTGAGAATGTTTCGCGTCAAGGCAAGCCGCAGTTCCCGCTGCGGAGTATTGTTTGCGGGATCCTGACAGTGCGAGATGGACTTAGTTTTCCTATTTAACTTCAGGATTACGTTCAACCGCGCACAATTGTTGCAATAGTTCGTGAAATGTTCCTTAAGGTCAAGTCATGCATGTGATTATCTACTACTAAGTCAGAATAAGCTAAAGTTGGATGGTAAGTACTATAAGAAAATATTTACACATTTACTATTTATTCATATTTCAGATTTAAATTATCTCATATAGTAAATACGTGAATAGCTAGCCAGTCACACGTGTATGCCTAATTAATTACGGCAATAGCTAAACAATTTGTTTTTTACAGCTTTAGTATATCGGCTGAGAAAAGACTAGATAGAGTACCATGAGAATTTTAACTCTACAATGGATTTGAAAACAAGTTGCAAAGTTTTAGGTGTATGTATGGTCCGCTAATTTACAGGGATGTACGTAAAGAACAGATTACGAAGCAATCACTGATTTACAGGGATGTACGTAAAGAACAGATTACGAAGCAATCACTGATTTACAGGGATGTACGTAAAGAACAGATTACGAAGCAATCACTGATTTACAGGGATGTACGTAAAGAACAGATTACGAAGCAATCACTGATTTACAGGGATGTACGTAAAGAACAGATTACGAAGCAATCACTGATTTACGCTAAATTGAATGATCACTATAGCATTTCCAAAATTAAATAAAAAGGAAAATCCCAAACGTTAGGTTAAATAATGTTATCTAAGTAATGTAGTTGTAAAAAGAATATGATACCTATATTATGAGCATCTATCAAAACAATAATTCTAATTGTAGTATTGTATAATTATTATCAAACAATATCTCATGACCTCATTAGTAGCAAACATGCGCCTGCGCAGGGGTAAACAGATAAAACAATAAAACTGGATGTTGTAAAGCGTGGATAACAATGGAGATCATGGATAATCTCTGACTCCAATAAAAGAGCCAGTTCCAAGGACGACGGAACCACTTAAACAAAGGCAGATGGTACAGAATCGTATAATCAGATTTTATAGAACAAATGAGGGAAAACTGTCTCTAGTTCGTCGAAATCAGGGCGTCAATAGAGGATTCGTCTATTGGTAGGTGTAACGAAAACACATAGGTACCTACCAAATAGGTGTAGATACACTTTAGATAAAATGTTTGAATTAAAAAGACTTGAGTAAATACAGACTATTACAATATAATTGTATAATTTTAAAGTTAGTAGGTAAATAAATAAATTCATGCATAGTGAAGCATGTTTTTGACTTTTACAGTAAATAATACATGACATAGGTATCAGAATAAGGCACTAGGTCAGTCAATACGTCTGAAATATTAAGCTTTACGTTGACCGTTGGATGATATAGGTTTTATGATATAAAACGAGCTATAGTGTAGCTTGCTTGTGTAACTCCGCAAAACTAAATATATTTTGCCTTCAAGTTTGCATGAAGGAATGTACGTTGTAACGTCTCTACGTAAAGCGTATTATCTTTAATATATGCATTGGCCTTTATGAGTGTTTTATAGGACCCTGTTCAGTGTTATGGTTTTAGGTAGAGCGAAGCAAAAAATTCACAGAAAATTACGACCCCATCTTGAGCGTACCAGATTAAAAATTCCATTACGAAACGGTTGAAGAGAAAGGGCGATAATTTTTAAACTGTTTGGCAAGCCATGCTTAACATAGATCTAACGCGATGTTAGTGACCTTGCGCGATGTTAACTAATGATTGATAAAAACAAAATGAAAACGTATTAAATAATAATACATAGACACTTTCCTTAATACACACAGACAAAACTTAAATGGCCGTCAATGGCTCTTGTCATCTATCTTCTATACCTACATATAATAAAATTGTAACGGATCGATGCACGTGCACGCTAATCTCATAAACGGCTGGACCGATTTCGATGCAGTTTTCAGGAATATATTGTGACAGGTCCCACTTAACATATCCCTTTACTACATAACTTTTTATCACGGGAAAATGTTTTTATCTCGGATAATTTCGACATTTTGTTTTTTCTACAGTCCACGAGGACGGAGTCGCGGGCGTCCACTAGTATTGAATATTAATTTTAAAAAGATTACTTGTTACCGAGTACATTTTAAGAAAACGGTGCCTAGATGTGTGTACACTATACCCGAAGGCACCTGTCATAAATAAAATATTTAAGTGTTGGATGACACGCGTCGAGTCTGAATTCCTATGTCTGATTTCGGAACTAACATTTTTTTGTATGGAGTGACACAGAAAATGTGGTCATACACATAGTAACTAGCGCCATCTTCCAGAGGAACTATACGGTGAAACGCACAATAACATAACGTGCTTGACGATCTTTTCTTTTAGTTTTTTTTGGTCAAAGGTAAAGTGTCTGTATTAAGTAAGACAGGTTTTGAAAAGATTCTGTGTACCAACTCTACGTATACATAATATTGTTGAAGAATAATCATCAATGTTGTTATTTTTGTTCTTATCTCCCAGACACAGCTTAGCTTTGACATAATATTGTAAAGTAGGCAAACATTACTAAACATTTATGTATTTTGTTCAAGTAAGTAGTTTTACTGAATTACCTACATAAGTATTATTCTCTATGTTATTATTCTATAATTATTTTTAAGAAACTGGTTTAAATTACAAACGTAATAAATATAATAATTGGTCATATAGATTTGTATCAGTTCATAGAATCAGTAAAACTTCATATAACTGACTATGCTAGGTCTAAAATAAACTTATTGTTATCGGTGCGTTCGTCATTTACGATCTGGCTTACGAGGTTATTGACTGATGGTTTGTGGTTGGTTTCGTGCTGAAAATTAATATGTGTTACGATACCTTTGGCGAACCTACTACATATTATCTATCTATTTTCCCTATACACCTACTCTACACCACAGGTTCACCCTCTAGATGTAGTTAGTTAGCCCTTTACCTACCACGTGGGACTTAAAATAGATTGACAGATTAAATAATCCGTATACTGGTTAGAAGGAAGAGAAAAGGAAATAACAGATATCGGTATCAAGAGATATAACGAAATAAAATAACCATCTAGCCATGGTCTATAGTCATTGTTTCCATGAGTGTCGTTACTCCATCTGTGGAGGTATCCTAATAATGTTCTTAGACAATAGGTGGAAGGGCCTACTATAGTGGGTGGTTTATTGTGCGTGCCCTATAAGATACTTTTGCTGTTGCATGGCATGTCTGCATGACATCAATATGTCACATATGTTTCTATACTTATCTATGTATTTATATACCGTTGCTTATATATACCCACGACACAAGACCTTAGGGATCTTACTGTGGGACTAGGTTAATGTGTTGTTTAGTGTGTAAAAAAAGCAAAGGGAATATCATTGTAAAGACAATCATATATATATTTTAATTGATGACATTCATTATGATCTTGTGTCAGGAGTTCCGCAAGGCTCCCTATTAGTCATAATTTTTATTAATGACATAGGTAGTAGCTTTAAACATGCTAAGTTATATCTATATGCAGATGATATGAAGATCCTTATGCCTGTTAACGATCAAAGGGACTGTGCTCATCTTCAGCGGGACCTCTCGTCCCTCACTGACTATTATATACTGCAAGTAATAAACTGGTCATGAACGTTTCAAAATGTTATGTTTTAACTTTTTCCCGAAAGCGTTTGCCGGTGGTAGACAGATACTTTCTTATGAACCACGAATTGTCGCGAGTGAAACATATGAGGGACTTGGGTGTTGTGCAGGACACCAAATTCTTGTAAGATGCTCATATTGATTCAATTGTTAACAAAGCCTACATGAGTCTGGGTTTCGTGATGAGGGCGTCTAAGTACTTTACTAATATCAAAACAATAAAAATACTCTATTGCGCTTATGTACGCAGCGTGCTTGAATACTGCTCCCAAGTCTGGAACCCGCAGTACAATTGCTATGTTGACAGAATGGAAACGATTCAGCGTAAGTTCGCTAGATTCCTTCAGTATAAGGCTCATACACGTGATGAGGATTATGCTGGACGGTGTATGCGCTTTTATCTGCTGCCTCTTGCCTTGCGTTGAAATATTGCTGATGTAACCTACCTTATCAAAATTATAAACGGTGATATTGACTGTTTAGAGCTGCTTTCGTGCTCCCGCATTCTATTCCAGATATACACCTATTCTGGCAATTCCAACCGCCAAAACGAAATACCATCAAAATTTTTACTTTTTGCGAGCGCCTAATGCAAAAAATAGGCTTGTTAAGGAACATAATTTTGACCTATTCAATGATGGCTATAGGATTCTGGGCAACAAACTCAGCGCCGAGTTTTTCGGTTCTCAGGCTCTGACTCGGACACCATAATGTAACCTAATCTGATATTATAGCATAGTTTAACATAATCAATTAGTCCATGGTTTAACTTAATTGTTTAATGCTTACCTATTGCCATTTGCTTTTTGCTCTTGTATACGTAAGTTTATTCTGTAATTTTATGTAATTATAGGTGAAAACATGTAAATTAGCCCTGTTCTACCTATCTGTACACTTAAGTGATTAGGCTGTATATTTTCCAAATAAAATAAAATAAATTATCTCCACTTTTGTTTTGTATCGTCTGTATCGATATATGAATAGGAAGCCCAACCTATGTCCATAGGTTGGGCACTCAAACTAAAACTTCATGGGTCAAAAGAGGAAGATCATTATCTACCTATATTATTCCGCCTTATTTCTTTGTTTTTGTAGACGAATATTAACATTTCATTAACAGATTTTAAGCACCATCATTATAAAATTATTAATAAAGAAATGGAAAAAATTCCTCACCCGGGTGGGAATCGAACCCACCTCTGCATTCCGCGTGTCAGCGCTCTCACCACTGAGCTAATATAACTAGTACAATGTTAATAGCTTTAGTATATCTCTAATGTTTGAATAGCGGTTAATTGTTATTGTTAGCTATAAGGAGTAAGGACAAACGGTTTTTCAATTGCATAATTTAAGAAACATCTCCAATATGTTTACGTATATTGTAAAACGCTATTATTAGGCAGTTTGCGTGCCCAAAATTATCTTAGTTTCATGTTTCATGATACAAAACTAAACTAGTGACAAAGAATAATGGTACGATTGTGAAGCCTCGTTTAACCTGCGGTTGTTCAATGCGTGTTCATAATAATGTCATATCAAACTTGTAAATCACAGTTGAACATCGGCATCCTGCCTAGGTAATACCTTTATTTACTAATTTTAGTATACCTATAATTTATGCCAAGCCATGTAAGCTTTTTATTACTAGAATTCTTCTATGTCGTTCCTCGATGAAGTCAGTTGAAATACCTAGTCTCTTGTGAACAATGCAAGTAAATAATTTACATATGCAATTACTACGTTTGCTTTGCGTGAGTGCAGCGAGTTTACTTTTCTCGAATGGCCTTCGACTGCACGCTGCATTCTATGCGGACATAAATAATGCAGAGACATATAGCCCTTTGTTTCTTCACAATCATATGAGAAATAATCCACTGGCATTGTAGTGGCCATTATATTGAGCTGTATCAATAGGTTAGTACAGGTTACGCGGTAAACCTAACAGTTAATTTGATTTTGGCGAAATACTTTTTTATCCCAAGGAAATAGCTCACATCTGAGAATCAACGTGTAGTTTTAGTACGTGGAGTGGAATATAATTTTCTATTTCTGTACTATGGACTAGTAAAGGTGTATTACTTACAGTAAATATCGTTTAAATTAGAATTCAGTATTCAATGGTTTGATTACGCATGCTACAGGACAAGTTTGCAAATTAGGTTTCCTTGTTAGATCTCTAGACCTGGTTGTGGTATGAAAACAACTTTTTAACATAGATTAGATATTTTTATTTCAAATATTTTATTTCTATGTAAGTTTGCATTGAATACCTATAATCTAAAATATAATTTTTCCACTGAGTAATTTAGTTAAATCTCTGTGTATAAATAACAGATGCGATAGACAGCCTGCTACAAAACCGGTTGTGCAAATCAAGATATATAATTCGGAACCGTACAATGTATATGCTGTATTTCATAGGCAGGTCTGCTAATGGTGAATAAACAAACTTCCATCGTAACTGTGACAGTATTACTGAAACGAACATTAAAAATATACTAAAATACTATTTTCTTAACAATATGAAAGAAAAAGCAATTCAGTATATAACTATTTCCCTAGCTTCTACCCATGATCACCAATCTATACACTATAATAAAAATGTAACGGATAATGCATGTCTGTACAAACTTATTAGTTTAAAAAAAAAAAAGTTATATCCTCAAGCTAAATAATTATAGTAGACCTTTATCAACGCAATCTAGAACCCAAAAACGATGATTTTTGGAATTTTTGTCTGTGTCTGTGCGTTTGTGCACGCTAATCTCAGAAACGGCTAACCGATTTTTTGTATGCAACCATTTTCAAAATATTGTGACAGGTCCCAGATTAACTTTTTATTTCCCGGGAAATATTTTATATCCCGTAAGTTTGCATTGACATTTTGTACCGATAATTTAGGTTGCTAACCACTGGTTGTACTAGTATTAAATAATGGATGAATAGCTAAATAACAGATGCGATAGACAGCCTGCTACAAAAAAATCAAGATAAAATTGAATAATTCGGAACCGTACAATAAATATTTAACAATCGGCGATATACCTGCTGTATTTCATAGGCAGGTGCCGCTAATGGTCTGTAATCTTAAAATAAAAATCTTCGGTGGAATATCGTTAAAATCTCACAAAGAATCGGAATTTATTTCATGGCATTTCTAAATGTACATAGTCAAGAATTCATAATAGAAACAAAAAAAGGTAAACTTTAAGCTTAATGCCGCAATATCTTCAAAGTTTGTACAACATCCCGCAAAGATTAAGCAGGCATTTGTTAAGGTTTTACTCGTATAAAAACCACGATTATCGCACACGGACCGTGAACGTCACAGTCCGAAAGACTGATCATGGTGATGTCAGTGTCTTTACTACTCTACTCTGATGATTCAGGGTCAATCTTACTAGGCACGTAGGCACTACTAGTAAAATTTTTTTTTTTTTATTTTGTGGTATTTACGATCGGTATTTAATTTAGGGGCGATTTTGTCTTTATGTCTCTATCTTGATCAAGTTTTAGGGAAAGATAGCCTCTTTATTCTACAGATATGCTTTATGACTATTGGAAACATCGGCTCTTAACAGAATTAAAATCATGTCAATCTGACTGAATGTATATAGTTTCAGGGTGAAAAGTGTATATGCGTGGCCATAGGATGATCATTTCATGAAATTGAGTACTGAAATGGTCTTCGAAAAGTAGTCTATTGTCATGATATGGTTTGGGCGAAAAAAAATAACTATACAATTTGTTTGCTATAAGGGTTCGAAATTATTTAAGATAAATATTTTTTTGGATAATTAATGGTGGTTATAATATTGTTAACTGAGCTGATTTTCAGATGCGACTTGATATTGTGAAAATATCACATTAATAGCAAAAAAATCATACCATCATACCTTATGAAATTTTGTAAGCTTTACCACATTTAAATTATACTTTGGCCAATTGACAAAATCGTGATGTAGACAAAGAGGTCAAATTGTCTCAGTGCGACCACTTTGAAATCGACCATTTCATGAAATGATCATTAACAATTGGCCAAATATACAAGGATGGAAATTGAACTCTTCGAGGTCCGACAGATAAATATTTTTTTGGATAATTATCAAGTAATAATACAATTTAAATGAGAAAAAATACAATTTAATTCAGAGTTAGTTTTTATGGTGTCAAAAAAGTATGATAGTACGTAAAAAAGTGAAATTCCTGAAATTCACACTTCTCTTGTCAGTCAAAGGTTTTTTTTTAATGTCTAGTGTGATTGGATACGTAAATAAACTTAGATTATTTTAGTATTTGATTGTTATTATTATCAAGGTATATTTATCAAGATAATTATCCCTTCGAACCCTGGAAATAATCGTTGAATGGTATAAGAATGCTTGGTATAAGGATTGGAATAAGACCGGTATGACGATTTTTGGAATGTAGTGATTGTAGTCCTTCGCCTAGATACATGCCGTTTGCCAGTTACACAAAACTTTACTGCACGAAGAATTTCCTAAAATAATTATATGCAAGTTAATAAGTAAACACTTAAAGAACGCTAACGAAACCACAATGACAGTAAATAAATTGATGACGAAAATGCCGTATTTGATTGAAGGGCGAGAGAAGTGCAAATCACATGTTTGAGAATCAATTCCAAGCAACAGATGATCATCCAAAGGGTTACAAAATTAAATAATAGAACCTGTAGAAAACTTGAACATTTTTAGTCCAATAAAAGTCCTTCTTTATAAGCAGACAAAGAACGCTTGAAAGAGCAATATTTCCAACTAGCTTTACCTTGTAACAACGTGAGAGTTGCACATTTCGTATTCATAATGTACGTAGAACTTTGGAGTGTAGATTACAGTACACGCAGATTATCTCTACATTTTCCTCGTGGATAATACTTCGTAAAAGGGCGTCGCCACCGACATTGGTGAAACATAGGTTATTTAATGTTAAGGTTATGCTCTCTAATTGCTTTTGTAAATGCTTTAATACTCTGTGACGTGAGCACAAATGCATAATACTTATTCACTAATCAAGATAATTTATAAGATTACATCATCATGTTGTAAATGATAAATATTACCTGTAGGTATTTCATCTTAGATAACAAAAATACATTTGGAGTTTTTAGATGTAATGGAAGAAATTGATATCCGATGAATTCCCAACTCTTCGATATGCAAGCGTCATAATGATACTATTACATATGCAGATGTAATTACTTGATCTATCGGACGGCAGACTTAAATATACAAGAGTCTTTAGAATCGATGTAAAGCTACACGAGCACGAGCTCTTGAACGTGGATGCGAATTAAAAAACCTTTTTTACGTTATTTATAAGCATTTTGATTAGAAAAATAAACATAAAAAGGAGCGCTTGAAGTTCGATTTTCGTACGCTACGGGAATGACATTGTTCAACGGCTGTGAACATTCTATAGCAAATCAAGCTCAAAGACTTAGGAACTTTGGTTGTATTATATTTAGGCTAACGCCCGCCCAGAATCTCTAGGGGGGGGCAGCTGCCCCTCCCTGCCCCCCCTTGGCGACGCCCTTGCTTCGTAAATCCCTGACCGACACTCTGGTGAAACTATACATTCATTTAATGCTAAGGTTATGCATAAGTTGCGTTTTGTCTAATATGACCTTATAATACTTTAGTGACGTGAGTGATTTACACAAATGCATTATACATTAAACTATTCCTAGTATCAAGATAATTTATAAGATTACATCATCAGTGGGTGTGGGTAAATGTAGATAACATATTTTTTAGACCGCATGTTTAGATTGTATGTTCATCTGGGTTAGATACGGACAAATAAATATACTCAAATATAATAGTACATAGCTTTTCGGTTAGTTTGTATAGATAATGTGACTATTATGGTATATGAAAATTGAACATAAATCCGAATGAAAATAGTGACTTTCGGCAGCACTCAAGTTGTACGTTATTAAGCTGCAATATGCGACGTCGATTTTAACGATGAGCTACATTCACATATTTGCAGACGTGCATAAGTGCTACTTGGCTCTGTATCTGATAAGCGATGTCATCGGCAGACGTATTTATTTATATCTAATGACGTTTAAACAACAATTTACGGCATTAATACTATCGCCTAATTTAATCGATTGGTATACTTTAATACCACTTTGGGATCGATATCAAACACATCAAATAAATCAATCAGCCCCAAATCCTAAGGGCAAATCCAGACCATAGAATAATGAGTAGTGACGCAGCCCAACAAAATTACCTATTACGCAATGGAGCAGATAATTCGAAGCAAACCCCTCTAATCCTCGACTGCCGGCGGTTTTGCATATACAACGATAGGGCTTCAAGTTTCAGCCACGGCCAGACGACCGAAGCCCTGATCCGGATCACAAGTTACATTTAAGCCCATCCGATATCGCCCGATATTTTAGGTACGGATAATCATGCAATATAGCATATTCCAGTATTTGCCTGGCTGTCATCTACGTAGCAGTTTACACCTGTGAATGGCTGAATCATCTCTCTATGTCTATTGGACGTCATTTACGGCATTACTATCGCCTAATTTAATCGATTGGTAGGGATCGATATCAAACCAATCAGGCTAATTTCTCTTTTGCAACCCTTACCACTGTTTGTTAGTGTAGGTAGTATTTATTATTAATAAGTTATTCTGAGACCGACTTGTAAACCGAATGGCAAATTTTGATCTATTATATTAGCATTTTGACGTGAAACGTCTTTAAAATCGCGCCGACACATACGGGTACCAGGTTTAAAAACTGGACCGTAACGAAAAGTATATCATCGTACCTAACATGGTCTTAGAAACTACACTTATATAGTCAGCTCGCTGTTATGACATTGAGTTCGTGTCGGGGTCAAGCGGGGGGGCGGGGGAGGGATACTGCGATAACTGTGCGAAACCGGCGCTCGCGCTTGTTTCTATTCAGTGTAACTCGTGACTCCGACTTTATAGCGTGGTGATTCTTTCGTGTGTTTGTCAAGTTTATTTGAACCGATTGATTTATACAAAAATAAGTGTAATTTGGACAGTATTTATATCTATACTAATATTATAAAGCTCGCGCTAATCTCAGGAACTACTGGTCTGATTTGAAAAATTCTTTCAGTGTTAGATAGCCCATTTACCAAGGAAGGCTACAGTCTATACAACAACCTGCCCGGCTTCGCACGGGTACAACGCCCCCTCACGCGGACGAAGTCGTGGGCGGCTGCTATTTAAAATAACCAGAAAGTGACAATAAATATATAAACATTTGCTATGTATTTTATGTTTCTATTACGTACCTGTTCTTTTTTTATTAAAATACTTAAAACAGCGTCCATCTTGTTTTAATTTCAATCTTTTACTTTAAAAGCGATTCGCTAACATAGACGTTTCACGTTAAAACCAACGGCCGTGTGCCCCGACACAGCCCCACCCGCTTTTTTATTTAACGAGTAACATGCTACAATACCTACGTACTCTAATATTTACTAGTCTAATCTAATATTTCAAGAAAGTAACATCAGCTTTGCAGGTAATACTGCAACACTACGCTGAGCTGGGACCATTTTGCTGGCACATCACACACCACATGCTAGTTTAAGTTTTATTTTTACCCGACTGCGTGACGCAAAGGAGTGGTATTGTGTTTATCAGCCTATGTATGTATGTTTGTATGTTCCTTTGAAGCACTACACAGACCAAACGCCTCGGCCGATTTTTATGATTCATACGTCAATCGATTCCTCTCAGTCCAGCGAGTGTCACTAAAGACATGATGTTAGTGAAAATCCAAAATGGCAACTACTGGACGCCATTTTGCCATTTTGTGAAAATTAAAAAAATTTAAGTCGGCTATTTATAACTATATCGAGTGGGGTATCGTTGAATAGGTATTTAAAAATAATTTTTAGGTTTCTCTCAACATTTTTCGATTCGACTAACCGTTTAGGATCTATGTCAATTGCAAGTTGCGTAACAACCATTCTCACATATAAGTTTTTAGACAGCAGCAAGACGAAAACTTCTTGCTGCCGAGCATGTTGAGCATGTTTCTTGAAGCATGTTGTATTCATAACAAAAAAAGTATAAAATAAAAAAATATAATTTAAAAAATCCAAAAACCCGACTGTTACCCGAATTGTACATAATAAAAAAACTGAAAAGAAAAAAAAGCAATTAGATGTCCGGTGGTCTAGAATTCTATATTATTATGGTATGAATACTATTGAAGAACATAAAATATTTTCTAATGATCGTAACATAGCAACTGAACAGTCGGAATCCATTATCCGACAGCCAAGCTAATATTTCAATGGATCCTGGCTTTTATGGATTTTATGTTCTTCAATAGTATTTATTCCATAATAATATTATAGAATTCTAGACCACTGGACATCTAAGTGCTTGTTTTTTTTCTTTTCAGTTTTTTCATTATGTACCTACTTACATTATTTGGTTCTTTTTTAAGTTTCTTTTTTTGTATTGTTGTGTTGATTGATGACGTTTACTATGTTATGTGATATGTGTTGTGTAGTAAATAAATAATTTTGGTATGTAACTTAACATATCTAAAAGTAGCCGTAAAAAAAGAACACCTGAGTTTATTTCCGTGTGTAAGTTGTAAGCACTAACTATCAAAAGCAACAATATAAAACAGTGTCCATGCATCCGCTTTCTAAGCTAAAAAATATGTATTTTAAACAAGCGATCTGAGGGCGGTCGTCTAGTATATTATGCGGTATATTACATAGGGACAATAGTTAGATAGCTGATTGTGGACGGCCGTGTAACGGTACAGCTGTGGTGGAACAAAGCGAATGCACTTTCCGGGCCACTGACTGCGCTATGTGGCTGCACTCCGCCCCGTACAGATTCGATTACTGCTAAATCATATTGCGATAAATGGAAATACAGGTATAGGTAGTATCCAATGTGCACAAACAGGTGCGGGTTTTATAATACCAGTTTCTTAATTCCAGTAATTCAGGTATTTAATCATTCAAGTCTACGCTTTAGTCTACATGTATTACTTGTAATTTGAATATTTTTATTTAATGGTTTAATAATATATGTATAACACTCAAAGTGAACTGCATCTCGCAATAGAAAAGCGAGAAAGAGCCAAATGATAGGAATTTAGGATGAAAACTTGTAGTCCACAGTTCCAATGGCACAAATGAGCGAGTTTATTTATGTATGTAACTCCATGTAACACAAA
Organism: Carposina sasakii; assembly: GCA_014607495.2. NCBI lineage: Eukaryota > Metazoa > Arthropoda > Insecta > Lepidoptera > Carposinidae > Carposina > Carposina sasakii. The sequence continues at coordinate 13,291,394 of CP053156.1, forward strand.
GAGTCAGCGAATATTAATGTCACAGACAGTTTGTTAAAAATTTCAAAAATACGCTAGGAATTTTATTCTCCTGGAATAAATTAAAATAAAATGGAAACATCTACATGGAGAATCCATGCAAAAACAGGCAAGTTCGTTAAACGTCGAGCCGAGTGTTTCAACTGGGTCGACATGAGAGTTTTAAGGGTTCAATATGTTTCCGGGTCGACCAGCCTCTCGGGAACGGACGGCTTGGCACATTAGCCAAGTTACAAGCCAAAAGTTTGCCAAACTAGCGCTGATTATTGAAAATTTATCAGGTTTTATTAGCAATCTATGGCGGGCCAGTTGCACAGTGAATGCTTTTATGCAGTTTGTGTGGTTGTATGTGTGTGACGTAAAACACAATGACATCCGACAAACAATCAAAACATTAATTTGTTCATCTTTTTATATAAAACTAGCTGACCCGGCAAACGTTGTTTTGCCATGTAAAAGGGGTTGATCCTAGAGGGGTGAAAATTCATGGTTGTATGTATTTTTGTATGCTGTATCATAAAAAATAAAAACAAAAATTTTTGTAAAAAAAAAAAATTTTGGGGTGGACCACCCTTAACATTTAGGGGGATGAAAAATTGATGTTGTCCGATTCTCCACCCTAACCGATATGCATGCTAAGATTTACGAAAATCGGTCGAGCCGTTTCGGAGGAGTTTAACTTCTAACACCGTGACACGAGAATTTTATATATTAGATAACACGAGCTGCACACTCTACTAACTTAAGAGTCATATTCAGTGCCTACTCACTCAGAGGTAACTGGTTAACAAATTTTCTAGTGTGAAGGGTTTTTAATTATAAAAATTGCAACCAACATGTGCGCACCAAAGTAAGCATTTCATTCGCGTTAGATGGATCAGCCTAAATTAGTAATTCTACATGGGTATAGTAGTAAATAGCCTGAACTTCATACTAAAACTTGTTTATCAATAAGTGTTCAAGAGATGATCTTTTCTGTGATTGATTAATGAATGAAGTGAATAATTATTGTCTAGGCAAATAAAATAATTTATGGGTAATGCAATTCCGATAATGCTTTAAGGGATTTGTCCTTTTGAATTTGAAACAAACATACCTACATATTTATAATATGTAGTCAATCAGTGGTTAAGCATTGTGAGTTCTAGCTCGGTGAATCGTTTGATGTGGTGTATTAACTGTATGTTCACACATTTATTCATGACACAATACATTGTCACCGTATTGTTGTTCACATTATTAGTAAATATACTTTATAGAATGACTATTTAGTGACAAATTGCTCATGTTCAAGGTACTGACAATGATTACAAAATGTTTTTTAGGATTTAACAAAAGGCTATATGTATATCCTATTTATAAACAGTCCAAAATGCCAGGCAGTGGCATTGCCACTAAAGCCATTTCATGATTGTATCATGATAGGAAGCTTCAACAAATAACTACCACATATTTATCCATGTATACTTCAAACCATAGGCTACCATTAGTTGAGCATGTCACTAGTAATTTACAGAGGTGTGCTATCAATAGAGTTATCGTTTACATTTATAAAGTCAAACATTTATTTAATCGTGCCACGAGGCACGGAACCTAATGGCAACAAAAGTTAAAAATAAACAGTTATTCGATTAGACATTGAAAAATTATTAGGTACATTGATAGCTTGATTTACAAATGTTTACATTGGTAGACGAACTGTAAATAATAATTTAGTATAGTGAAATGAGACGTTGTTGACACTAAATATGTGTAATTTTTCACTACTGCATTAACTGTTCCCAGGTATTCCTACTTCATTAAAATGCGAAACTTGACCCACAGAAATAACGGATGACAGATGAAACGCTATCGGAATATGAAACAGTTGATAATAAATTTATTATTAACACTGCTGTGGCTACTGGTCCGAATAAGGTCGTTAATCACATTCAAATGATAATTAAAATCCCATTTACCACAGTATTGAAATCTTGCGGAAACAAGTCAAACCTTGACACCAGCACCAGCCAATATAATATCGTGAGCTGGTAATAAAAGGCATGACGGTCGGCCGGAATCAGTAAAAAAACATAACTATTGACTCATATAAAAACACTTTTTACGGAACACAACAACGAACTCGAGTTAAACGTGCTAAAACCGATTAAGAAACAAATGTGTACGCCATAACCAGAAGAAAAACCGGTTTGGGGTAAATAGAAAGCGAACCTTACCATGAAATGGGATATCCAGGGTGGAAACTTTAGGATCCTTTGTGTTAACAAGACACTACACTAGCGCGGAGATCGGAAAAGTTTGTTGACACTGGATTAAAAATGACGGCGCGTGCGATACGACAGGCGTGCTCGTTGCCTCACTGACTACTGATGATCATTAAGAATTCAAGATGCAATGCGAGGCGAGCCTACATTGGCTGCTTGTAGCAAAGTGGGTTCACCGTCGATGGACATAAAGTTGTTTCGGCTGGTTACAACGTTTGGCAGTTTAGTTTGGTCACTGCGTGGGATTCCAAGTGCAGTTTCCCCAGTTTGCGGTGACATCAACTTTTGCCTACGCTTGGCTTGTGCTGCTTATTTTTACCCACGGGGGTAGCAACCCCAATCAGCATACTATTAGATGCATATTAGCTTGCATTCACAAGTTAGATAGTTTTGCACCTAGGGTTTTTGAGAATGTTGCACATCCTCTAATCACATGTATCACAATTAGGTGTATCCGATTTTTTCATGAGATATGCAAATTTATTTGATGGAATGTGTCCAGAACGGAGCCTCATTATCAATTTTAGCCAAGCGAGGTGGTCCTAGGGATCTTTCATGTTTCCAACACTTCCGAGAAATCGGGTTCATAGGTAATTACATTACCTTGTGATATGCCAGATTTAGCTAGGTACTCAAGCCTATATGTGCTGGAACCCATTGAAACCTCACAGGCATGATGATTTCCTCTAAAATTCTATAGACTATCGGTACACCTCTATGACCAGTGATCGATAGCACTTTTGCAATCTGAAAAAATAACTACATTTGGAAATATAGGATAGAGCCTGTGACCAATGAGTACCTTTTGAAACAACCTTCATGTGGATCGATACCGGTAAGTAGGTATGCACTAGTTCCTCAATGACTCATACATACCCTGTTTGGATAAACCCAAGCACTATGTGATGAGTGTTATAAAAATAAGAATAATATCTACAAAGGTTACTCAACTTATTGACCATTACCACGACTAGAGTATACTTATATGCTAAATATATAAATAAAGGTCACTGCATGATTTTGCAATCTATCTACGCACTAGTATCATTATACATCCATAGGCTATGTAGTTTTTGATTTTTAAATAAGTTTAAGTATAACATCTTTCAATAAGTGTGACCTTGATATTTAATGCAATCCGATGATGACAAAGAATTTTCATTTATATGTAAACGAGGTAAAATTATCCTATGCCCTTTGCTAAATAAACAGAATTGGGATTTTGTAGTTGAGAGTTCAAGGCCAATATCTCTCAAAGCTGTAATCATATAATCTAATCCGGTTTGAATGTTCCGTTCACAAACAGATATATCTTTATTACTGTAATATATATATATATGCTGATCCTGTGGATAGTTGTAAGACATAAATTGCACAGGTTTAGAATGTTGAATTCAGAAGAGCTGTAGACTAAAAGGTACCTCGAATACCATTGAAGTAGTAACTATCATGTCGGTCATGAGGTATACGGTGGTCATGCATGATTCGTATCCTAGGTAAGTATTTGTGACCAATCAACGTCCATACCTGGATGAATCGACGTAAATAAAGCGGAGTCACGGTGAGAATTCATCCATTTTTGACTATCATCTGAGTCGAAATAAAGCGGCATCACTAACAAAACAACGAATAAGCGATGCAGAAACGTGAAATAAGGCCTAAACCCGAATGACCCAAACATCACGACCCCGTTCGTGAGCCGACGAGGACTTGACAGGCAAATTGATGGGGGCGATACCCACGATAAAAGCCCAACAGGTTTTATAGTTTCCTTCCTCTATATTTTATCTCAAATGCCCAAAAAACCGATTAGGCCTGGACGGAAATTGCGAATGGTTATCCTGAACTACATTTATATTATCTCTTTCAACTAAACTCTTAAGGAATCGCATCCTTAATGCAGAATGTAAAATTACGAACCAAGACCAGGTTCCATCAATTGGCATAAAAACAAAGAACAGCAGAATTCTTAATGACTGTAGAAGTTTTGTCCACTGTGCTTAGATGAAATGAAAATCAACTGCATATTACTGCACAAGTAGGTTCTAAACATACAATATCCTTCAGTTATCCTTCGGTCGTTCTTGCAAATACAATATGCTGTCTTATCTGCGAATGGGCGTATATTTAAACTGCATATCTTAGCAGGATGTGTCATACACTACTTTATTTATTCATACTCTTCAGGTAGGTACTTGCCAAGTTGATCATAAAATAAAATTTAGGTGGTCTATTTGCAACGAGCAACATAATTTTCCCAATTTTAGAAACTATTTCCATTCCTTATATGATATTTTGTTGTTTTCCAGAGAATAATAATCAGAATGTCTGTGACAGCCAGCTTTGCTAATTGGATGACTCATATTTTTCCGGTCATTGCTCGCGTATGGCTTTACCTAATTCCGTGACAACATCAGACAATAAGATTCTCCAACAAAATAGGACGTCTACTATTTAGGCGTACCCAATGAATCCTGCATTTCACTTCCTACCTTCGTGCATTGAACCGTTTGCAGTGTGACGTCTTCAATGAATGAAGTAGTGAGCTAAAAATAGGCGTCAATGTTGAACAGGGATTAAATCTGAATGGAGCACATACACCCCCTCTCCCCCTTTTAAATAGGGCACTGTGTCAGCCGTGACGTAGGCGTGTGACGTCACAAACGCATCCCAGGTGAAACCGGGAAAGTAGGTCACTGAAAATACGGAAGTGGTCTGCGGCAGTCTTCCCTGAGATAGCTTATGGTGGTAGGGGATTCGCGCAGCGAATTAGATCTCACGATCAAACTGGTCACTGGGATTATAAACTGATTTGGCCATAGCTTGAACAGGAGATAGGGGAAAATGAAAATTTCTTCTCTCAAAGGCTCTCTTCTATGACTGGAAAAAATTAAGCGCCTAATTTACTATGGTCTATGATCTAATTTTAGTAGCCCAGAACGTTATATGGTTGAAATAAAATGTATGTTAACTAGTATCTACAAATAATTACGTATAGGTACACCTACGTCGAAACGTAGACTAGGTATTACATTATTTCTTTCTATGCCCTTCAGTTACTGTACATCATCACCATGACACGCCAGAAACTCATGGACAGGTCGGAAGATTTATATCTCCTGAGCCCAATACGACATTACACATATGTCGTATAGTACATTAAAAGGTATTAGTTACGTTAGAACTAGGTTAGTAGATAACGTTTTGCGTATCAAATGCCTGTTATCGATGTGTGCACACCTAACGAAATCTACCTATATATAAGTTTATGCACTAGTTTAGTAACTGTTATATTTGTATATTTACTTGATACGGCCGGCAGTGTGGATAATCAATAGCTCTACTAATAAGTAATGGCTAAATACCAAAGAGATGCTGTACATTATGGGCCTTACAAGTAAGGCCTTATCTATACTAATATTATAAAGAGGAAAACTTTGTTTGTTTGGTTGTAATGAATAGGCTCCGAAACTACTGGACCGATTTCAAAAATTCTTTCACCGTTAGAATCCTTATTGGACCTGGATGAACATAGGCTATAAGAATTTCCCGATATTCCCACGAAGGCGACCAACGGGAATTTAATATTTTTTACGAAAACCGCTATACATATGAAGCTGAAATCGGGCATATATGTTGATTGGGGACAACGAGGAAGGACTAAAAACGGATTTCCCGAAATTCCCACGGGAAGGGGACTCAACGGGAATTCATAATTTTTAAGCGTTACATATGAAGCTGAAATCGGGCATATATGCTTGGGGACAACGAGGAAGGACTAAAACGGATTTCCCGATTCCCAAGGAAGGGGACAATGGGAATTCAAACATTTCCCGATATTCACGGGAAGGGGACAAACGGGAATATTTTTTTTACGACAACTGCGATACATATGAATTTGAAATTGGACCTGTATGTTCATTAGGGACTGCGAGGGAGCACTAAGAACGGATTTCCCGAATTATGGGAAGGGGAGTTACGGGAATTTAATTTTTTTACGAAAACAGCTATTTTATACGAAGCTGAAATCGATTAGGGCTACAAGGAAGCTCTAAGTTACACACAACGGGAGTAAATTTAAACGAAAACCGCTGTACCTACATATAAAGTTGTATCTATGTATTGATATGTGCCGAAGCGAAGCGAGGGCGGGCCACTATACTATAATAAAATTGTAATGGATCGATGTTTGTGCCGCTAATCTCATGCAGCGCAGAAATATGCAGGAACATATAGGCTACGTTTTTTTATCCCGATTTCGACATTTTGTTTTTTCTGCAGTCCACGCGGACGGAGTCGCGGGCGTCCACTAGTACTATACTAAAGTTAAGCGATCTACGACATTTGACAGCAAAATGTGTGGAGTATCTGTCATTACAGGCAATCACAACACAACTAGTCGATACTAATTACAGTAAATTGACGTTACACACAATAGCGCAAGACTGAGGTGCCTTCATGCAGCGCAGAAATATGCGGAAAGATAAAACTAACTATGTATTACAGGTTACTAAATCGATTATGAATAGAATTACTTAAGACACCTCTTTGGCCTATGCGATTGCATCCCAGGGATGGACTCATTTCATTACATGAAATGTTATCACGGCTGTGATGTAGCCAGAACTGCAGGGTCATAAGGGAGCTACGACCGCCACGTTTAGTATAGCGGGGATAGATGTTAATGATCAGTGACTAGTTGCTAGCTCATCATGTGAGAGAATGCCCGAGTCCCTCAGTCGACAGTCTCAGTCTGACATGCATGCAAGGAAGAAGTTGCATTGCAGCTGATGTATTCTAGTGAAGGCCCGCATTTTATTACATTAATAATTATTGCATACATTTTAGTATTTTGCAAGAGTCAAAGCATGTTACCTAAAATTCAAACCGAATGCTAAACAAATTGCGTGCGGCCATGCAGAAATCTTTGACCGATTCCGTTTTTATTTTTTTATTCATCAGTTTAATCTCTCGGAAGTCGTCGGGTTGGAATTTAAAACAGAGGTAGATTAGATACAGTTTAGTTTAGGTTCGGTCTTGCCTGACATGGCCATAGCACCGTCCAAGTAGACATTTTCAGGCTACGTTTAAATAACATCACAATGAAGATATCTTTGAAACATTTTTCACGCGAACAGTTAAAAATAAATAAAAGCTCAAACTACAGAAACACTGTGAAAAGCCATTTTCACCTACTAACCCGAAGACGAAATGACACGAAGCCCTACTTATCCCGAACAAAAGGCGGTGAGATAAGATGCAGAATGGCGCTCGGCAAAGCTACCGGTGCATTGAGGCCGTGATGAGGCACCGAATGAGGTCTCTTCATAAAGACAGCCTTTTAGAAATGAGGAAAAAGGTGCTGGTTGATCGTGTGTACATGTCCACGAAGTCAACCAAGAAGCTTGAAGAATATGAAGTCCGCTCTACGAGTTTGCTCTTGACTCTACCTTTACTTATAACTTTCTTCATGGAGTCTATGCTGTCTAAAGTTTACTGTGGTGTCCGTGTCACAGAATAACTCATATGCCTGATTTTGAAACAAACATTTTTGAATGCAGAAACACTGAAAATGCAGAAATATACATAGAAACTAGCGCAACCATCTAAAGGAGCTACATATTTGGTTACGTACTCTAGTCGCGAACGTCCTTTGCGGTTGTGGAGTTAGCCATGTTATGTGCAAATCTCCCCTCGCTTGCCTTCTTTATCTGCGCGCACCATGTGAGGTTCATAGTATAGTTCCAATAGATGATGGCGCTGTTACTATGTGTATGACCACATTTTCTGTTTACCTGCATACAAAAAATATTAGTTCCGAAATCCAGGTATAGGAGTTATTCTATGAAACAGACTCTACGAGCTGCAACTCCTTTCGCATACAAAAATTATGATTGGCTGTCTTTGTCTAACTAAGGTATTTAGGCAGAGGAGCATAGACCCCAGGAGTTATATTAACTTAAATACACAAACAGTGAACACAAAAGGTGAAGTCAACCTTCAGAGGGTCTCAAGAGGAGCTCAAGAGGGTTCACTTCACCTTTTGCCTACCACTTTGTCACAGATTCCAGTTTTTGAGTTCATCTTAATCATTATAACTGGCTAATTTATGTCGTACGCTAGTTGCGACGTACGCTGCGTAATTAGAGCGTTTTGTGCGTTCGGATTCCACTCAGTGCCGACGTCGCGTCGACGCTGCCGATGTTCAAAAGACGCTCATAAGACGCCAGTGTGGAGGGTCTCTAAATCAAAGATGTTGGCTTTGATGAATTGATTATAGTTCCGGTAAACAGTTTAATATCCGTCCAGTGTTCTTATTTCATGTATTTTGTTAAATATAGAGGTAATTTTTAAAAACTAATTAAATCAATATTTCATATTGTAAACACATACATACTTAATATAATAATATTCAACAGCATGTTTTTCTATTTCATAATTCTCAGAACAAAATACATTAAACACATAGTAACATGGTTGAGGTAAAATTTAATATGGGCTAGCCTGGTATTAAAAACAAAAATATCTTCTAATAATGTAAACACACCCTAAGGCAACAAAGATTGAAATGTGCCACAAAATCTGGGTCAAGAAAAACTTGGGTTGTTAGTTGAAAATTGAAGTGACTATCTTTGGCATCTGCTAGGGGTATAATGACTTAAATTAAGACAGCAGAGTGGCATTGCACCATTTTCAAAATGTTCTTTTCTCACAATTGTTTGTAATATGTGTGTTACACAATGTTTGAAATGTGGTTTGTGAGAATGGATGTTTGTTATATCTACTCTTACACATAAAACGAGTCAACCAATGTCAATGAATTAGCAATAAAAATAACAGCAGTAATAAGTAGCATGTACATATTACTAGGTAGGTTATTCTAGTTCACATAAAGTTGTGATCCACTAAACAAAATAAAATCAGCCCCCCTAGCATGACCACACATCATGGATATCGTATTGTATGATATTGTATCGTCCATACAAAATTCAACATGGCAGCTATATTTATCATAATTTGACAGGCTAAATGTCGATAAACCGGTTTATCATTTCGTGTTTCGCAGGTCATGCTAGGCTTGCAGGAAAGTTTGGAAATAAATAGATTTTGAATCACCTACCTATGCAATTAGGCCGGTAGCAGGCTATTCATGAGCGCTTGTAGCAAGAAGCTGCTGTAAGCATTAACACTCCATACAATTGAACAATGCAAGATGTAAGTATTGCTTTATAATCTAGATGTTATTCACAAAATTTTATAATGGTGGGATCTCTAGAATGAGGGCAATTTCATGAAAAGTGTAAACTATGCCTAAAAGGGTTATAATATTCTTTCTGTAACATCATCAAGACCTGTAGCTACATATTATATGAATGCAATGAATGATTGAATTCATTTTGGTCATGTAATTTTTTACTTATGTGCCAACAATTTATTTAATTATTATTAATAAAATATTAAATTATTTAAGTAGACCTGTGTACTTTCCCACCATGAAACTAGAGATGGAATGCTAATTTAGTTCTTACCTACTTCAGGTAAAAAATTCTAAGAAGTATAACTTTAATAAAATCCATTATTATGAACTTTATTGCCTACCTTCTATAATATACCTACTGTGCTATTAGAAAATATAAACCGATATTAGGTATTTACCTTTGTTTTTCAAGATTTTTATAATTATTTACCGCTCGACTTGGTTGACATTGGCCTTCGTGTAATCAATACACGATGTTTTGGAAAATAAATATCAGAAACTTACCTGTAGAAGCAGGAAAATTGAAGAAGCAAAACGTAACACTAAATAACTACTTGGAAGTAAAGAACAAGGACAATATCACATAGAAAAATTTATAAAAACACTACAAAAAAGAAAATGCGGCCGCCCATTTTCCAATTTTTATGTTTTTATAGAAATAGAAAACTTAAAAAAACGATTGTAACGATAGTTAAACAGCCATAAGCCATAGCATGTTAAAAATTAGACAATTATATCGGTATTGATAAAGGAAAAGTAGATTAGAAATCACATCACTTTTAAGCGAAATAAATAACTTTTATCCTATTTACAAAGTGCTTAGAGTTAGAAAATTAAGAAAACAACATTAAAACGTATATAAACGTGATTCTTTTGTCTATGTGAAAAAAATAAAAATTATAAAATTTTCCGCCATCTATCGATTTCTCTCTAAACTAAAGTAGGTGTCAGGTTAGGTTGGCAAAGGCAGTGGCAGTAACAAAAGTGAAATGGTTGGCAAATAAACGTAGTGATAAAAGCACATTAATTTAGTTACCTATATTTCGAGAAGATGGCGCTGTTTCTAGTTTGCTTATTAGGCTTCCAATACTAATTTTCGTCGTAATTTCTTAAAATATGTATTTCGAAACAAATAAAACACATATTGGAGAATTCCTTAATCTTGTCTATTATATATTCAAAACAATCTACAGGCACAAACTAACCTACAATCGGACCACTTTGAACGTAATATTTGGAAATTCATAGAGTTTGGAACTGTCGAACGCTTTTGGAGCACAAATGGTGTCGTATTTTTCGTAAATCAATTTGCCTATGATAAATGACATGGCGAATATGCAGAGCAGCATGAAGGCACACACTGTAGGGCAGAGGATGGCGCTGAGACGTACTGTGCGCACTTCCACGCTTGACGCTTCGGTGTCTGATTCGGTCTTGGTTGAACCCTTCGCCATGCCTGAAAAATAGTTTTTAGAAACTTAGTGCCCAGTAGTGACCACCAGTTGTAAATCAGTTTCTGTAGCGATAACTAGTCGGAATTTTACCACAAAGATAATGTGTAACTTTTCTGCAGGCTTGCTAGTTGTATAAGTCTACAGTTTGCTTAATAGATAAGTGACTTATTTGATACTTACTGTTCGATAAGATTTAATACAGATATCAATAACTATAACATTTTTTAAATAATAAATATTAAACTTCAGACAGTTTATTTATTTACAAAAATAAAACCTTGCTTGTCATTGCTGTAACGTCAGATTTTAAGCCTATTTACAGCAGACATAGGGATAAGGCGTAGAAAGATAGGGAAAGGGATAAGGGAAAAGGATAAGATACATACCTTCCTATACTCTTTCTACGTACCTTCATTTCTATGAGCAGGCCGGACACTAATACGAGTATCTTCATACTCTCATACACAAACAGTAAAAATTAAGATAATAGCGTGAAGCAGAATTTACATAGCGTATTTTATGATAATATCCTAATTGACTGTTTCGTTTGGCTGACTGTTACCGTCCTATTCAGGGTCCTATTGTATCGATTCCTTTCACTAGGGTAAAGTCAACTTTTCTGTCAAGCTTTAAAAAGTTTAACTGAATTTTGGGGTTAACATCACAAAACACTATATACCACCTATATACTCAAAGAATGTATATGTCGTGGCCATATTGTTAAATTGATCATTTCATGAAATGGTCGAGCATTTCATGAAGTGGTCGCATTTCATGAAGTGGCCAATTCAATTTGACCAGATCGTTAAATCGTCTACATTTCACGATTTTGTCATCCACGTTTGGCCAAATCGTATTAACAGGGTGTCCATAAAATCCGAATGTGGTAAGAGCTTATATAAATAATATATACCGTACACCATATATAAGTATACCATAAGGTATGATGGTATGATTTTTTTGCTGTATTTATGTGATATTTTCACAATATAATATTTAAAAACATAAAAGACTTTACAAAAGCGATTCGCATCTGGCACATCGCCGGACGCTGCCTGGGCACGCTCGCTCCGCTCGCTCGGCTCGTGCGTCATTTGTCATAGTCTAACCTAACCTAACCTAACCTAACCTATCGTATTCTAAGGTTTTTGTTTAACAATATTATTATAAACCACCATTAAGTCTAATATACATTATACAATATAACACACTATCCGTGAACTTCTTCTGCATAGTCACCCTACTCTCTTTAATTTGTTTTATAATCTAAAAAGAAAAATCCGCCATCTTCACACATAAATAAAACGCGCGCAGCGCCTCTACCGGTGATTCATGTAACTATTTTACGATATGATCAATAATCTTGACCACTTCATGAAATGATCGGGCGTTTAGTTGCCCATATCGAGAAACGATTTTTTAATCATCGATCTGCCCAACCATATCATGATGTGGCCAATAGACAGTTGAACTTTTCATGAAATGCGACCATTTCATGAAATGCTCGACCATTTCATGAAATGATCAATTCTACGATATGGCCACGACATATATACTCCTTAACACGTTAACATCAAAGAATATACTTACGTTAACATGGTTAACATGAGTATACAGGATGTAACAGAAAGGGTATGTTAAGCGAAAAGCTGTATAAATAGCCCACTATAGAGAAACTATTTCCAAAATTTGAGACTCGAAATCACATTTTTATTTTTCAAGATTGTATGAAAATTCCTGAGATATTTAAAAATTCTCCATACTATCGAGAAAAATAAACATGTAATTTCAGATCTCAAATTTTGTGGATAGGTTCTCTATAGTGGGCTATTTACATAGCTTTTTGCATAATATACCCTTTTTGTTACACCCTGTATAGTGTTCTCTGTGTTAACATTTTCTTTTCAATCTTTTCAAGAATCTATTTGTCGATGACAATGATGAACTTTAATTAACGCTTAAGAAACTAAAAGTGGCTTCTACCATAATAGGTACTCAAAGTAAAGGAACTCAAGGACAAATCCATTATGAAAATACTATTATATTTAATTGTATATTCCTGTATGATACTATCGTTATTTCTTATGCTGGTCTACTTGATGATAGCGGTGGATCCTGGTCTTCTCGAAGTGTTTACGAAGACTTCAAATATGACGTCCAACTCTATACATCAATACGAAGTACGGAAACAAACATTAATCTATAATTCAGGTATAATATCGTAAGATATATTGACTATTGTAAATCCGCTAAACCTCTTAATCTTAATACTTAAATCAAATTTGTTTTATAAAAGTAACGGATTTTCAAAAATCTTAAATTTTCTAGTACACATACATAACAAGTACATATAACGCTGTCGTAGCAAATCCGTAGCTCGTAGCATGTGCTACGAATAACGACTATACGATTTTTATTACGTGCTTCTTTCGGAATATTGTGAACAATAAATTCCCTTATAAAGTTTTATTATACTTCGTCGTCGTCGTCGTCGTCGTCAGCAGGCCTCCCCCAGAGTACGCCACATGGCTCGATTTCCCGTTTTCACCATCCAGTCACTACCACCCGTCCTATTTAAGTCATCGGTCTATCTATCCGGAGGACGCCCAACGTTACGCTTGCCGAGGCGCGGTCTCCATTCGAGAACCCGTTTTTACGACAGATGTGGCCGGCCCACTGCCACTTCAGTCTGCTACATTTCGAGACTATGTCTGTCACTTTGGTCTTCTGTCGGATAATCTCGTTGTTATACTTAGTTTAAAATAATTCAAATTCTTTATTTCGGACAACTAAAATAATGCACCTAACATTACAAACTATTTGTTTTTAGTCATAACGTCTATTGGTGGTCTGTTGGTTGGTGACCGCAGTGTGATTTTCGAGCTAGGTTGTCAACACGCGAGGCGCTGCTGCCAACATCCTGAAAATCCTAAATCAATCTTACGATACCCACGGGCAGACATAGGGTGATGCTAATTCTACTCTGCTGACAACATATGGAACGATATCGTACAAGACTTACAAGAATAAGTATGTGGGACTTAGTAGTATATCAAGTAAGTAGGTTAATTAAGAATACATCTTATATCATAGAGGAATAATTCCTCTATGCTTGCTTATACGTAATAATAAATTGCGTTATTATGATTATATGCCCATCAGCGGTATGCTATAATTGGTATGCAGTTAATACATATAATAAGATCTCCCGACCGTATTTCGGCCAAGGCGACCAATCTCTACACAGGAGATATTATAGTGCACAAGTGTGTGTGCAAACACAGATGCACTCTCTATTTCCTCATTTTCATAGTCCGATGGGACGGAAAGCCGACACGACCGGAGAGAGATCAGGCGCAGGACCAACAGTTTTACGTGCTTTCCGAGGCATAAGCTAAGTGATAATTTTACAACATTAAATGACATACATATATTATATCTATAATATATAAGGAATTAATTTATCAAATTAATATAGCATCATGAGAAAAAATAACATAACTCAAGCTATTCCTATAGTAGGGTACCTATGTTATGTACCTATCATAAGCAGTACACTGTTGGACGTAAGCCTCCCCCAGAGCACGCTACAAGGCTCGATCACCCGTTTTTACTACCAGCCGCCCTCTTCAAGTCATCGGTCCATCTGACCGGAGAGTATCCAATGTTATGCTATTTTATGTACATCGAACAAAAAATCTACTCTTAGGCTTCCTTTCCACCAGAGATGTGGTATGTTATGTTGCTACAGATGTGTGTGATATACACCAATCATAGCCATTAGTCCATGATATCTGAATTTAATTGGTGCATATAAAATGCATCAATAGCAATGTACGAGTAACATAGAGCATTTTCTGGTGCAAATGTAGCCATCTCTCTAAATAGTAAAGTAATAAAGTTTAAGGTAGGTAATTAATGTCTTTAAAGATACAAGGTAGATTCACGTAGGTACACACTTCACAATACATTAACCTAGTTCTACACTAAGATCCCTAAGTTCTTGTGTAGCTTAAAGAAGAAAGACGGATAATATTACTTTTTCCTAGATATAAAAACTTGCTCGGGTAAAACTACCATCAACTGAACACGATGAGCAACGTTGTTGGAATTATGTTACTGATCCTTATGCCACTTGAGAGGTGAAAAAAGAGTTAACAGACGTGATGTCAAAAATAAATCAAATAATGTGTCAAAGAAGCAAATAATATACTACTCTTGCAAAGAAGTGACCAAGAGATTTTCAAAGAATAATCAATTATTAAATATTCTTTTACTCTATAGTATACTTGAATAATCCAAATGGGTAAAGCCGTTACTTTTGTAGTCGCCTATTCCCTTTTCCTGATAGGACTTTTCATTGGGTTGGTTTTCCTAATGTCGACGGTGAATCCCGAACCTTTGCCCAGTGCGAATAGTATGGACGCGTTTGAAATTGACGAGCCTGTTTATTATACTGAACAGAACTTATCTACCTATAGACGGAGTGGCTCTGAGTCTTTACGGCGTGTGGTAAGTAAATAGAGTGCGTTTGACCATATAGTTCCATAGTCACTATGTGGATGACTAACATTATCCATGTTACGGCATACAATGTCAGTTCCGAAAATAGGTATAGGATTTATGTACTCTATGAAACGGAGACTAACTAGCTAAATGCAACTTAATTTAGCTTAACTTACAATCCATAAGATCTTACAGGTAAGCCTAAGATATATTTGTAAATCCAAATCCTTGTAAATATTTGTAAAAGGTAGTCTTTCTTTATACCTACTCGTACTAGCCTATACTTCGTCAGCGTGGACTTCCGAAAACGTAACTACTTCCTACAAGTAGGAGTAAGTACTTGGTAAGGGCATAGGGGGAAAATATAATTTTAATCGAACTGATAACACCTACTATTAGTCAAAGGCGTTTTAACGAACTCTACGTCTTAATTGACTTTGTAAGTGTAGTTAGGAACTGGAAACGAGACTATAGGAGTAAAAAAATTGTTTGCTTTCAGGTTCTAATAAAAAACTATAGACCCTCAATTTCAAAAGAGAGAGACGACGGGTATGCTTATGGGATGGAGAAGTTAGATGAATCTGAAATGAAAACTTTGGTGACGGAGATTGTGTATGTCACTGAACTGACTTACCCTCCTGGATATGATGGTGATATCACTATTGTCAAACCCCCCGATATACCATCTATGAGGCAATACAATAGTTATATCAGATTAATTGAGCCCGAAGACCAAAATAATGTAACGGCGAAAAATCAAACAGAAGACAATTATATTCATAAAAATGAAACAAACAACACAAGTAAAGATACAAAACATAACACAACAGCTGACACAACGATATTGGAAACAGATACTAATAAAACTGTAAAAGGAAAAAGAAGATCCCTTACTCAATTAAACGACACATCTAATGGTGTTGTTTTACAATTCTCAGATGAATATCCCATGATCGAAATTAAAATGGGGGATAAAACGGTATATTATGGGAACTCAAGCACGTTTAGTAATGTAAATGGAAAGTCTAATTTTACTAATAACAAGAATGTTTCAAAAAGTATTGTTATTAGGGTGTTGTCAAATAATACACTTGTTCTCAATAGTGTCGATGATGACAATGATACAATTGCAAAAAATGATACAAGGGCTGCACTGACGTTAGGAACAGATAATCTAAACCAAACAAATGAAATGAATAATAATAATATATTAAAAGATGCCAATTATACAGCTCTTCCGCTAATTTAAAACTAGACTATTATAAATAATGTTTTACTAATGAAGTATTAAGGCAACCACTATTATGTCGGAGTGATGATATGATTTGTATTGTAGTTAATAAATAATGGAATTTATTACTAAAAATAATTTTCTCAGATCAGTTATTTTATTAACCCTGTTATTGGTAGAAAAGTTACTACATAAAAACTGCTATACTATACGCCAACCGTTGTGGCATGCGCTGTCATATGATGTTTTATGACTGCGTGTGCCACGACGGTTGGCGTATAGATTATTATTACAGACGATGTTAAGCAGTAAACCAGATGTATAATAATATGATCGAGATACTTGCCAATATTATGCATATAGGCATAGGTTTACTGCGGTCACTAACCCGCCTGCCCAGCGTGATGACTATGGACAAAACCTCCCTGTGGCAGTAGCGTTATGGCGTGCCCTGGGGGAGGCCTACGTCCAGCAGTGGACTGCAATAGGCTGAAGAAGAAGAAGGCATAGGTTTACGAGTACGTAATTATTTACACGGCTGTTTCCTTAATGGGGTAGCCAGAACTGCGAGGTCATATAGAAGATACCATAGTCATTTTAGTATAGCGGGGACAGATGTAACTGATCATTGACAAGTCGCTAGCTTATCGCCTGAGGATGCCTAAGTTCCTTAGTCACCTCTGCACGGAAGGAGATGCAGCTGATGTATTCTAGTGAAGGCCTGCATGTATTATTAAAACTTAAAAAAGCAATTACGAATATATCTACGCATCAATAGATATTAAAAAGCTTGTTATAAAGCTGCTGGTACCAGCAATACACGAGTCGGTAAGAGGTGTAACAACTACAATTTGGGCGAGTGCGGCGAGAGAGCGGGTTCCCACGTACCCAGCCTGCCTTGAACGGCCTTGCCGTACAATTTCGTTTGTAAACTAGATGCGCTAAATGTAAGAGAATCACACTTCGTTATCCTAAAGTAGGTACTGTAGTTTTGGCACAGTTTCATATTTGTTTAGTTCTATGAATATTTGCAGGTTTTTTTCCATTAAAAAACATCATCATGGCCCATGGCTTAAAATAGTTTGCCATTAACTTTTATCACCATTAATTATATAATTTATTAAAGTGTGAAAATCTTGTAATTTGTTGCGAAATTGAAATGGAAACGCTATGGTGTTTGTTGTCAATAATGCTATAAATTAATATGACTAGTACGTATGTAACGGAATGCTGGTCTTTTACCATCATTGCACACGCATAGAGTTGTTAGTTGAGACCATGTTCCATGTTTGTTTGTTTGTTTGTTTTAAATGGTCTTTATTGAATAATACAGTATAAATTATTAGACAAATTTGTAACTACATTAAAGGGATAATTACAAAATGAACTTACCAAAAATAGTGCTTTTACAGGCTAGAATGTGCAGAATAAGACATTATTATACTACTATGGTTATACTACTCGTACAATAGATCACGAGCATTATGGTTATTAGTGCGTTCGCAGCAAATTCTTTATATTTTGATCGCATTCAAATAATTATTTTTATAATAAAAAATATCGCTATAGGTATCTTTATACGGCTTTCCGAAATTAAGTTTTGGCAAAAAAAACCCCAAATCCCCCCCCCAAATTTGGGGCGAATCCCCCAATCTGGCAACACGATCACGAGTCAGATCACAGCTATGTGCTTAGTGTGAGTATTCACTTCGAACTCGATCGGTTTAACGTAAACTATTCAACCAATCATGTAGTGCTGTTGATCTCACTTTATTTCATGTCTTTATTTTATGTCATAAGGCTTAGGCCGCACTACGACTAAACCGCCGCGGTTTTTAACCGCCTGATTTTGTGGGTAAGGCTTAGACCGCACTACGGCTAAACCCTCGCGGTTTTTAACCGCCTGACTTTGTGAGTAAAGGAAACTAATGGAAGCGGCCGCACTGACGGGTTTTTTTCCGACTGATTTTAAAAGCGCAATTTCTTACATAGCTAGCGGGTAAAAACCGCGCAAAAGTTTGAGGTCCATCGAACTTATATTTGCGGTTTTTAACCGTAGTGTGTGCGTCTCGAGCGGTTTTGCGGTTTCGCAGTCAACCGCATGCGGGAAAAACTTTATTTCATTATGTCATCACGCCATAATATGATTGGTTGGCTGCTTTTGTTATGCGAACAAGTTCGTGTAAAAATTGACAATTTTCATATTTTAGTACCTCCCAAGTTAAAAAGAGGATATTCTTTATTGCACAATAAAAAAATTATGCAAATACAAAGGCGAACTTAATGCTACATAGCATTCTCTATCTCCCAATGTCTGCAGTTAAAAATTTCACTTCACTCGAATGTTGCAATGTTTTTTAGTGAACGTATTTCATTGCAGTTAACCAGTAGTGGAAGGAAAATACCCAATACGAGACACGAACCCGTTTAATTTTTTACAAGCCTTTTTTAAAACTTAACATGTTAGTAGGTCTGTATGTCTTACCAAAACATTGAGTTATTATATTGAATTGTATCAGGTTGTACTCGTATCAGGCTATTTGTTAGATCCCCAATAGCGCACTATCAGCTGCATCTCATTCCGTGCATGTCATGTCGTAAGAGTCGACTAAGGGAGGCAGAAGGGCGTTCTCTGAAGTCACTTTGTTATAGGTACGTGGCTGTGGGTTCTCTCTTATAATTCTGCAGTTCTGGCTATCCCGTTTCAGGCAGACACAGCCGTGTCTATTATGTACGTATAAAAATATTAGCATATTATTTTTCGATGTAGTCAGAAAGAGCCGACATATTTATCGGTAGGTGTATGTGCGATGCAGTGCCAATCAGTAGAGAGTGGCTGATAGTTACAAATTATACGAGTTTAATTAGCTACTCGTATGTATTTGACCTTAGGTGTTTTATTAGCTGCAGTATCGTATAGTATCATGTTTCCACATGTCACATTGATCTATCTGTAATAATAACTGAAAATACGGTACACGAGATTATAAATTTGTTGGCGTTATTTTAAAGGTTGTACGACAAGTAATTTTTTTATCACTTAAGAAGATACGTTTCTTCTATGCTGCTCTGGGAGTGAAAAAATAAAAAGGTATAACACTACAGCTGCTTCTCTTCCCGGGCATACTGTACAAGTCAGTAGAGGGACAATAGGGTCTTGAGGTTTTGTAGGCGATGGGCTGATCACCTGTCACTACTGAACTGAACTTGTACATCTCAACTATACCCTCAAAATTGGTCAGAAGTGGCACCATGTAGTCCTATCGGCCCCTAGTGCTCTGCCTACCTCGTAAGGGATAAAGGCGTGATTATATGATTTTATGAGAAGATACTTAATCGTATCGCGAAGGACGCGCTACTGCAAACGAGGGTCGGGATTTAGATAAATTTATATACTTGTCCCTGAAACTTTAAATTTCTATATAATGATTATGGTCAAGTGTAAAAATTAATCTGAAAACCATTAAAAACGTGTAAATCGTACTCTCGCATTCTAACAACTGTGTCGTCAGTATCGAGAGTTACGAAATGAAATGTATCAAATAAGAAAGCTAAAACTATAAAGCAGTCGATGAAATCTTTATTTTTTTATAAATGTATCCTTTTTTTTTTGCAAAAACACCACAAACTAGACTAATTTTTGTGCTCAAAACAACAACGCTATTTTCACCAACCCCCATAGAATTTTTAAAGAAACACTTTTGAAGCAACTTTTAGTCGGTCAAATCAACTAGTAGAGTTTTATTTATCTCCTTTATGCGTCACATTCACCCTATTAAGGCATGTGGGTTATCTTTAAAACCTTTTTGTTACATTAAAACTAAAAAAGTGATAGTATTTATATTAAAATTTATGAGTGGATCTGTGTCTTTCAGAAACGCGAGCACTTGTAAACATATTTTTAATAGTGGACGCCCGCGACTACGTCCACGTGGACTGCAGAAAAAATGAAATGTCGATATTATCAGGGATAAACTCATTTTTCCGGGATAAAAAGTAGCCTATATGTTAAGTGGGACCTGTCACAACATATTCTTGAAAACTGCATCGAAATTGGTTCAACCGTTTCTGAGATTAGCGTGCACAAACATAGATCCGTTGCAATTTTATTATATGTAGTGTAGAAGAAAATATAGAAGAAGAATAGATGTACCATTATTATAAAGCATTATCAGTGATATCATGTACTCAAGACAGAATGTTATTGTTATATTATTTATTTATATTTAATCTAAACTATCCTCAACACGGGTAAGAGATAATAATATGCAACTAACTGCAATATCAACCTTAACTGCTGCAGTTTATGCACATTTTCCTTCAGCTGAATATTTACAGTGGAACAGAGGTTACTCACTGAAACTTGCCACTGACTTGAGTCATTATTATAGACCTCTAAATTGAGGTGTGAAAATCAATGTCATCGGAGCTCGTCCATCATCTGTTTCCATTCATTTCGGGCCGGGGCGCAATGGCGTTGCCCCAAACATTAGGTGGAGAAGAACATACACACACAGGCTTTGTTTCCGTAATGGGGTAGCCAGAACCGTAGGGATCTTAAAGGACATCCCGCAGCCACATTTAGCAAGCTAATTTAGCAATTGTGTAAAAATCGATTCAAGTAACCATACAACCAAGGACCATATTAAGTTATTCCGTGCTGAAGTTAGATATTCACTTTCTGTAGTTAGTTGTAAGCACTTAGTTACTGACTCAAATTAGGAAACCTGGTTGATTGATAAAGGTGTCGTTGACAATTGACATTGACCTCAGCAGCAGCTTGGTAACACGATAAAAGGTACGTCAGCGTCAGAATTAACGGTAATTTGTCATACTTAATTATATTCCATCGACATAATAATACAGGGAGAAACAGCCAGGCAAAATATTAAGAGAACGATATAGAGTTTAGACCATGTTCCTAAGTGAAAATCAGATTTTTTGACTTTATGATTTTTCTAAACCAAAATTGATTATTTAATTTTTGAATAAGTTGATTAATTATTATGAATATAAATATTTTTTATTTATTAAAGATAATTTATATACTAAATAAAAATACCAAATAGCTACGTACTAGCAGTTGCCCACGACTTTGTCCGCGTGGACTACATATTGGGTGAGTAAAAGCGCGAGGAGGTAACAAAAAAACTTAGGTACTGTCGCGTCGTATTTAGGAGTATTAGGATTATACGATTTTTGTATAGAAAAGATAAATACGATAAAAATCCAGGATCAAATACAAAAGTTCAGCCGCTCATACAAATTGTATTAACAGTGATAATATCTACTAACAATGCATTAAACAGGTACTATACGGGATGTTTTTTCGTTGCCACCCTTAACGAAGGGTACGTACTCTATACATCAAATAATGTAAGTTTATGCCAAAAAAATGCTGGGAAACCAGGGATGTGATACCTATGTGGGAAACGATGTAATTTTTTATTTTTTACTTGATCGGGCGAATTTATAGTGTCCAGTGTTTATGCTAGTTTTTTCAAAACTTTTTTTTTTTTAAATTCGCTACACGCGTTAATGTGCACTTATGTAGAAAAACGCAGTCTATTTACTCAACTTTGGACCCTAATATTTTGGAAACAAGACACTTCCCAGGTATGCTTCAATGAAGAAAAATGATCGTGATGATGAGGAGATTCCGAAGTTTTGGGGAACGTTGACGACCAAAATTCACCTATATAAACTTCGTAGGTACGTCAATTCATTGATAAAAACTATCATATCATACACTGTAATTCAATAGTTATTGTGGACCGTATGAAGTTCATTATGCACATACGAGTAAGATAACCCGAATGCATCTGAAATGATATGAGGTACACGTTCACTGGTCAGCATAGGTACGTACATATTAAATACATAATTAATAAAAAAAATGTGCTATAATAGATCACACTTATTTAGGATTAGCTACTTACATACTAATTAAGGATTTTGTGGTTTCTCTACGAAAATGAGAAACATAATAAGTTTATTGCATTACCTATTGAACTTCAAGAAGTATCTTCTTTCATGATGATCGTCGAAAAAAACGACGGAACGCGTCCTCGTAATTAACAAGACTAGGTATTCGCAACACTACAGTCACAAGCGCGTCCTACATTGAATCTATAAGGGCTTAAAACTATGGGTGATAGAGAAGTTCGCAAACTAATCAAAACATTTACAATTCATCACGTTATGTAACAAGACACTAAATGAAGGCTTATATAACTATTGAATTGAAATGGTTCGAATAACATTTGCGAACTTTACTATCGCTGGTAAAATTGCTGCATTGTCTAACCCCAAGGTAACAAACAGGATGGCATTAAACGTCTACTTTCATTATGCGATATTCCGGAAACTAACCCAAAAATAAAGTCACCCAGTTACACGAAATACCTATTACATAGGTATTACCTACGAAAATAGTTTTAAAAAAATGTTACAGGAAAAGTTTCGTAACTTTGTAGTTCAGGTTCAATGTTCGCTTTCAGAGAATACAGTTATTTATCTAGAACATTCACGTATACATTTGCAAGGAATTATTCCCTCCTAGCGGTACATTTGACTGGGATGCTAAACAGTTTATTTTTCATATTCAGTTTGGAAAACAAACCTACCTTGGATGGCGAATCTAGGGGGACGGCCACACAGAACAGACGTAAGACACGGACCCGTCGCAGTCGCGGCGCCCGTTTAATCTACTTTCATACAAATTGTATACCGTAAAACATACAGAAAAGACGGAACGGCCGATACGACGCTTACTTGTCTGCGCCTGATTGGAAAACATATAGAAAGGACAGGGCGCGCCGGGCGCGGGCCTGCGCGGGGGCAAGCGGGGGAGCGGAAAGGACGCGGAGAGCAGATTCTCACATAGCACAGTGTTCCGAAAATTCCACTAAAATACCTTTAAAGATATATTTTTTTAAATAAACAAAGTAACAAATTAAGTAAGTACGTGTTAAACTAGTGACGTTTTGGATATATCCGCCGATATGGATCCAAATACGGGTACGGATCCACACTTTCTTATTGTAGCCGCGTCCATTCTACGCATGAAGAAGCTGGTTCGCTGCTTCATGATCTACGTTAGAAAACAGAGATTTTTTTTCACAGCTACATACATAAGAACTTATCTATTATATAAAGTAAGTTGTCCTAACTGACTGATTGATTCATCAACGCTGAGGCAAAACTACTGAAGCTAGAAACGTGATATTTAGACCTTGGCTTCCTTTTGTGACGTATAGGTCCACTAAGAAGGGATTCTGAGAAATTCAAGAAGGTACATTAAGGCAAAAAGAATGGTGTAGTTACTAATGAACTTCATAATAATAAATGTTAGTTTAACCGTTATCAATTTTCATTCTTTTTAATATAATTAATGCATTATCGATGTTAAAACATCGATGTTTTATTTCTTAAATCGATGATCATCGACCATTCCTACGATATGTCACCTCATCCGTCGCTCTCTTCGACAAGTAACCTCCGTGAATTTGACAGTCTAGTTTTGCCTAGCCTGCCTTGCATTGTTCCTTTTGTATTTTCTTGGATTATCTGCTTTATGAACGACATTTGTATTTCATAACGGACCCTGTTTGTGCTTGTGAAAATAATCTGGCCAATTCTGTAGATAATCACAACTTGAACAGGCGATCGGCCTACTTCCGAAGTCTCACAGTCGATCGCAATAATTTATTGCAGTTCCTTTCCTTTCCTTCTTTATTGTACACACACACATAAATAAAAAATAACACAATTAAAATAAATATTGTACAAAGGCGAGCTTATCTCTATAAGAGATCTCTACCAGCTAACCCGAACAAAAATATTTAAAAAAAGACATATCACAGAATAGATAAAACACATGTGCACAGAGGGAGAAAAAAAAGACAGATAACAAAGAATAAAACAAATACTATACATACTAATTTTCATACATATTCCATAATAACCTACTACCTACTAACTTCAGAGACACAAGTAGTGCTCCTCTTAAAAATGCCGATGGTACGACAATCCCTCACCGAGTTGGGTAAGGAATTCCAAAGCTTGACCGCGTTAACTGTGAAGGAGTAACCATATGCTCCGGTGTTGTGTTGAGGAGTTTTCAACATAGACCCTTCCCTTATTTGCAATGTAGGGACCTCATATTATTCGCCTCGGAAATGTCTCAAATTCGCCTAGCGCGTTATACTACGGGAACATACGTTTCCATGGCAGATATAGAATTGAGGTATGTTCAAAACCTATGAACACATCTGAATACAATTTAAGAGGCAGTGGAGACACTACGTTAATACGAGTAAAAATAAAGTCCAAACATATATCTAGGAAACAATAATATGTTTATATTTCAACAGAAAATAATAATTCCAGCCGATCAGGCATAGTGGAATCGGTGTGCGCCGGCACGCCCGTTACTTGTCTTTTCTTTATGTTTTAAAAAATCGTGACGGCGCCCTGTCTGCGACGGGTCCGCGCCCCGTCGTCGACCTGCGTCTTTTCTGTGTGGCCGGGGCTTAGGGCATCGAATATAAATAAGGTTACGGTATTATTTAGGATTTGATGTAAGAAAATTATGTTAATAGCAAGAAACATAAAAACAGCAAAGAGCGTCGTTCTTTTTATCCGACTGCGCGACGCAAAGGAGTGGTATTGTTTACCTACCACAGATCAAAGACTTTGTAAGTGTCTATTTAAAAAAATAAGTATCTACCCACCGACGAAAACTCTTTCACGATTACCCCAAAAAATATATAAAAATAATTATATTTTCTTTTCAAACAGGTTGTTGGGATTATGACACTAATTGTAACAATTGCCAGTAGTTTATTTTTTTAAATATTTTCGCCAACTTTATGGCATCATTATTTACCATTTATTAATTAAATATACCATCTCACCTACTCATTTTCACCTTAAAAATTAATATTCATTTGTTCAAAAACAAATTCCAGTACCTTCTGACGCCTGCTTGTCAATTTGGGTTACGGTTCCTGCCAGGTTCTTAGATCCAAAATCGCTGTGGTCTCATTTTGCGGCCTTTCGTTTAGATTATCCTCAATATATTTTCGGCCTTATTTAACATAATCTAATTTGTAGTAGGTGGCCGCTTTCGTGACTAAACTTTTGCATTTTGTATTTGGGTCCGACTACCGTTTCCTGATATAGCTCACACTATGGTTACATAGGTAAATAATATATTAAAAGCAAATAGAACTTTTAAATAAACAATACTCAAACTTTAAACACAATTTATTAATTTCTAGTGACAAATACACAATATTTTAAGGAAATACAGGCAGACACAGTGATACAACCGTTCCGTACGACGCGCACCGAGCAAATGTGGCGGATTAACCAACTAACGTCATGAACTTGCTTCAAATTATTGACCGTCAACTTCAGGGTAGATCGTGTTTTGCAATACGGCCTCTCCTGACACACTGACGTCCACGTCAGAGTTGAGTGATCCTTGATCACTGTTCCCAGTATCTGGTACATCAGTAGTAGGTTCAGAATGACAAGGGGGCGGTACATTAATCTCATCTGAATGGTCTGCATCTGTAAAAGTATAGATGTTAATTTCATACTGACAATAAAATTAAATTACGCAAATAAAAACAATGTTAGTAGGAAAAGGAAGGAGAATTCCAGGTAAGGAGTGATATATCATTTATAACCCTTTCAATAGGTCACAAACAAGATAACACTTAGGCGCTTCAGACTAGACATAATAAATACAGGGTCTAGTAAGAAAAGAGTGGAAATTTATGGGCAATCGTGTCAAGATTACCAATAAAATAACCACTTGCGCCCACACACAACACATGACTAGGTGAACAGTACAAGACCTAGTAGGTACAAAGGCGCAACAAGCGCATCTTTCAAGAGCTGCTCAAAAGATTAGTTTCCTTCAGAAACTAATAGCAATACTCACACTCGAAGAAAGCAGCACACTCATCAGGAGTCCACTCACCCTTCCAGGGTATCATGAACTGAGCCGCGGCAAAAGTTGTTTTGCCATAGTCTCCTGCAACCAATCTTAATTCATAACGTCCGTTATCTAGGACTGTAATAACTTTATACGGCCGCGCATACCAGGATCCAATTTGCCTTTGGATTGTGAATATTTAATAACAAAAACAAGATCATCAACAGCAAAAGTTCGGGGTTGTTGACGATTTTTGTTGACATATTCATCTTGCTGCATTTTATTTCCTTCAAGCGTTCGGCCACCCTCTGTCTAGTCAACTCGCGTAATGACTCACGATTAGATTGAGTATTATCAACGGTAACATCTCGAACCAAAGCATTTATGGCTGGTGTTGCACCATCGATGCCAACCAGTATGTTCAAAGGAGATACACCAGTAGTCTTCTGCTTAGTAATATTTAAGACCAGTTGCAAACGCCACAAACCGTCAGACCACTTGCTCTTCTTATGGTTGGTCTCTACCCGCAACATATTTAGGACAGTGCGTACATATCGTTCCACCTGCCCATTGGCATGGTGCATTTCAGGGGTAATATGATGAATTTTACACCCTGAATCAGTCATAAGGTTAACCAAATTGGCTGATTCAAACATACGACCCCGATCGGTAACGACAAGTCTAGGTGTTCCAAATAAAGAAATTACATTTTTCATTACACGCTCAAGTTCATTAAAGTCTTGTTTACAAAGAGGATACAGTAGGCAGTATTTTGAAAATGCGTCTATAACTAACATTACATGTTTAAAACCATTAGAGATAGGTAAGGGACCCAAAACATCTAAATGAAGGGTGTGAAATACTACGTCAGGCTTAGGCCATGATGTTATAGGCTGTAATGAAGCTCGGGGAATTCTTTTATTCGCTATACAAGTTAAACAGTGGGCTATGTATTTTTAACAAAAGCATTTAAACCGGGGAACCAAAAGTGATGTAAAATCAAACTAATCGTTTTATCTACACCCAAGTGACAATTCTCATCGTGGAAAATCCTGAGTAAACTAAGACAATGTCCTTTTGGCACTAAACAAAGTAATCGCGGTTGTTCACCAGTTGGTGTATATCGATAATAGAGAACTTCTCTTATTTTAACGTATCTATTAGCATCTAACAGTCCATCATCTAATTGCTTAATCATATTTTGCGTTTCTTCATCTCCTGATTGAGCGATTAATGCCAATTACGCGGTTTAGCTATATTGTTTATTATACTTATGGGATTTCTGCTTAAATAATCAGCATGAGGTAATAAGACTCCTTTTCTGTATACAATTGTGAAAGTAAAATCTTGTAAATAAACCCACCACCTCGCAACACGAGGCAGTAAATCCTTTTTATTCTGAGTAGCCTTTAAAGCGTTACAATCCGTGATAACTTTAAATTCAATGCCTATAAGATAGTGACGGAAGTGGCGCAGGGCTTTCACTACAGCTAAAGTCTCCAATTCGTAGGAGTGATATCGAACTTCGGGCCCTTGTGTCACTTGACTATAATAAGCTACAACTACCTTTCGACCATCCCTAAGAATCTGAAGTAATACAGCTCCATAACCTAGGCTACTGGCATCTGTATGTACTTCTGTTGTTAATTCGGGATCGAAAATAGCTAGCACTGGCTCACTGGTAGGGATTTAATAAGATCTTGCCTAACACGTTCTCGCTCCTCAGTCCACTTAAATTCAACGTTCTTTTTTGTTAAATGAGCTATACACGAGGTCTTTAGAGCATAATTTTTTATATATTTCCGAAAATACCCTGCAAGACCCAAAAATTGCCGGACTTGACGTACATTTTCAGGCACAGGAGAATTTACTAGAGCAACAATTTTGGACTTTGACGGACGAACTTCACCGTTGCTAATAATGCGGCCCAAATATTCGATTTCAGTACTTAAAAATGAACATTTCTTAATATTTAACGAAAAACCTGCACTCATCAATGTACGTAAAACGTCTTCTAAAAGCTGTAAACCCTCTAGAATTGTATTAGTCACTAGCAAGCAATCGTCAATATACACCATGACTTTACCGTCGTTGATAAAAGAACGCAACGTATTACTAATTATGCGTTGGAATACAACCGGTGCATTTGCGAGTCCAAAGGGCATCTTGATGTATTCATAATGACCCTCTGGAGTCACAAATCCGGTCAAAGGAATAGACTCTTCATTGTTTAGTTATAAGAATTAATTTAAGAAAAATAAATTTAAGTTTAAATGCCTACTCAATTGCATTAGCAATGTTACTACTAATATATATTCCTATAGGTACGTCTAAGGAATGTAATTGGATAGGTTCATTAGCTAAATAGACGTCACCTCGTATACATATCAATTTTGAGTTTTATTTAAATACCGAAAATACCAACCGAATATATCAAAATATACATGGTCCATCTTTACCGGATGTTAAAATCAAGATCAGCACGGATTAAATAAAGAGTTGAAGTGGAAGAGAAAAGTGATTACGCTGCAATTACATGTACTACCAAAGAAGCACATGTGAAGAAAGTTCAAAGGGCTAATTATCGTGTAATTGTTGTGTTTTGTTAAAACCCATCACTCTTTATTCAGGTATTATTAGGATAGTTAAATAATTAAAGCAGTTAATACGGTGAGTTGTACATTATTATATAATATAGGTACAATTGTTAACTTAACCTGTACTTATAACATAGAACATTATATCTTGTTAAACGTACAATTACTAGCAATAAGCTTCAGGATAATATTATTTAGTAGGTTCTCATAGTTATTAATCATTATTTCATTGCAATTTAATAATTTAGGACAATGTAATTAAGCACCTACGCATAACGTTGAAAGGTATCAAAGTTAACTACTTACATATTTTATTAATGTTTCCTATACATATGTACACTATTTAGTTAATCAAATTAAAGGTATCTATATAATAATACATTATAAATTAAGAAATTAAAGCTACACAAGTAAGTAAGTATATAAAGTTAAAAAGTAACATAAATATTTAAAAAATACATGTAAGTATTACATTATTAGGACATACAAAGTAGTCATTCATTATTTACATATTTAGAACAATTTGTTATATTATTTCAGGTCTGGTCTATTACGTCTGTTTCCCAAAATGCCTTCAGACAAATCAATTAAAGTACGTGCTAGCTATAAGGGTCAATTGACTTCCTTTATTGCTTATGTAGATAAATTACAGACATTAAGCAGCATCGATGCAAACGAATTGCAGCTCCGATTAAATAAGATGTCAACATTATATGACCGATTTGATGAGGTTCAGCTGAGCATAGAATGTGAATGTGAAGACATGACATTGCAGATTAAGGAGAGAAATGACTTTGAGACTGCCTATTACAAATCAATTTCTACAGCGCAGCAAATGTTAAGTGAGTTTCAAACTTGTGCCTCAGAGGAAGATAAACAGTCCCATAGCAATAAGGTAATATACTGTTGTTAAGTTGCCTACCATTCCAACTACCTAAATTTAACGGTTCCTACGACAATTGGTTGGAGTTCCATGATACTTTTTCCAGCTTAATTCATAACAATAGCGATAATGTGATATTAATAAATATCACTACCTTAGATCGTCCTGGAGGGTTCCGCAGCTATTGTTATTAAATCTATAGAATTTTCATCCAATAATTATTCTATAGCTTGGAATTTGCTATGTGATCGATTTGATAACAAAAGGTTGCTCATCCAAAATCATGTTTCAGCATTATTTAATATAGAACCCATCACTAAAGAATGTTCAGCTTACACATTAACGCCTAATTGATCAAATAATAAACAAAAACTTGAGACTTTAGAGTCGTTAGGTGAACCTATAACATATTGGGATACACTACTTATCTATATTATGACCAAAAAAACTGGATGGAAAAAACGTTATCGTGGAGTGGGAAAGAGCATTAAGGGGGCGCTTAGATAAAAAAACAGTCCAATTTCATTTAAAATTTTAATGACTTTTTACATACTAGGGCCGGACGGACTTAGG